>JAOQGH010000001.1:143136131-143161544 GCA_025769975.1 Gallinago jamesoni
CATAGCTGTATCTGTACCTTGCCTCTGCCAGCGGCTGGCTGTTGGCCAAAGCCCACATGTGGTGGTCGTTTAAAAGCGTGTCGGAGGCACTGTAACCTGGAGATGATCTTATTAAAAGGAAGAGGCCCAGTGGGTGAACATCATTACTGCGTTACCAGCATTTCATATGCGAAGGTGTAAGTTTTGTTTTCATTCAAGCCGTGTATACTAGTACATATCAAAACCCATGTAAGTGAGCGTTCCTGTTTTAAGGTCAGCTCCGTGACTTTGTTCTCTGTAAAATAAGTTTCTTCTTGCTGTCACATGTAACAAACCGATTCCAGAAACACAGTCCATGGCCAAGTATAGCACCTTCAAACAGGGAGGCATCATTTTCAGGGTGTTTCTTTTTATACTTAACGTTGCCGCATTTGTTCATATTCCAGATTGTAATGAGTCAGCCACTAAAAGTTTAGTTACTGTTGAGAGGAAATTGCCTTTTTATAGCCAGTAAGAGACTGAAGAAATGTCTTCTGGAAAGACTTGCTTGAGACTATAGCCATATCTGTCCACTTATTTGGTCCAGATCAGAACTGGTGTCACTGCACCTCAAACAGTAAACTGTATGCACAGTGAGCAAGTCAGCAACACCAAAATGCGTGTTATCAATTCCATTAAAAATTCTGGGCTAAGTCTGTCAGAGATGAGAAGATTTTTCCTGACAAGTTACAATGGTTAAAGCTCTCTTAAAATTCTGTTCTGTGGGTGTATTTACTACACTCAGAAAAACGAAACAGGATGACGGCTTGCTTGCTGCCTATTGTGTTTAGCCAGATCTAAAATGGTTCCAGATTTCCACCTTTTCATGCTTAACTCTAACAGGACAAAAGTTGGTGTGTGAGAAGATCAAGGAAAGCACACATATGTTGTGTTGTGAAATCAGTGCTTTAAAATATGTTTTGCAGGGAGGATGATGGCTTTTTTAATGGACAACAACCCTTCCAGTTATACCTCCTGCAATGAAAACTATTTGGAGAAGGTGGGTTTTCTATTTTGATAACAGCTGTTTCTGGCCCCTGTTTATTGCTTATCGTCACAGTTTGGGTTACCGAGTAATCTTCTTGGACAAATCACTCCCATGCCAGGAGCACAAGTGCAGAACTTAATACAGCTCAGTGATATGAAAACGTGTCATTTGGAAAGTCCTGGACTGAGAGAGGTTCGACTTGTACTGTGGTCTAATTTTTACCTGTCATACCAGGGAAGAGGGGAGAAGGGGGCATCTGCATTTCCTACAGTGGGGGGAAAAAAAGAAAAGACTCCTTCTGGAGGCCTCAGTTTGTAAAATGCCAGGTTTGCTCTTCTAGAAATGGGTTCAAGTAATTGAACAATTCCTTTGAACTTTGCACAGCTCAGAATATGTTTTTGTTATACATGAATGTTAACGTGATTTAGGAGATGTTGGCAGATATGAGTACAAATTAACTACAACGACTGTGTTTCTGATTCTTTAAATAAAATAAACATTAAGGCAACTTGACTGAGGTTTCTCTCTCTATTAGAAAGCAAAGTGAACAAGCAATGTAAGTGGCTTTGAGGTTTGTGAAGAAAACAGGGAAGACCCTTCTGCAAACCCTGCTTCTTTTGAGCCGACCCTACATTCTACATTTTAGGAAAGCAAAATTCCAGCTCTCCAAGAAGTTCATCAATAGAACCCCCTGCGAAACTGCCCTCAGGGAGCAGAACAGAGCTGACAGATCTTTATGGACACTTTCCCAAGCGTGCAAGAGCTCTCAATCCCCAGGTGTAAGAAATCAAGGCAGGAGCTGAGACCTGATGGTCAAACTAAAGGGCAAGAAAGAGAGGCACAGGCAGTGGAAGCAGGGACAGATGTCCTGGGAAGAGAATAGGGATGCTACCTGGTTGTGCAGGGATAGGGTCAGGAAGGCCAAGGCGCAGATGGAGCTGAACTTGGCGAGTGAAATGAAGAGTAATAAGGGCTTCTCCAGGTATGCCAGCCAGAAAAGGAAGGTCAAAGAAAGTGTACCGCTCTGACGAGCAAAAATGGCAAATTGGTAACAAAGGATGAGGAAAAGGCTGAGGTTCTTAAGAACATTTTTTGCCTCAGTCTTTACTGGCAGCCTCTCTTCCCACACCTCTCAAGTGAACGGGCTGCAAGGCAGGGACTAAGGGAGCAAAGTCCCTCCCACTCTAAGGGAAGATCAGGTTGGTGATCACCTGAGGAAACTGAACATACAGAAGTCTATGGCGCCTGACAAGATGCATCCCAGAGTCCTGAGGGAAATGCCTGGTGTAGATACCAAGCCACTCTCCATGATATTTAAAAAGTTGTGGCAATCAGGTGAAGTCCCCCATGACTGAAAAAAGGGAAGCATTATACCCGTTTTTAAAAAGAGTAGAAAGGAGGACCCTGGGAACTACCAACCTGTCAGCTTCACCTCTGTGCCTGTGAAGATCATGGAACAGATCCTCCTAGAAGCTATGCTAAGGCACATGGAGGACACGGAGGTGGTTCGAGACAGCCAGCATGTCTTCACCAGGGGCAAGTCCTGCCTGACCAACCTAGTGGCCTTCCATGATGGAGTGACTACATCAGTGGACAAGGGGAGAACTATGGATGTCATCTGTCTTGAATTCTGTAAGGCCTTGGACACGGTCCCCCACAATATCCTTCTTTCTGCATTGAAGAGAGATGGATTTGATGGGTTGACTGTTTGGCAGATGAGGAATTGGTTGGATGGTCACACCCAGAAGGCAGTGGTCAATGCCTCAATGTCCAGATAGAGATCAGTGATGAGTGGTGTTCCTCAGGGGTTGGTATGGGGACCAATACTGTTCAATATTTTCAGCAATGACATAGACAGTGGGATTGAGTGCACCCTCAGCAAGTTTGCAGACACCACCAAGCTGAGTGGTGCTGTTGACAAGCTTGGGGGACAGGATGCCATCCAGAGGGACCTGGACAGGCTCATGAAGTAGGCCCATGTGAATCTCATGAGGTTCAACCAGGCCAAGTGTAGGGTCCTTCACCTGGTTCAGGGCAACTCCTGGTATCAATACAGGCTGGGGAAAGAAGGGATTGAGAGCAGCTCTGCCAAGAAGGACTTGAGGGTACTGGTGGATGAAAAGCTGGACAGGAGCCGACAACATGTGCTCACAGCCCAGAAAGGAAGACCCCCTTCCTCCTGCTCGAGATGTCTTGGGCACAGTGCTGGCAGGGTCCACGTGTTCTCCAGTCTATGTACAGCCAAGGAACTTGGAGACAGGGAAGGAGTAAGGTGTACCCTGGGCACCAAGAATGCCCACCTAGTCCAGAGGGGAGGCATAAGCCCATTTTTGCACATGGTCTGAGCTTCCCAGTCAGCAGCAGGGTGCAGAGCAGCTGCAAGAGAGCACGTGCTGGGTCTGGATGTGTTTGCCCTCATTCAGTTGGGAGATGCCTTTGAGGAAGGGGTACCCTCTGTTGGTGGAGATTCATTGCCAGAGTTTGGAGCACGTAGCTGTGCTTCACTAGCTTGCTGATATGTCTTTGCCATGGGCTTGCTCCAGGGAGCCACCCCTCCAGCGAGGTGACACGAGTCTCTCTTTGCCTCAGTTGGCTCCCGAGTCAAAATATTAAAACATGGGAACTGCAAGAATTTGAACGTGGGCAGGCAACACCTCTCCCTCTGCTCAGCCTCGCCGACCACCCTGCCTGACACGGTGCAAAATGCCGTATGGAGCAGCCTGCCAGCTATTTCCAAGCTGGTCTGGAACTCCGGTCCCCTCCACGCTTTGCTGGGTCCTGCTCCCCTGGCACCTCTCCAGCCCGCGCTGCCAGCACACTCCACACAGCTCGCCCAGCCTTCACACCACGCGCCACCCTTTGCTCCCACTACAGCACCTGACAGGAATTCCAGTCATGTTTCGAAAGAAAAATAATCGTCATAAAATTGTTACATGGCTTGACTATTCCTAAACGCTCGTGGAGAGCAGAACCACCTGGACAACATCTGCAGGGCTTTCCTGCGGCCAAAAGCTCTTCCTGACATCAGCAGCTCCTTATAACATGGTGAACCTGGCAGCTACACAGCTTGGCTAGTCCTTGCCAAACCAAATAAATGATCTGTACTAGCAGGGAAGCCAAGAGGTGATACAGTCTGGAGAAGGCCCTGTCCTCTCATCCCAGGCTTTCATGTAGCAAAAATAACTTTCCAAGCGGTCACAGATGTATTTCCAATTACTGGGGTGCGGGTGTCTCCCCTCCCTTCAGAACACGACTTGATTTTTTTCACCCTCCAAGCAGCACCACCTGCCCCACACTGCTGTGGAGGGACCATGGGCCAGGTCACCAAGGGCCTTGCACCAAGGGGTGTCCTCTTGACCCCTCACCCCTCCCAGCAGCATGTTGCGTGTTCCCCCCATATTTATAGGTACAGCTCAGTTGCAGGTGAGGCCATCCCCACTTGGCTCTCTTTACTCCCACCCCATGGAAACCCACACACACAGCTCCAGGGAAAGTCAACCAGCATCCCACCAATTTGGCAAGGAAGTCACTGGAAGGTGCTTCCAACACAAAATGGCTCTTTCACATCAGCTGACATGTGACACGGTGTTTTAGAAAAGGCAAAAGAAATGGTCTTGCCTGCAGGATTATGAGCTTTGCAACCTCCCATGTGCGTGTATGTGCGTGTGTGTAGAAGCCCAAAAGCAATGAGTTCCACCAGGGAGTGGGGCCACCCTGGTGGTACCTGGCTGCCCCTCTCAGGGAGAGCATTGGAAAGAGGGGGCTGGCTTTTTAGTTAGGGGTGAGTGTCTATGGGGAAACGCCATGCCAAGGGAAATCCTGGGCTGTGCAGATGGGCAAGGTGCTGGCTGCCCCCCAGCACAAGATGGGGATGAGTGATGGGGAAGATGCCTTCAGCAGCAAGGTTGCTGTTACCCAGGTGCACCCTGTGAGTAACTCTGCAGTGACAGGGAGCACAGCTAAGTGGTGGGGCAAAGGAGAAATGAGGACATTAAGACAGGAGGGAAGAGAGGAGCGTCTTTGACTTACTGTCAGAGAAGGAAAACATATTAAATTTGCATTTCCCATCTGCACAAGAGCTTGCTAAAGCTGATGCTAACTATGTCAGCACATGCAAGCCACCATCAGGCCCCAGGCGTGTAGCTTTGGGTGTGAGTGGCAGCGGTGGAGGACAATCCCATCATGAGGAGGACATGTCCTCTGCTGTCCCACCCAGCCAAGCAGGGCTGGGATGCCCAAGGAAGGTGCAGGCACAGCCCAGGGGATTACGAGGACAGGACAGTGCCTGGCTGGGTGGACACATGCCGTACCAACCCCAAGGAAACCTGCTGAGGCCCCAGCTCCATCACTGCACCAGGCTGGGACTGAAGCCTGACACGTCCCCATCGCTATTCCCTGACCCATGTGTCAGGTCCCTGCCCCACATCACCACTGCCTCAGTAAGACGCTCAGGGATGGCTCTTGTAAGTGATGCTGAACAGCCAAGGGGTCCATGAGTTTGCCCCCTCCTCCCAGCTCCTTTTCCCTTCTCCCCAGAGGTAGCAGAAAGGCATTTACTTGCTCCTCCTCATGGACATGTCAAATTTGCCCTCCAGCTGCCCACTGGAAAATCAGCTTAGCAGACAGGGGGGCAATTTGTTAAGGTTTCCCCCCTCCCCTCCCCAGATAATTGCCTGGGATCTGCATTAATGGAAACATAAATTGACTGCCACACTGCTAAATGACAATCAGGTTTTGTTTGACAGAGCTGGGAAGTATCTTATCCTGAACATTGGCACCGAACAATCTAAATGCAAATTGCAAAATGTTTGGGGGTAAGGAGGCTGTTTATCTTCTGATGAGGTTATATGATAATAGAGAGAGGGGTAAGAATTGCCTTTCAGTTCCTAAAGGCTATCAAAACGTGTGACGGTTAAACTGTTAAACTGTGGGGCCAGTGTTTACATATTATTTTAATGGACCAGACTCAGTTATTCGGGGGTTTCCTTTTAACAAATCACTTTTTTAAACAAGATGTAACGCAGCAGCATTTCAGCCGTATTTCAGCAATTCTCAGGCACTCGGCTTAGCGTGGAAAATGACAGAGCAGCACCATTTTAATCCTGTTATGTCTATTGCTCCCAGCTTGTTCTCCTCTGATAGAACACGCTGCGGTGCCTCGGAGAGGCAGAAAAACATTTGCTGCACTCCTGGCCTATTTCTCTTGTTTGATTAGCAGCTCCACACACGGCAGCACTGCCCGGGTATCCCCACTGCTTTTACACAGGAGCAACAATGGGAAGTGCCCAAAAAATTAAAGACCACCGACACCATCAGCTTCCCAAGAGGCCACCATCTGCTGGGGCTTACGTCTCCAGGTGGTTGTCCCACGTTGGGTGTGCAGCAGCCTTTGCTCTGGTCGGTTGTAAAAAATGTTACTGCAGAAGGGAAAGCCTTCCGACCTGCTCGGCACATCGCTCTCGCACATCCCTCCACACTACGGCACCAGGCTCCGGGGTGAGGCACGGCGGGTACCAGGGCTGGCATCATCAGCAGCTTGCCACGTGGGCATGACATCTGCGCTGGCGTTTGTAGCACCTGGGCATTTTCCATGGGGAAGGCAATAGTTTTCCTTAGTCTCATCCCAGAGGGAAGAAGGCGTCTGCGGCAGCTCAGGGGGTTCAACAACTCCAAGCTTTCAGCAGCTCGCAGAATCGCTCTCCCTGAAGTTTTTCCACTGAAAGCCTGTAACCTAATCTTCTCAGAGCTTGATTTAGGCTTCTGCATTTCTCCATAAATTAAGGAACGGGTTTGAGTTTCCTCCAACAGTTTTGCTCATCTGGGAGGCAGAGGAAGGAAAGGATTAATGTGTTATTTTTATTTTCCGCTTTAAATATGTCTCATGCAGAAAAATACACATGAATCTCTACAAGACAGGAAAAAGGCAGTAGATCTGTAAATGTGACACAAGTTGTGTGTGTATAAATTGTCGGGCCCTCAGACCATTTGGTGTGGAATAGCCACATAACTCACCCAAATCTACGATTAAAAGGACATTTGAAAGTAAGTGAATACACCAGGGGCGACCTGGACTTTCAGGAAGAGAAATCAATGAGTGATGACTGTAGGTCAGTCCAGGAGGCTCTGCCCTCTGTTCAGGGGGCAGCCGGGATTTCGGCTTCACCCACCGGCTCTTGCTCCTGTGATCAAGACCTTTATGACCAGCCAGGGCATCCCTCCAAAGTGACACCAGGGGAGAAGGGCTAAGGATGGTTTTGCAGATTTGGCCAATTAATGAGTGCCGGTTTAACTTACCGTTGCTGGAAAGTACAGGAGGTGATTTTCAAAAGGCTCTGACGACATGGCTGCTCACCTGCAGCTCTTGTGAGCGGGCGAGCTGAGGAAAGCCAGCAGCTACTGCTTCTGCCACCGACAAGCTGCAGCCAGCAGTGCAGGTGGCTGCACAACTCCAATGTGATGGATCTCGCCTTCACTACTGTGATAAATATATACACACACACACACACACACACACACATAAACCACACATACACATGCATATATGTATATACACATATATTTGTAAATCCCCATCACTACCTTAGTACTGGCCCCTAAAAGTGCCAGGCGTCCTTGCTGAACTCTCGCAGTGCTGCGGGGCTGTGTGCTGTTTTGATTGATGCTATTTAAGCTGGTCCTGGACTACCTGTGCTGGTGTTAAATAGGCTTGTGTTGCAAGTGTCAGATTCTGGCTCTAAAGCCAGACTGGGTACCTGAAGGAAGCCACCCTGAGGTGTGAGCTGCAAGCGCCCCCAGTCTGAAGGGCATGATCCTTCTGGTAGCTTCTGGATTTACTCCGATGACCTCTTACAACTTTGGAGATGCAGCAATAGGATTCACTTACAAAATGATCCAACGCCCAAACTTTCTATTTAATGTCAGAGGAATCTGGGACAGGCACTTTAAGGGGAAAATGAAACAAAAAATAAGTCCTTCCTTCCACTCTCCAGTTGTCATAGAAGAGCCCTTCATTAAATAGGGCAGTGTTCATTCAGATTTGAAGGCAGAAAAATGTATTCTTGAGCAATTCCCATGGCTTAATATGAAGAGCCGCTGCAATATTACACCTCCATACCTCCATACATTTACTCTGAGCAGAAGACTCTCTGAAGTGCTCTGGAAACACATACCCAATTAAGGCTGAGTTTTGCCCAAGACAATTTGTTAAAAGCGCTGCTTCATTTTGTCTAAATAAATATTCATTAGCTGAGAGAGAGAGAGCATGAGAACATGAGGGAAGGTGTGGGGAGGATCAGGTCACCAGTCCCTGCTCCAATGGGCGTGTGGTTATTTATATGAAGCAGAGAAAGATGGTGAGTGACCGAGGCACCTTCCAGCCTCCACGTCCCCCACCCTGGGGGTTGGCCACTGTGCTGGCAGGGGGGCCAGCAGCTCAGAGGTTATTCCAAGGATATGAAGAATCTCATCACTGCCTCAATATTGGGTGGTGCCTGAAGTGATGCCACCGCAGACATTGCTAGATACTCCAGCAACTGGTAGGCAATGCCTGGGGTTCAGCACAAGCAGGAGAGGCCAGAGCAGCTCATTGCACTTCAGCCCAGCTCCAGGAGTGGTTAGATGGGGTTTATCTACTTACAAGGTGGTCTTTTCCCTTCTACTCTCTCACTGTGCCTGCCCAGTACTGGCGGGGTGCAATGCAGGTCAGCATTTGAGACCACCACCTCAGGGTGGCCATACCTTGAGGGAGACCCCATTTTTTCACAGAATCACAGAATGGTAGGGGTTGGAAGGGACCTTTGGAGATCATCTAGTCCAACCCCCCTGACAAAGCAAGATCATTTAGAGCAGGTTGGACAGGAACACATCCAGGTGGGCTTTTAATATCTCCAGAGATGGAGACTCCACCCTTTCTCTGGGCAGCCTGTTCCAGTGCTCTGTCATCCTCAAAGCAAAAAGTTTTTCCTCATGCTGAGGTGGAATTTCCTGTGTTCCAGCTTGTGCCCACTGCCTCTTGTTCGGCCACCAGACACGACTGAGAAGAGCCTGACCCCAATCCTCTTGACACCCACCCTTTAGATATTTATAAGCATTGATGAGATCCCCTCTCAGTCTTCTCTTCTCCAGGCTAAACAGACCCAGGTCTCTCAGCCTTTCTTCGTAAGAGAGGTGCTTCAGTCCCTTGATCATCTTTGTAGCCCTTTGCTGTACTCTCTCCAGCAGTTCCCTGTCTTTGTTGAACCAGGGAGCCCAGAACAGGACACAGTACACCAGATGGAGCCTCACCACGGCAGAATGGAGGGAGAGGATGGCCTCCCTCGATCTACTGGCCACGCTCTTTTTAATGCATCTCAGGAGACCATTGGCCTTCTTGGCCACAAGGGCACACTGCTGCCTCGTGGTCAACTTGTCACCGACTACTTCACATTCACGCAGATGCAGTGAAATTTGTCCCACAGCCCCGCTGCTCACGGCTGGTGATGCTGGGTGGAGCATCCCCCTGGCTTGGTGTGTCCCTGGCAGGACGCAAGGGTGCAATCCCAGTGGCTGTCCCAGGAACAAGGGAGCTGCTGGCCCATCCTCACTGGGGCACAGCCACAGTTTGAAAAAGGACACCCACCCAGTACCTCATTAGTCATAAACTCTTCTTGTTAAATGGTAATAAAGTGATTTATTTTGTCATTAGCCTTATCTCGCTTTCTAAAGCTGACTTAGTTTCTGAACTGTATTGGGTTTTGCACTTCCATTAATCTCCTTGGTTTGATAGACTAAATTAACCTTTTTGAGGACAGATTAATTTCTTTTCCTTAATTTTTTCATGGCCAAATTCAGGGGATATTTTTTTTCTCCCAATTTTTCCTTTACTCAAATAGTGGAAGCACATGCATGCACATCCCTGTAATCCAAGCATCAGGGAATTTTTCTTCTTGAGCTCTCTGCTAATTTTTGTATTGAAGCCTTCCTACCACATCCCAGATGTTAATAAAATTGGAAATGAGCTACACTAAGGACACAAGCATAAGAGAGAGACAGGAAAAAAAAAAAAAAAAGATGAGGGACTGTCCCTCATATCAATAAAATCTGCCACATTTCTCCAGGCAGTGTGTGAAATATAGTGGGCACATAATCCACCCGGCAATAAAAAGCTGCCACATGACTCCCCGGCACCCGGGGAGCTATCATTTTCAATTAGGAAAAAAAGCCTCTGGCATGCGATGGCAGAAGAACCGAATGCAGTTAAGGCAAAATTTAGTTTCATTATGTCTTGATGCAGATTAGAGTTTTTCTTTGTTTTCTCACCGCGTCCCCCTGCCATTGTATGGGAGGCACCGTGGCAGCTTTTCCAATGGACCGAGCGTAACCTTGAGTGAATAGAGGAGACCCTAAAGTCATGTTTTTAAGAGGACCACAGCACAAAAGACCTTTGTTGCAAGTCTAAAACTACCATTATCACTGAGCAGAGAGCTGTGATTTAAACATAAATCTGTTTCTGTGGTGCTGGATAGCAATACCAGTAATACCTGAGGATGTAAGAACTGTCTGTTTTCTATTTAGATGGGTTTCAGGCCTGATTTTAGGTCCTTAAAGCCTTTGCCTTTCCTTGGGCCAAACTGTGATAATATGAAATTAAAAATCCATCCTTGGTGCCTGCTCCTTTCCCTTGTTTGACAACATCAAGTGCTCGTATGAAGCAGTAACAAAGTGAAGGAAGGCACGGTGCCAGGCCTGTCTCTGACTTAATAAAATTACAGCAAATCCAATATATTACTCGGAACACATCTCTTTAATGTCTCACTTAAATCTCCATCATATCCTAATAAGTGTGACTCAGTTCTTACCTCAGGTTTTCAGAAGTTAATCTGCTACAATATTGACTTGCGTTTATTAAAGTATTTCTTCTATTTTTAACCAAATACATTTTATAACCTAGTCCTGGACAGGTCTTTTTTTCTTTTTTTTCAAGTGTGCCAAATCCAAATGTCTTTCTTCTCCTCCTCCTTTTTTTTTGCTTTTTCTCAAATGTTTATCAAGTGTTTTCAATCCAGGGAGAGAGATGAGAGCTCAGATCAGCTGCCTCGCTGCCGTGCCAGCCCCTGGCACCACCATGATACTGCCCAGGCCACCCCTCCATGCTGTCACCTCACCAAGGGTTTGCTCTGGGCTGAGCGGCAGCTGGGGGGCACAGAGGGAAGCAAACTGGCCGCAGGGCTGGTGGGGGCAGCTACCGTGGGACCACAAGCCTGCATGGGAAAGCTGAATGGGAGGGCAAAAAAAGCCGAGGGTGCAGAAGCAGGATGCACTAGGACCCCCCAGCAGAGGAGGAATAACCACAGGCTTGTTTAGTGATGCAGACCTCTGCAGTCTGCGACAAAGACTAACGTCACCTGCGTCCAGAGCTTTTATCCCTCCTCACCTGCATAGCCAGAGAACCAAACCAGTACCGTGAGGGGTCTCCAGGAGAACTTCTGCAACATCTTGGGACTGGAGTCCTTCACAAACAGAACTTGGACCCAGCAACCCATGCAGCTGCCCTTGAGTCACTAAGACCTGGGAGTTATTTCATCTCCTTTCAATGTTGCTGCTCTTGGTCAAGCTGCTCTTGGCCAGCAGCACCAAGTCCTTCCTTAAACCTCTTAAGACAGCCCCAGCCAACAAGAGAAAGGCTGAAGCAAAGCTGTGAGACAGGACAAAAAGGAAGAGGAAAGAGAAACAAACTGCAGAGCAGACAAAAATCCCAGGTAGCCAAAGTGGAATGGGTGGCCTCAGTGGTACGTGGTAGGATTCCCCCGTACCTCTCTCGGGATGGTTATCAATGCTGCTGCCTGACCATGCTGGCAGCAAAATCCACCCAGCACTAACACCCAGGGGAGTGGAGGCGTAATGCAGATGTTCGTTGCTGTGCTCTCCTCCTTCCTGGGAGAGCTCCCAGTTGACCCCAGCCCATTCCTGTCCTCCATCCCCTGAGGACCCTGAAGCTAAATAGCAGCACTCCATCTCTGTAACTCCATGGGACCTGTGAAGCCGTGCAAACACAAAGCGGACAAGCACATCCATCAGCAACAAGTACAAAAGAGCTCCTGGCTGCTAATAATTTACCCAGTCCTTATGAAAATAAAGGGTAGAATTACACTAAATGAGCGCTTTTCCTGCTCCAATCTGCCATTTGGGGAATTATCATACTTTATGCATCCAGCAAGATGTGCTTTACCTCTGAAGTAAAGAGCCTCAGCACCGATGTGTGTGCACAGACTCCCCCATGTAATTGCCCACAGCTCTGGCTCTTATCACCTACTCAATTTTTGCGCAAGCCTAAAGTGAGTCCTAGTCCTGAGACAGTAATTGCCATGCCTATCCCATCTCTTACAATATGGCAAAATTTCAGTCTTTGACAGATGTTCATTTTAGGCTCAGGAAGGTTATTTTTCATCACTCCCAGCCACAGAAAAATACCGTCCTTGTTTTGGAGCCGAACGTGGACAGGCAGAGATCCCAGGGTCCACACAGATGCCAGCGAAGAGTGGGGAAGAAGCTCCAAGCAGTTTCAAGTCCCGAGTTCAGGACCACCAGGTCTCCCCTCGCTCCTCTGACTACAGCTCCTTCCACTTTTACATTTTAAACATGGGGGCTTCCTGCTCGGTGTCCCTGGCCAGGCTGCTGCCGTGCCACTGAATAAATACACTGCTGTACATAACCTCGAGGCACTGCAAGAGGCTAAAAGCTCCCCCTGGTACCAACAGCTCCAGCAGAGTTGTCTCCCCACCACATCGGGCTTTCAGGATTGGTCAGGAAGGGTGGGAGAAGCTGGAGATCCAGCTTTTAACACCAGTGACAGACCTAGGGAACCAGCCCGAACCCCGGCTGTGGGGACCCAGTCGCCCGCAGCTGAGCCGGTTGCCCCACACTCATGGACAGCAGCTCAAGGCAGGAGCTCACAGCCCAGGCTGTGAGACAAGGCACCCCACCGACTTGCCACGGCTTCGTTTCTTCAGGGCACAGAACAGAAGAGCAGTCTAGTCAGCAGCACGGGCCCTGGGAGACACCCGCGCTGAATGCCCAGCTGATGTCTTCTTATTAGTCTTTATAGAAAATAGGATGCTGCCTTTGGAGCCAATATGGAGCTTGGATGTATTGAAATCACGAGTGAGGACAGAGAAATAGCACAACAGGACCTGAAAAGTTTACAAATGACACATGCTTTGTACATCACATATAGACAAAGAATAACTATGAAGTTTAACCTAGAGAAGGTGCAAGCCAATATAGCTGGGGAAGATGATCAAACCCACAGACATTGCATGAAGGAGACACTCTGGAAGCAAGGGCTAAAATAAGTCTGCAAGCAAGAGATGAAGCGTGAGTGTGTGCATGTGTGAACACCAAGAGAGCAAAAAGGAGCCTGGAAGAGCATGGATTTTCTCAGTGGGAATTACACCACACTAAAAGCACAGGGTCATATTGCAGTTGTGAGAACATTGAGATCCAGGTGCAATTTCTTCACAGTTGATGCTGCAGTAGCATTATTGGGGTGGGGAAAGGACACGGAATTCCCCCCTGCCCCCTGGAAGAACCTCTGCCTTGCAAAGAGCCACAGGAGCCCAGTGGCTGCCCCCAGGCTCAACCTCTGGGGCAGGGGGCTACGGGCAGCTCCATGGCAGCCAGGTGCCCCCAGCAAGATTCCCCCAGCACTACAGCGGTCCCTCACTCCTGCTGCCTTCCTTTGGTGCTGCAGATGTGACAGTCTGTGCATCGGTGCACAAAAAAGGGGCGATTTGATAAATCAAAGAGCAACCCCCCTGCACACCAAGCAGCTTTCAACGAACTCTTAGTTCAGATCTTTTGCAAAAGGATGGCAAACGCTGACTGTTGCCCATGGTATGTTTGCACTACACAAGCCAAAGGCCTGCGGTTAATCAGCTTTGTCCTGGCACTGCATTCCCAGGGAAGAGTCACATCCCTCTGGGATAAACCATATGGGTGCCCGTCCTGCTGCCAGCAGCTCGTTGTCAGGCTGCAGACACTAAGGCAAGGGGACAAGACCCCTGTGAGCTATAAATGAAATCACAGAGAGGGACAGAAAGAAAAAGGAAGCCAGTGCTGGGCATCAACCCCGAACGGGAACCAGCAGACAAGGAGACAAAGTTGGAGATTATTTTTCCTCTTCGCCAAAAGGCTTGGTTTTCACCCCCAAAACTATTTGAAAATTAGCCTTTCCCCTGCTACCACCAGCTGAGCAATTGGGGCGTTTACCTGAGTGGCAAAGAGCTAGCGGCCATTCTCACCTCTTCCCGAATGAAGACGGACCTGCCCCATCAGGCTCTGAGGACAATCCTCCAGCCACCAAGCCAGGCTGAGGCTCAGCCATCCTCCTGCCCACCTACTGGAGATGGACCACTTGGCACGAGCAGTGTCCTTTGCTGCTTAGCCCCAGCTGTAAGGTAAGGACTGTTGTTCGGATACTGGCTGTCCCAGGGCATCGTTAGGACGCCTGAGGCATTAGCACAGGAGCCCAGAACAAATCATCTCCAGTAGCTTGAAGGATGAACCTCACCTGGCAGATGAGTATTGAGACCATACTGACCCACCCGTGCCTGAGAATAAAATGTTTCATTGTGCCCAGAGGAGCAATTTGTGCAGAATGAAATGAAATTACACATTTTATTTCACTGGTTTTTCTTCAGAAAGGAGAAGAAAAGGCTTTCTCTTCAGGGACCTGCCGGAAACTGTCATTTAGGAGCCAGGACTCAAGTACTCCTTTTCTTCTGACAGAGAGAGAAAATACTGCTGACTTTCAGCTGGTGAAGGAGTTTTTTCTTCTACTGTCTCTGCCATTTGCTGCAGTGGGACTGTCCCCATCCTATTCCCCCCCTCCCTATTCCCCTACTTTCAAACCCAACCTGAGACACGGCTACAGAGCATTGCATCAGGAAGCAGAGAGCATCTGCACGGTGCCTGATGGATCCAACATCCCTTCCAGCTCCAGTGTCAATGCACTAAGGCAGGGACATCAGCTGTGCAGCTTTTACTTTGAAGGATGCTTCGGGGATGGAAACCGCTGAGTTATATTACCAAAGAGTATTCTTTTGGACTTAGGTAATGCACATTTTCAGCTTTAAGGCTAAGAACCTTCACGAGAAGATTTAGTGAGCAAGCAGCTAACATGAAAGAGGAAGGATATGCTATTATATCTAGAATTACAAGAAAACAAAATGTCCACAGTGAGAAAAGACGCTGTTAAACTTGTCTAAATCAAAAGAATCTCTCACATATTTGTCAACTAAGACAAGACAGTCTTCCTATTCAGCATCTAAGCTTTAAAATACACTGTATGAAAATCCCCACCTTGGGAAGGTCAAGATATCCATTAGTACCGCCCCATGCCCACCCCAGCAGCTCTCCTCTCTGCCCCCAGGTTACTCATGCCCAAGTCCTTATCCTCTCCAGCCAACCTTGCACATCTCATGCTGCTGAAGCCCCCCAGCCACTGCACTCTCACAGACTTCAAACTGCCTGAGAATTTTTCCACCCTGGCTGCTTCTGAGGAGTAAAATCCTGACGATTCTTTAATTTTTGGCTTTATAAAAGGGGGCTTTCACAGCTTTCCTTTGCCTGGGGGTTTGTTTTTATGCTTAAACATAATTTTTGGCTTGCAGCAGGACACAGCTCCAGGAGCTGCAGCCTCTCCAGGATGGTTATTTAGCACCCCTCACTGGCAGCATCCATAAACTAGATTAAAATGAGCTTTAAAATACAGAGAGAAGAAATAAACTAAAAATGTACCAAATATAAGATCCAGAGAAACCCAGATTGACAGCAGCCACAATATACCTTTCCTTCCTAGCGTTCCGTAAATTACATTTCCAAGACAATTGTAATATTCTTGAAAAACAGCCTTTCCTGCAAACAGCTCTGGTGTTTCAAAAAACAGAAGTCCCTAGTCTCACATCTATTTTTTTCTTAGCATCTACATCAAAATGTTTTACTTGATGAACGTCTTTAGTAACTTTAAGTGATTAACTGGGTTTCAGTTATCAAAGGTGAGCAGATTAAGGATGACACCAGAAATACTCACTCAGAGAACCCCTCGATCTGTGTTTCTCTTACTTTTGGCAAAGTTACAAGATTAGGGATAATTTTGTAGACTTTGTGTTTAAAACTTGACTCATTACTGGCTGCAGTAAAATAAATTTATTTGAAAGCACACACATCTGTAAATTCCTCTGCAGACTTTTGGGTGGGCTGCTTGCCATTTTTAGTACTTTTCAACTTCATTTCATACCAAACAGGAAATTGGGTTCTTTCCCAACCAAACTCATTGATGCACCCGCAGCCTCCCAGGCTGTGCAGGGCAGGTCCCAAAAACTGAAGTTAGCACTTCTGCATGGAGGTTTTGTCTTTCTGCTAGAGGACAGGGAATTTAATGCTTCAGGTATTACGTCCTGGGATATGACATTTATATAATTGTATTTTATAAAAAATTTCAAGCTGTAAATATTTTTTTTTAAAGCACGTAGTATTGTATGGGGTTTTTTTAAACATCCTATCCAGGAAAATTTCCAAACATGACTTTTAGCAATGAGCATTACAAGTTACAGCTAGGCTGTAATTCTTTTATTTGCACACTTAGAGTGACAACAACCTCAGCCAACTGTTTGCAGCAATTGTTAATTCACAGCTTGCGATGCAGTATCTTTACTTATTGATCCTATAAGCTCTGCCAATATACAAACTCCATTATAGTAAAACTCTTGAGGATCACTCCTGACCTCACAGGCAAAATATCATGTATTCAAAACATATCACTGGCATGCAAGCTCTTATTGGGGAAATCTTCTCCTCCATCTACCATAATTACCTTTTATTTACCAGGAATATTAGCAGCAGTGCCCTCAGGTTATTATGATCTCTCATTTCTGTGATCATATTTTCAATGACTGGATTCATAAACTGAGCTATTTCCAGCCCCACCAGAATATTAGGGTAGTAAATTCCTTGGATGTCAAGATAAACAACAGGCAGTCTTTTAATTAGGATCTTCCTATTTTCCTCAAAAATTACTGAAAGGGAGTATCAGTGTTGCTGGTGATCTTTAAAATTCAGCTCACTGCCAAAAGAGTCTTGGTACATCTCCTGTTTCTCTTTAAGTAGATATTCCAGGTAGAGAATCCAGACTAGACACAGATCTGCCCAGCACAGACGTCTGAGGGAGATGAATGGGTTTTGAGCCTTCCCTCCCTGCCCTGTCTGCCAGCAGTGCCCTGGGGTACTGTCACAGGATGCCATCAGTCAGATGGCTTCTTGGTCTCCTCTTCAGCCACCTAAATATGAATTAAGTCTTTGACTATGTGCTCAAGTGGAGAGCAGTTTGGGCCTAGATATTCTCCATTTGGTTAGAAACTCGTTCAGCCTCAACCAAAGCCCGACCAGCAAGGTCAGGTATGAGCCTGAGGTTGGATAAAGGGAGGAGGCTACAAAGGGCTCCCAGTGAGCACCAGCTCCCAGGACCAGAGAGCTGCCTTCCCAGGAACAGAAATTTGGGAGGGAGTTTATTAAAGGTTGGGGTTTTTTTCTTTTTTTTTTTTCTCCTGATGACTCCAGAGCCTCCCTGCAATCACATGTAAACACTTCTCTCAAAGAGCATCATCACTCAGCATCCTGAGAAAATCCTGCCTCATAAGAAACCACAGGAAATACAGTCACCAATAATTTCAGAGTGTGAAGAGTATTAAATCCAGCCCCTTGCTCTGCCTGACTTGGAGCAGGGATTGGAAATGAGCTTTCTCCCTTTCAAACAATGATCTTGTCCACCAGCAAAGGGAATTTTTGAGGTAGGTCTTCCCCATCTCCTGTTGCAATGGCTTCTTTTAGTACATATGGACTAACAACTCAGGATAAATTACATATCAGCAGGGAAGTCTCTCCTATGATGCGGATTCGCTCACAGATGCTTCAGGTCCGCACCATGGACCGTATTGCTTCAGGGACCCCAGTATGGTTTTGGAGATGCTGAACATGTACATGACCACCTCTCTAAAACCTAAGTGACTGGGGAATCCAGAAGCATCTGCGTAAGGTATTTAAACTGTGGATTTAGGGAGACAAAGGTATCATGCAAATCAGTCAGAAACCCAAACCAGTCAGAATTCAGATTGAAGCATCCTACTCCTTCCGTAGATTATCCTCCACAAAATCCCCTCTGTTTTCCACCAAAACAACAGCAGCTTGGAGAACTACATGCAAGTTTGGAGGGCACAGGCCTGTGTTTAGTAGCAGTGAAGGATGTCAGCCCAAGGACCTAGTCTATCACGGATTTCCTGTATGACTCTAACTACATATTAAAAGCTACAATGGATTTACTTTCATGGCTCGTTTTCACTGAGTGGGTGCAGATAACAAAAACATCTAATTATGCTTAAAAGCCCTACCTACTGTGGGTCTCATTTTCCAAGTGTAAATGCAAGTAGTATCTTCCAACTCCTTAATATATTTTGTGAGAATAAATACACTGAAGATTAAGAAGCAGCCAGAAGATACTCTAATTTGCCTAAGAGATTTTTTTTGTTCCTTAAGAAATTAAGATGAGCAAAAAAAACTTCTGTAACTTTGGAGTCAAAACACACATGCCAATCTCAAACTCCATCAGGATAGACAATGGAATTATTTCTCACATTAAGGTACTCACATTGTGCATTTGCACATTTGAAATTATATGGGGTATAGAATGATTTGACCTTGGGACAAAGCTTGGGTGTCATTTGCCTACTGTGAACACAGTCGTAAAACAGCCCTGCGATTTTGTATTCCTCTGCACAGTCCATGGGTATTGCCTGCTGTCTTTCTAGGTGGCAGCTAGTAAGAATTTTTCACTGGAGCTTGCCAGTCAAATGAGTATTCAGCGGCGAGACGGGAGGCCAACTAATGTTAGAGGCAAGGTTGCAGCAGAGCTCTGCGCGTCTCGTCTCTCTGGCTGCTTGCACACCTCGTCAGACAGCTCAGCTCATTCTACCAAAATCCACTGGGATTGTCATGTTTCCCCAGAAGGTTAAAAGCACCAAGTGTCTTCCCACTGCCAACATGATGGAGAACGGAACTCCATCTCTTTGGGCATTCCCAAATGAACACCATCTCTAAAGAACAGCTGTTAAGTAGAAGTCATGAAAAATCTACTCCAAAAAGGTTATACCAATAACCAGCCCTCTCATGAGACTCCACCTGGAGCACCCCCAAAAATAAACAGATACTTAAAGACCCAATGCCAAGAGATGTTTGTTCAGATCAATAATACCCTTTTTCAGAAAGTTTAAGGCTCACAGGATGATCACCCAGTAACTACCCTGATGCACCTCAATATTATTTCCCAACAACAACAAAAAAATTGCTATTTTCACACACAGCTCTGGGAAGTCTTTTTAAAAGATTTTGGATCAGAATGAGATGTGATCGTATTCCTAAGTTTTCAAATTATAAAAGACTGATTTTAGCATTTTAATGCCCTAGCCGATACAATCAATCACGTGAGCTCAGACCTCTCATTGCACTTAATTTTATACTGCCTCCTGGGCTTACAGCTTGGTTCCTGCAGAAAATAGTTTTATATTCTCTTCTGTGAAAAAAAAAAAACCCAAACAAAACCAAAACAAAAAAAAACCCTGCTCATGCTAAATGAGTTACAGAACTACTGAACTGCTGGTGTTGGAAGGGGCCTGTGGAAGTCACCTACTCCACCACCACCACCCCCACCACCACCCCCCCGATAAAAGTAGGTTTATCTCGAGGGGGCTGCTCAGGGCCAGTGACAGAGCAGCTCAGTGTCACAATCCTGGCCCCAAAAGAGAGAGCCGCGTTCTTCGAGCGCACCCTAGCGAAAATCCTTTTTTTTCTGGTTTTAAATCCCGCAAGTATCTATCGGTGTTTATTGCCTTGATGCTAGGGTCTGGATTTAAAACAAATACATTTAGTAAAGAAAACAAGGAGAGGTAGGTGCCTCATTACCTTATAAAAACCCAGTTAGGTAATTCACCTGTTTGTGAATTACACTAAATTACTTTTTGCAGTGATATGTTGATTATGAATTACACAAGTCATTTTCTTTTGATTATTGCCTTTCTTTTTAGAAATGATACTATAGGAAAGGCTCATGTTTCCCTAAGTTAAAATCATAGAATTATAGAATATATCAAGGTGGAAGGGACCAGTGAGGACCATTGAGTCCAACTCCATACTCCTTGTAGGACTACCGAAAAATAAACCATATAGCTCAGGGCATCATCCAAGTGCTCCTTGAACTCTGATAGTCTTGGTGATATGACCACTGCCCTGGGAAGCCTGTTCCAGTGACTGACCACCCACCAGTGCAGTGTCGAGTGGGACAATTTTCTCCTCTGACCAGCCAGCTGTGCCATGCTTGATTCACCCCAGGGCACACCACTGACTCATAGTCAACTTGCCATCAACCCAACCCTCAGATCTCATTCCACGAGGCCACTCTCCAGCCTCTCAGCCCCTAATTTGTACATATATCCGGGATTACCCCATCCCAGGTGAAGAATCCAGCTCTGGTTACGTTTCATAGAGTTGGTGATTGCACAGCTCTCTAGTCTATCCAGATGTCTCTGTAAGGCCTCTCTACCCTAAGGGAGTCCACAGTTCCTCCTAATTTAGTAACATCGGCAAACTTAATATGCCTTCAATTCCTGAGTCCAGATCATTTATAAAAACATTATGGAGAACTACCCCTAAAAATGAGCCCTGGGGAACCCCCCTAGTGACTGGTGTAATCCCATTTATTATAATACCTGGAGCCTGACCTGTCAGCCAGTTGCTCACACAACATATTAAGGACTTGCCGAGCTGTGCCCGGACATTTTGTCCAGAAGGATACAGTGAGAGACAGTATCAAAAGCTTTGCTAAAATAAAATAAAAATACCCCACATCCACTGGCTTCCCTTGATCAGCTAGATGGGTGACCTTGTCATAAAAGGAAATTAATTTGGTTAAGCAGGACCTTCCCCTCCTGAACCTGTGCTGGCTACAACCAATGACTGCGTTGCCTCTCAAGTGCTTTTCAATAACTCCCAGAATAACCTTCTCCATAATTTTACCAGGCATTGAAGCGAGACTGACAAGCCTGTAATTCTTCTTTCTTATCCTTGAAAATTGGGACATTTGCCAGCTTCCAGTCAACTGGGACCTCTCCAGGCTCCCAAGATGGTTAAAAAAAGGGGAGAGAGTTCCTGTGATGACGTCAGCCAGTTCTTTCAGCACCCTGGGACAAATCCCATTGGCCTCATAGATTTATGTGCATCTAGCTGGAGAATCAAGTATTAAACAAGTTCAGCGTCAGCTGGGAGTTTATCATCCCCCTGGTCATGGTCTCTCAACACAGGGCTCCAGAGGTCTCAGGGCCCATCATCAGTGCTAAAGGCAAAGGTGAAGAAGGCATTAAATATCTCTGCTTTGTCTATGACCCTATTGGTGAGGTGACCGACCTCATCAAGCAACAGACCAATGTCATCTCCGATGCTCCTTTTGTTGTTAATGTATTTTTAAAAGCCTTTGGTTTTGTCCTTCACAGTGCTGGCCAGCTTGAACTCTAACTGAGCTTTGGCCACATGAATTTTTTCCCTATAGTGGTGAACAGCATCTCTGTAGTCCTTCCATGCTGCCTGTCCTTACTTCCAATGTCCATACTTTCTTAATTTTTGAAGTCCAGTATATTCTCTACCTAATTTGACAATGCAAATCTAAGTATGTTTCTGACATCGTATTTAAGAAAGAGTTAAGATAAAACTACTTCTGCATCCTGGCTGTGTCTTCTTGTGCCAAAGTAACTGTAAAGATATAGTTAAGAATAAATATACAAAATATAAATTGAAAGTATCCTAAGGAAAGGATCTAAAAAGGTAAAGGCTTCAGACTTGCAAAGGCTGTAAATAATCTCACAATAGCCACTTGCAGAAGATATCACAACAGAGAGAGACCTTAATAAATACTCCTGAAATAATTTCATCTGCAGCATAAACCTCTCTGAAGTGCTTAATTAAAAAGCCCACAACTAAGATAAACTACAGTGAGGCATATACATTTTTATTTACTACCACTATTAATTCTCCACTTTCAAGAGATACTGTTAGCTGTTCCTTTATAATTCTTTGAACCGCATTTGACTGTCAGGCTGAGATGTGCACTCATGTGCTTATCTAATACCCCATCTGTAGGCAAACTTCAACAAAACAACTATGGAATTTCCCATACCTACAGATGACTCGCCGCTGTTTTAATGAATATTAGGAAAAAAAAGAAAACCCCATCAACTTTCTCATTTGGGGCTACGTCATTTTGTACTTCAACTGAACAAACTCCCTTTAATTGCCACCTGTTCCAAAGACCTGCACAGGTGCCTGCACCAGGTTTGCTTTGCTGCTGAGTCCTGCAGGACCAAAAGGAGCAACCGAACACAAACCCATCCTGACAAAGACATGTGGTACCCATTGAGTACTATTCATGGTTCCCAGCTGTCAAAGCACAGCACATCCTCTGGTACGGGCCAGGCACAGAGCTATCTAGGTCAAACAGTAGTTAGCCATCTCAGGCTTTGTCCTCAGCAAAGTGGCCCCACTATAGACAGCTAAATCTGCCTTCTGATGCAATTTTGTACCACTCATGAAGAGCTGTGCTTGAGCTAACTAACATCAGCGGCTGTGCTAATCCATGCGGGGATAACCGAGTGCTGACAGCACACATCACTTGATTGCAATTACATTGTGCTCAAGACCACTTGATTACACTTCAAAGTCTACCACTTCATTAAAAAAATGATTTTTTTTTTTTTTTCATTTGGCTGTTACCTCCTTTAAGGAAGGCATACACCTTATTTCTAATCAAACAGATACTGGGCCAGTCAATAGTACAAAGCCAAGGAAAAAATAAGTCTCTCATCAAGATACATTTTGCTCACAAAGGAGCAGGTAAACAGCAACCACAGGTCCTGGCCCTGGACAACTTTCTTCCCTTGAAAAAAGCATCAGTTACACGTTGGCCAAGTGTGCAGGTTAAGTGGGCATCTCCTCTTAACCTTTCCCTCCTGTTACAACCTGCTGCTCCTGCAGAGCTGAAAGAATTAGCAGTTTGACGCTCTCCTGGGTCAACGAAGGGTTTTCATATCTCAGTGTCTATTCCTTCCCATTGCTACAGAAGTGAAGGAAAACAATCTTATATGATATGTATCACTGTGTGAGCAAAACAGAAGGTGAGTTTGGTCACTGGAACAAGCTCCCCAGGGCAGTGGTCACGACACCAAGCCGGCCAGACAGAGTTAAAGGAGTGCCTGGACAATGCTCTTAGTGATATGGTTTACCTTTAGGTAGCCCTGTGAGGAGCAGGGAGTTGGACTCAATGGTCCTTTTGGGTCCCTTCCAACTTGAGATATTATCTGATTCACTACAGAGGTATATGACAAGAACATCACACATCATATTGCCTTTCTGGCACAGTATGCATAAATCATCTATTTTTTTGAATCAATGAATGACTTAAGACATTTAAAACAGATGTGAAACATTCATACTTTTCAGATTAATGTGAAATCTTACTCCTTGTTTTTAATAACATGGGAGGGAGAAGAGGCAGAACAACAGAAAGCAAAACCAATGTATTTTATTTCTATCAAGTTAGTATTTAATTTTTGAAGAGTCACACAAAACAGCTTCAGGGAACTGCACCTCTTACAGTTTCCCATTAGTTACCATGGCTACTGAAAAGATAAAAAACATTTTAAACTTGTTTTAACCTGAAGCTCTTGCAGTTACCTTTTTTTTTTAAAGTTCAGCCTCTGCTGTAACTGAATACCACAGTCACAAGCACCAAAAAGTTATAGGTACTTTCCATATTAAGTCAGTAATGTCAGATAAATTGTCATGCAACAGTAGAGCACTGAAAAAAAATCTCAATTAATTTTGACTAGAATGATCATATCTGAAATTGAGGACAGTGCTTGTACATAAAAGGAAGTAAATGGTTGAATTATGTCAACAGTTGTATTAAAAAACATTTAGTAGACTAATATACCATACCATATGAAAATAGCTCTCAGAAAGATTATATTCACTGAAAGTATGTATTTACTGGATACTTTTGTGCTACAGCGTTCATATTATGAGTGGAACTGTTTATGGCAGGGATGTTTTCTTTGGTACAGTGCAGTTAAAAGGAAAGCAAGCTGGCCACACATATGTAAGGCAAATACATCTCCAGGCAGACTCGTAACAGACAGTCCATGATGCCAATGGCAGTAATTGCTGCACCGTGTGTGTACAGATCATACTTCAAAACTCTTCTTTTGCAGCATGCAGCAACAAGAGATGTTTTCCAAATCCTTCAGTAAGAAACTGCAACTCCTCTACCTCCAATAGCACACTTTGAATCATAGTTTCCTTAAGAGAAATTACCAATATTGTTTCTTCTGTCCTCAGTATTGCATAAAGCTGGAAATGAAAAACAAAAGCAAGCATGTAAATTGTAACATACTCTGAAAAATAAAGCTAAAACAGGGAAAACAAATCTAAAAATTTTCTGAAGTTGAGAGTTACTCATAATAGTGCAGATAATTACTTCTGTTACCAGGTATTCTACTTCCATAAGTAAATCCAGAAAAAGCAGTCTAGGAAAAGGAACTCAGTAATATTACTTGAAATGCAATAGATTTTGCCAAAAACATATGCAGGCTGTTAGCATGCACCCCAAAAATGTCAAAGCCATCTTGATGATATTTGTGGAAATATGTGCACCCATCTAGCTTCTAATTTTTTTCATAATCTAGCAGTTATGAATACTTTCTGTACAGAAAAATCTGTTATCAATTGCAGGAAGATACTAATCAACAAAATGTTATCTGGAGTAAAGTTGTAAACTATCAGGAAAGGAAATTAATAAGTTAATTGACTTCTGGTTTTGGAGGAAAAAGCTTTAATTCAATTTTATATTAATATATGAACATTTCATTTTATATATACATAAAGAAGTTGGGCATGTTATTCTGAAGACTACTTTTGAAAACATTTCAGGAAGTTCACAATTTATTAGAGCTTTTGTTCTAGGAATGAAGAAAGAAAGAAGTCAGTGGGAGGGAAGAAAGTGGAATGTTTATCAGGTCCTATTCTATACTCAGTAATCTTACAGCCAATTTTATCAGTCTCTCCTCAAAAATCTGTACTAGGAAGACACATCTAGTATTATGGGACAGTGGCAGTCAGACTGCTTTATAAAACTAACATATCCTACATTCAAAACCTGATTGCTGTAATCAAATACTATTTCTGGAATTCCTTAGGTGATTTTTTTCACTGAATTTCACTGAATTTTTTTTGGAGTTGGAAGGGACCATAGAGATCATCTAGTCCAACTCCCCTGCCAA
>JAOQGH010000001.1:143172378-143234097 GCA_025769975.1 Gallinago jamesoni
TGCTTTGGCAGGGGAGTTGGACTAGATGATCTCCAGAGGTCCCTTCCAACCCCATATCATTCTGTGATTCTGTGATCAGTGGCTAATACCAGCCTGTTTTAGTACTGGTAAATTTTATACTTCAATAACAACAAAAAAAAAATCTCATAAAAATACCTTTGAGAATTCATTTACCTTGTACAATGCCCCAAGGGTACTGGCGAGCTCTCACCATTTTGTTTCCAATTCTCACCTCTTCCGTACTTCCTACTACAGCAAATGGCAGGTGCCCCTGTTAACAGTCACACCAATGCAGTCTCATCACTCAGCATTTTTATGTCAGAACTGAAAAAGCAAGTCCTTCAGAAATAAATTGGAGGGCAAAAGCACCATTTTAGGAAAAGCCAATAGGCAATTTCAAACCAAAAAACAGTTTGAAGAGACCAGTAGCTAGTCAAACTACTGATACAAAAGTCAAGCTACAATAACTAAACTGGGAGGAGCGGTTGATAGACCAGATGGGTGTGCTGCCAACTCAGAGGAACCTGGACAGGCTGGAGAAATGGGCCAACAGGAATCTCATGAAGTTCAAACGAGAGCCAAGTCCTGCACGCCAGGAGGAAGAACCCCATGCTCCAGCACATGCTGGGATCCGACTGTGTGGAAAGGCACTTTGCAGAAAAAGATGTGGGCCTCCTGGTGGACAACAGGTTGGACCTGATTCAGCAGGTCTGCCCCACTGGCAAAGGCGGCCAAGTATATCCTGAGCAGCATTAGGGATAGTATGAGAAGTAAATAGAAAGCTGCTCTAGAACACATCCCTCTGATTTGCATTCAGCCAGTGTTCATATAACAATCACAACAAAAGTCATAAGACAATCACAGGTTTGAACCCGAGGCACAGTTACTGCTGTGGGCTCGACCAAATGGCCAGAAATACAGGCTGGGTACTGACTGTGTGCTGACCCACAACAACTGATCAAACAAAAAATATTTAAAAAAAAAAAAAAAGTCACTGGAAAATAAATCACTAGCAGAGCATGAAAGGGGATAAGTTAACAGACCACCACCCTTCCCCACAGCAGAAGGACCTGTTACTGAACCACAGCCTGCACATCCTCACTCCCTGGCACAAGTGACAGAGGTGGGACTGCAGAGCCATACACTCCAGCACACTGGCTCCTCCCCCCTACTTTCAAACCCCAATATACGCAAATGTATGTTCATGTGCATCTACAAACATATGCACATGAACAGCAAATACAGACAGAGTGCTCAAAGCAAAGACTCCTAGCTTCACAAGCCTAGTTGAAACTGGCAGATACTCCTGGGAGGATCTGAAAGGACAATAGCAAAAAAGGCAGAATTATTATTGACTTTTTAATCCCCAGAGAAAACTTGTCCTAATTTCAAATGAAAGTACCAAATAAAAGGAAAAAGCAGATGGAAGACTTGCTATCGTAAAGATCAGAGAAAACTGGAGAAATTAGGCACTTGAATATCTTCCATAACAGATGTAAGGTAGTATTTGCTGAGGAAAAGAACAAGGCCAATCTGCCCATCTGTGTTAGTAATAATATATTAATTATCCAGCAATTAGAAAATGTATTTATGAGTGAGAACCTCTTTTCTGCTGCTAAGCCAGAAAAGAAAAAGTCTCCTAAAACAAGTGGTATCAACAGCAGAGGGACAGGAAGATTTGCAAGTAGGGGAAAAACAAAACAAAACAAAACAAAACAAAAAAACATACGAGCCTTTTAAGGAGAGAGAAAAATAAACAAACTTGTTACATACAAACCTATTAGTATCAAGATAAGGGTGAAAGAACAGGCATGAATCAGCATTAGACACTGATGCTTTAGTACTGAAATATCAATGTTTTTGTCATTTACTTACATTCATGATGGTATTAATTTTAGAAATGGTTTCATCATCAGTTGGAAACTGGTATATCTGGACACCATTACTAACTAATTCACTCATGATTTTGTTCTTGAACTTCTGTAGTTCGGTTTTAGAAATGCTGTCTGCTTTGCCTATAATTGGTATAATGTTTACCTATTAAAGATACAAATTATATTAAATGTGTAAGCCTTCAATTTTTAGGTAACATCTTTTATAAATTAAATTTTTTGGTGATAAGCTCTTTAAAACTTCCCCCACAGTCCAAACTTTTCCTTCAATTGATATCAAAGCTTCACAGACCATGAAAAATACATTCACTGGCATCATTTAATAAAATAACAGATTATTAATATTCTCCCTTAAAATTAATTGATCCTGAGAAAAGAACAAGGAAGGAGGTCTCATACAGTGGAGTACTCAAAAGAACAGCAGCGCCTACTTAATAACTAAACAACATTAAGTATTTATATCTTTGTTATATCTCTGATTAGAAAGTAGATTGTTTTAGTTTGTATCACCAGGTGACATGGCACAGGTGTTAAATGGAAGTTGACAGTTTAAATACATAAAGAAAAGGAAGGGGGCTATTAAACACTGCCTGTCCCTGAGCCCCTTCCCTGGGTTCCTTTCAGCTACAACACCTTGTTCACTCACTGCTGCAGCAAAGAGTTTCTCAAGTATCTGCTGTGAATAGAGGAACAACAAAGTCTGAAGTATCTTGCTTGCCAGTCTTTACACTAATTATTCAGAACTTGAAATTCAGTTATACTAAAGTAAACTGACCTTTTTCCTAAAATAGTTATGACAGTAACTTAGGAAGGTAGTAGATGCCTATTTTTTTCTTTAAAATACTATCACCACTTCCAAAATATGCATTTTCAGAACTAGATACAAACAATTAATGCCAATGTCCAAATATTTGGGAAAAACAATAACAACAGTTCTTCCAGGTTTCAGAAGACGAGTTTTACAGAGGTCCTTCATCATAGATGCAAAAAGGAAGGAGAAAAAAAAAATATGAACCACACATACACACATTCTTTTCATTCTTCTATATCCTCTGTCTGAATGGAAATGCCTAAGCATGGACTGTCAAGAATGGTTCAAAATGGATGTTTCTGAAATAAGTCTTCTGTCTTAAACAAAATGACCACATGAAAAAACCCCATGCTGACTCCAAAGTATGACTTCTAAGATTACCTGGTGATAGCCCTTAATTGTGTAGCATACACAACCGAAGAACACATGGGGTAAAGTATCTAAAACTAAATAAAATTCTAGAATTTATTTTTTTTTTTAGTAACTGAGTTAAATTAGAATTGTATAAACCATCTATTACAGCTGGGAGTAATGCACAGCTTCAATAAAATTAGCTGAGGGACATCAATTTAGTTTTTCTATCATATAGCTTTTAAAATGGATGGAATACAGAGTCCTCAGAATTAAATTAACCTTTACTCCATCTTTTCAACATGAAAGTTTCAAGCATTCCTTAATTAGGAGAGAATTTCTTAGATAATAAATAGAAGAGAAAGACTACTGAGGAGATTAGTAACAAAAGAAAAGCAAAATCACCAGAAACTGTGATTATAGCTATCAACACTGATGTTAAATCATAACCATTGTATTAAAATTTAAAAAGCAATACTATTCTGTCTTCAGATAAGCAACAACAACAAAAAAGTTATCCTTGCTTTATCTGTTAAACAAAATTAATTTCTGCTTGTAGCACCTAAGGTTTACTTGAGAACTAATATCCCAGTACTGTCATCCAAGAATAACATTAATTGAAAGCACACATTTATACTAACAAGAGACTTAAACTGTATTGACTTGGACCACATATAGATGTGTCCCACTGCTCCCTGCTATGCCTACCACCCACTCGGAAACCAACTGACCCCCTTCCAGCCACTTCCCCA
The DNA here is from genome assembly GCA_025769975.1 of Gallinago jamesoni. Classification (NCBI taxonomy): domain Eukaryota; kingdom Metazoa; phylum Chordata; class Aves; order Charadriiformes; family Scolopacidae; genus Gallinago; species Gallinago jamesoni. Next base: position 143,176,185 of record JAOQGH010000001.1, read on the forward strand.
GCTACAACTCTCAACAACTACAAAACTGAATTTCGCTACAGAGCTATACGCCATTAATACAGAATCACTTCTACCCCACAGAAAAAGTCTGCACTTGCAATAAAACCAGCAGTCCTGCCCTTTCCCTTGTCTGCAGCTGCTCATTGCTAGGTAGAAGTAAAATCTGTGCAGCTGCCCAATGAGACACATTACTTTTTGGCTTCATCATTTCCCTAACCAAGCAAAAATCCGTAGCTTTCGATTTAAATTGGTTCCCTCATCCAGGGAACTGGCTGCCCAAAACACTTAAGCATGCACAATGGGAAGAAGCAGCTCAGACTGCCTCACTCACTAGCAATGCAGAATGACCATATAAAGTCACCAGGATAAACTTTACCCATGCACATTACTATTGTGTTTGCTACCACCAAATTCAGCCCTCTGATCATCCTTCTGCCTGAAATGCAGTGTTGCTTCCCCCCTCAATTAGAAAACTTGCTATTAATCTAAATTAAGATATTCACTAACATCTTACATTAATGTCAAAACATCTGATGTCCCTTTATGCTATAGAGAAGGAAAAAAATACATATACTTGATATTATTATTGGTGGGTATCTTGCAGACTGATTTAAGTGTATCTCTATGAAAAATGTACAAAAATTCTTTTTGAAGAAAAAAACCCCAACAAACTAAAATCCCACAAGGTGCACTCATGTAATTTCCTCACTTAACAGTAATCTCTGTATAATTCTGCAAGAATGACTTAAAAATGCAGGTCTATTAGTTGAATAATCACTAGTTCATAGCAAGAAAGCATACAGAAGATTCCCTTAATATGTGAATGAAGCCTGGCTGCCCTGCAGTGATTCAGTCCTAAGCAAAACTACAGGACTTTCCAAAGTCTAAAAGCTAGAGGTCAAATTCTTAGTTAACCATCCGATTTATAAGCAATACAGAAAAAATAATTGCCCACAGATACATCTGGCTTTTTTTTCCCAGGATTATAGAGTATAGGATGACCATATCCTTCTCCAATAATCCTCTTTACCACTAAACTTTGCAATCTGGTCTTGTTTTGTACCAGACAGACCGAAACAGAAGTGTAACAATGTACACTGTGGTGGATTTGGGAAGAAACTGAAGACAACTTTTGACTTAGATTTATACATCTGATGCATGTGTGTTGCTGTACCACTTTCTCTTCATGGAATCCCATACTCGGTGAACATGCCCTGGGACTTCTACATCCTGGAAAATCCCAAGTTCTGAATTGCCCCTAGGAGAATGCATCACAAGCACACTAGAAACTGCTGTTTTAAAGCTTTCAAAACAAATCAAGATATGAAAGTTTAAAACACCAATGCAGCCTATCTTAGAAAAAGCCATGCTGGCAAGTTGTTCTGTTTCATGGCACTTGCCTCTTCAGCTACCTACAATAAAGATCTTGAGAGGGCTGCAAAGCTTTTTATATGTCAACTTTCCATCAGTTCCAAAACTTGATAGTGAACTAGAAACAAGCTTAATTAGAAATATTACAGCACTCATGGAGGGTACCCTATCAGATCACACTAAGATGTTAACAGTTTGTTAAAAGTAAAGTTGGTGTGGTTCTAATATCTTTATTTTTATTTTTAAACCTTGTTGTGCTGCTTTTTTCAATGTTTTTGTCAGATGCCTGTCTCTCTCCTTTTGATTTGTAAATAAACAGGTGAACTGCAAGCTACCTGCAGAACCAATTTATTCTGGACTTGAGGCACACCAGAACCAAAAATCATCCCCAAACCAAACATACAGATATAGAACTGAAAGGTGGCAGAGGATCTAAAAGCTGCAAGGTACTTCAGAAAGTAAGACAAATTCTTAAAACTCTGTTTCAAAGTCTTACCTTGCTGTCTAGGCTTTTCATGGCTAATAAATCTAGGGTTTTCAGGGAATGGCCTGTAGGTGAAATGAAATAGAGGCAGACATGGATGCGAGTATCATGGTAGCTAAATAAAGAACGTTTAATTTTCAGTTCTTCCTGGAGATAGGCTTCAAATTGTGCATCTATATAATCCACTATTGGCTGATAGCTGTAAGAAATAAAATTTAATAACCAGAGATTAGCTACTCCTAAACAAAGCCAGACTAAGCAAGGAATTCCTCTTGTATTGTTTTGTGGATTTTTGCTTTACATGTCAAAAGGCTGCTCAAGTATCTACCCAGTACACCAGAAAATTAAATATATGCTGTAATCTTAATTTCTAATAGACTACTCAAGAAAGATTTGTGCACCTAATACATTTTCTAACTACTATTAGTGAAAAAACTACATAAAGTTAGTTATGATTATAACCGATCTTCCCAAGTGATGTTTTATGAATTTTTGCAATCAAGCTGTGCAAATGCAGAACTTCTAGATACAAGGAAGATACAAGAAACTCTTAGATACAATGCAAGAAAAGAAGGAACATGCAATTACCAGTACCAAGAAATAGGACTTCCTTTATCTTCTGAAGATGAAGTACTGTACATGAGAGAGCTCTTAAACAATAGACAAAAATTGAAAAGGAGGAATGTAAGAGAAGAATGTAAATCTGATTTTCAGTTAGTACAGTATAAGTATACTTTATCCTACTTAAAAACAGGTAACAATCTGCTTTCTGAAAGAAAGTGTTGCTAGATGTACAAGCAGCACGCCCTTACGTTTCTGCTGCTACACAAAATTTATATACCAGATAAAATGCTACCAAAATTCAGTAGTTGTTACACACAAAATTAAAAGGAGGACTAAAAGGCAGCTCCTATGTCACACATCAAAGCCTCTAGTATCTATACTATTATCTACTTGCACCTCATTCAACCAAATCACTAGCAGTAGCTATTTTCCAGACACATCATAAACCAAAGCTCTCATGATAATTTTAATGTGACTCTGTAGCCTTAATTTATAATTACCACCTTTTACCCACAAAGGTTTGATAAAATTCTTTACAATTAAGGTGAAGGAAACAAAATCTGCCGACAGTTCAGTATTTTCAAATCTTGAATTCATAAAAGCAGAGACTCAAAAAAAGTTCTGAAAGACACTAGTGTCGTACCTTTGCATCTTGTGATTAAGCTGTTCAACATAAAAAGCAAAGTAATCTACATGACATTCCTTCCAGTTTAAGGTCCTCAATATGTTCCAATTAAATTTTAAAAAACCCTATAGATCTAATCTATAGAGTCTACAGTACTTTATAACCTGTTTGGTTGTTTAAAAAATCTCCTGTTGACCTTCTCCCTGCTTCCTCCACCCCAAGATAAATTCTAGTGACTAATGTACATTTTATTTACATTCATTTATAAAAGATTATATCATAAAGAAAGGGACAGAGTTCATCTGATTTTTCACATCATTTCCTGGATGAGAATAAAAAAGTACACAGAGAAAACAGTTAACCAAATATTTGAAACACACATAAGACAAATATTTACTACAAAGCCCAAAGAAAAATCAACTTGCAGTTGAAGACCAAAACTTTTGCACACCACAGCAACAAGAAGGCACTTACCTATCTTCTTTGTTTATCTGGTCACCAAATCCCACTGTATTTACAATGGTCAGCTTCAAGAGAACATCAGCTTCCTGGAGTTCATAAGTCTGGGCTCTAAGTTTTACACTTGGCAGAAAATGCGATGACACAGGGTCATCAAAAGTGGTGTTAAACAAACTGTTTATCAAGGTTGATTTCCCACTTCCAGTTTCCCCTAAAGTTAAACAGAAGGGTTGGGGAAGATATTTTGCACATCAAATAAATACCTACTAAGCATAGAAAGTGTTATCACAGCAACTGCACAAATTAACACAGAATCTCGTCAACTGATTTATCTGAGCAAAATGGTTGCCTGCATTCCTTTCCATAATGAGCACTAAATATCTTTTAGTTAATTTTTCACCCTACAGATAAGAGATAGTAACCTGCTAATGAGTAATAAGCTGAACAGTCTCTTGACACTTTGGTATCTTTAAAACATGTGAACTAATTTCCTACAGACTTTAAAAAGCTAAGTAATTAGTTGTGAAACCACGGGGTTCAACACAGAGTTTTTATGAATAAGGGTAAAATACTAGAGCAAGCATTTGATAAGTATAGAAATACTACAGTTACACCACCTTGGAATTTTAGGATTTTTTGATCTGAAGCTTTTTATTACAGAAAAAACAGTGTGTAGCTAAGTTTACTCAAGACTCAAGAAACTGCCCATAAATCAATAAACACATGGCATCCATTTTCAACATTTTTGGTCTTCATACTGTTTATGCAAATGCTAAATATAAAAACAAAGGATGGATATAAATAAGCAAAGCTGGGGGAAGGGATGGAACTATAGTTCATGCTTTACATCAAAGAAAAAGTTTAACACTGCAACTGGATTTAAATTCCAATGACTTCCTAAGGACGGGTATATTACTAAAGCCTTAAGCCACCCAGATACTACTCACCAATGCAAAGAATGTTGAAGCAGAAGCCCTGCTTGATGGATTTTTTAACCAGTTGATCAGGTAAACTGCCAAAACCAACATGCCCAGACAAGGGCAAGGTTCGATAGCCATCATTTTTCTACAGAAAAATCATTTAAAAATACATTAGTGAGGTGAGTTGCAAAGCAATTAGCAATGGCAACAAAGGAACTCTACTAGTATGCTAGAACTCATTCCTTATGATTTACATGGAACCAAGAAAAGCAAAAATCTGAAAAAAAGGTCTGATTAACTTTATTCCAAAATTTTAGAAAACATTCAAAATCAACTTTGCAGGACTATTTGCAAGCTCAAAGTGAAGTTCATGTTTTGCAAAAAAACATATGAACAAAATAAAGTAGCCAAGTCCAAATAAAAACCATGGACAGAAAATAGATCACAGCTGGTTTGCTCTTAGAAATGAAGGAAAAAATATTTAAAAACTAATTAAGTGGCAGAGTTCGAAACACAGACCATAATCACAGGAATGTGATTATGTTATCAATCAGAATTAATTCTGAGTAGCTGGAATTGAAATTGTTATTTATGTAAAATAATACATTATCTACACACAGGACTCTACAGATAATATCATATGTATTATTAGAAATGTCTAGAGGTGCACATTCCATTTCAAACTTCAGTTAGCAATCTAGCATCATGACATTAAAGCAACAAGCATATTAAAAATGTATAAGATTAAAAGGAAATATCTTAGTTCACACAAATGAACTGTACTTATAAACAAACATTCCATATCAAAGGGGTAAAGAGTGACAGGTCCATACTATTCTTTGTCTTATGTTTCCAATCCACATGCTAGTACTGGTTCCTGGGAACATGTTAATAGTCAACAGTAGGAAGATTTTTATTTAACACCTACAAGCCCATAAAAGTGCCACCTTTTATAACAGACATGCATAGCAAATTTCAGATTTCTTAAAGCTAAAAGGTTATGAACACTCCTGACAGCAAATACTTGTCCATTTCTTGTATTGCACAGTATTGTGTGGGACTATGGACCGCAATAACTCTCCTTTTAGACTATTATAATCAGATAACTCCATTCTAGATTAAAAAAACATGTAAGCAAAGTGAACAATTTAAAGAGAAAACATGACAGCTTAGGGCTATAAAAAAATAAATGTTCATTCAAAGCATGTCTGAAAAAGAAATCCCTCAAGGTATTCTACTATATGGAATTATTATTAAAAAGGGCTGAGAAATACTGAAAACTGCCGCTATCCCCTCTGAGACAGTGGCAGCACAGCTAACAACTGTAGTTACATAGTCTGATACTTAAGCCACCTCTATTGTCACCAGTAGAAGACAGTTCCTCTAAAACAGCCCATTAAGCCTCCACACCAAAAGCCAGTGCAAGAGGCTCAGCATAACCGCAGAACGGAGACCTTTCATCTTCATGTCACCAGCCTAAAACCAGAACATGCTAGGCTACCCTCAAAATCCCTGCGTAGCAACTTGGTACTCTCCAAGAAAAAAAAAAACATCAGCCAGCTTCGATTTCAGTGGAGAAACCACCAACACCCACAACCTTACTGACCATTTCCAGAGTGACTGGAGTAACCATCATGGCAACCACAAGAGACTATGTCAGGATTAAAAAGCATTTAGCTGAGGAAACCGGTACTACAGCTGTTTGCTGTACAGAACTAAGTGCAGAAACGGACTGGAGTCCTCAGCCATTAACTCTGTAACTTCATTTTCTAAAAGAATGGAGAGATTAATTACAATCTAGCAATCAAACTCAAGAGTCTACTCTTTTCTGGAAACAAAAATCAACAATAACTAGTTCTTCCACTGTAATATTGGCTGTTTATCACTGAAAAATTGACCAAATTTCTGTATGAAACAGAGGACAATAATAAATAATAAACATACAAAACAAGGTGCCTTCTATGTATGATGTCCCACTCTTGGGAAAGGGGGGAGGGAGGTAAGTGACTCAGATTCGTAAATCCTCAACGGTGTGGACTAAGGTGAGATAAATCTCAAGGTCCATATACAAACTTTTATTAGTTTCCCAAAATGATTAGTATAGGTCTTAACAAGTCCACAATAATTGGTGAGGCATATAACAAATTATGGCCAGAGGTGAGATATGCATTGTGTTACTTAGCAACAGCTATACAACAACTTACGGCAAGCGGTACTGAAGGTCGTTACCCCACAATGCTAACCGTTACTTAACAACTCTAAGAGAAAAGAGAAACAGAGGGCTAGAGAAAGGAAAAGATAGAGAAAAGGACAGAGATAAAGAGATTGCCGGTCCTGGTTCCATCATCTTTTTCAGTGAATCTTCACAGGCATAATCTTCTTTCTTGGGAAAAATCTTCCCAGGCACGATCTTCTTTGTTCTCCCTGGGGGCAATTATTTTCCCCTTTTATGTTTGCTGAATTAGCACAGTCCAGCCCCCTTGCCAAGGACAGTCTCGTCTCAGGATTCTCCCTTCTCTCAGGTGATGTGTAGCATGATTGGCGTGGACGGGCAAGTGCCATAGTCATATACGTTTAGCATGATCTCTATAATCTTCATTAGCATATGCAGGGGTGTGTACTTGCACATGCATTTTGTGGATAATAAAGCGAAGGTCACTTATCCGACACAATGGCCTCAAGAGCAAAGAACTAGCAAGCTCACCACACAAGTGGCAGAACTATCTTGTCTTCACAAAGCGATCTTCCCACTGTTTTTCAGGAGCCTGTGAGCCTTATTAGTTCTTTAAACGCCAGGTCTGCATTATTTATCTACTTGTGAGTGTCTGAGGCATTCCATTGAAAGCTTGGAGGGCCTTCTCCCCCTCATCAGGGAATTTACAGGCCACCTCTCACACTCTGTGCTTTGCTTAGAAAGCTATGGCTATGCCTGTACTCAACAGACATCTGGCTGTATCACTGCTTAAAAATTCATTTCAGGTGTCCCAAACAGTTAATTTCTCTGTATTTCTAAGTTTTTCCAAAGATGCTTCTTATGGATATGTACTGCAGTCAGGAAAGAGAGTAACGATTTCTGCAATAAGCATTTATGCAATTGCCAAGATGTTCTGAGACATCTCAAATTTGCTGCTATTTTAAGATAGCATATTTCACCTTTCTTCAGCACGTTAATTGAATGACACTACACAGTTATGAGTGAAAATTAAAACCATTTTTTCTGAAAATATAAATATCTAAAAGTACATGGCAAGTTCTATGTCATTTCAGACACCAAATAAAAAACTGACATAAGATAGAACCTGGTACTTAGAAGAACTTTCCCGAATAGAGAAATGGTGTTTTATGCACAGTTTTCTTCAGCACTTTCCTTGGGGAGGAAGAGACAGATCATCATCTTCACTTCGTGCATGCAGAGATGATACAAAGCTATTAGTGGAGATAATAAAGGGAAAGACTAAGAGAGCAAGAACATGAATCTCATTCACCCCATATGTAATTTAGCACTTTAACCACAAGGTCACTCTTTCTAGTTCTTTCTATCAGAGGTAATGACACAGTAAACCAAAAACATTAACCACCACTCCCCAAAACCTCATACATTTACCAGCTGAGTGTGACCCAACAATAAGAATGTCAGCGGGAGAACAGGCATAACCACAGGATAGGGTAGAACAAGAATTTCACACAGAAATAATAGTATTTATACCATTCATGAGAACACGTTTTAATGTCTTGTCCTAAAGTTCTTGTTTTAAAGAGAAGGTTGGCAAGGTTGATCAGCAAGGAATAATTCAGAGTCTCCAAAAAAAATCATTTTTTCCTATGAAATATCACAGAAACACAGCTTATAAAAGTTCTTTCAAGAAAATGGCCAGAGTTGACCTGATCACAGTACATATAATGAGGAGATTTCTGGTGGCACACACATGCAAATAAATACCCCCACACTACGTTAACTACAAAATTTTAAACTCTAGAAAAAGCTAGAAACAGAAAGATCCACTTAGTTGTCCCAAGACACAATGGAGTCTTCAGGAATCAGCTTCGCCAACATGCTGTAATAAAGGCTCTTAATTTGGACTACAAAACTTTCAAGAAATATTATGCAGCTCAACTTGAAACAGTCTCAGTCACACTAATTTAGAAGCCTACATTCTTGGATTTTTTTACTTCTGTTCTCCACACAACAAACCTTACAGGACCAAGACCAAATGGAGATTGGCCTCCCTCCACCTTCCTTACAGAAGACTCGCTTTGTGAACCTGTTCCATCGACATCACTTGGAGCATTCTCTTAATAGAAAAGCAATAGCTTACGTTTTTCCTTCTGAAATTTTCCAAGGGCATTGTGTCTCTCCCTCAACGCCAGCACCACATACAGCTTCACTCTGCTATGGTCTAACAAATACACAGAGAAATTAAATCCACAAAACCGACCACGTGATGCCTGCATTCTGAGTACTTCTCAGAGAAACAATATGTCATCTGGTGGAAAAACAAGTTACTACCGTATCACCAGTATAGAAAAATGGTGACAACTCAAAAATTAAGAAATACAAATCATGCTGAAAGCAATTAAGTCACCAGACTAGCCAGTCTTTTCATCTCATCCATTGGATGAAGCAGCTAATTATGCTTGAGGACAACATCTCATCCAGCTTTATTCAGTGAATAACTCAAAGCTTGTAATCCAAATGCTACGAGAGCTGTAATATACCTGTAAGTACTTCCTGTTTCTCACCACTTTCGCAGAATTCATACTCTCATCAAAACAGCATGCCATTTAGATAGCTTGAGATGGTCCAAACCACATCTCACTCCTTACCTCTCCCACTTTGTCAAGGGTTGGTTGTTTAGCTTTCATGGAACTGCATCTCTGTTTCTGCAAATTCAGTTAATTAAGTATATTGATTTATATAAACTTGCCTTGCCCACTGAAAACAACATGCAAAGAAAAATCATTGCCTGAGACATTAACATCTCAAAAACAACAAAACATTTTTAAATTGTTTTTTTCCTTCAGAAACAAACTAAAAAGAAAACTTAATTATCTTTTAAATTTGCCATGTACTTCTGAGTAAAACTGTACAACACTGGGCCATTCCACAGCAAAAGCTGGGTCACAGACTACCTGCATCTCTCTGCGTAAGTCCCCAGCAGAACCAGACTTGCAGTCCAGGCAAACAACTACCTGCCACCCTGCTTGTAGAGAGGACTGAAATTTGCTCTCCAAAGCTTGAAGAAAAAAAAAAAAAGTAATCAACGTTCACATGCTTAGTATGCTTAGTCAGGAGGTGAGGGTCCTGCCAGTCCCAGGCAGCTACACAGGTTGTGCAGAGACCCTCGGAAGGATGCCTGGGCATCAGCCACAAGGTCAGACAACACCACGTTAATGTGCCCATGGATACTCCATATGTGACTCTTTCAAAGCCCTGAGTTTTCCATTACCATGAACAGGTGTGCACATTCATTAAACTAAAAAATCTGCTTTAATCTTTCAATACCAAAGTGCATTAATTGCCTTCCTATATAACCAAAGTTACATTTAATCCAGTTAATGTCAATATTGCTAACATAGGAAGAAAGTAGAAAACTAAACAGATTTTGGAAGCAAATGGGAAAATACTTTCCTTTTTTGGGTAGTTGAAATCTAAAATGTAGACACCTGGGGTAGGCATGCATACAGCTGCCATCTCTATGTCGATACACACGTGAGAGAGAGAGAGACAGAGAACACATGGGATGAGTAGAGGGAACAGAAAGTAAACCTTGGTAAAATAACACAGAAGAAAGAGAGCAGAAAATATAGGAGGATGAGGTAGAAAAAATGCAAAGAAAGAAAAGTTCATTAAGATGCAGAGTAAGAAAGGAGATGCATTAATTCCATTTAATTTTTAATGTATCAGTCTATTCTATAAAATAAAAAGCAACACACAGGAGTCAAGGACAGAACAAAACAGTCCCCCAAAAAGGTGTTTAGAAAAATAAGTATTGGCCAAAAGACAATTCAGTGAAAACTCATTTGACAAATTTCACTCATGGTTGTCAAGTAATTTATTGAGTATGACAGAAACAGCAGGCAGCTTTTAGGGATTGCCAGGTCCTGGATTTGCCAGGTCCAAATATCAGGAGCTCAGAATTCTTCTCTCAGCTCTTGCAAATGAGTTATTACACAGCATTCTGATGCACCAACTATTTTCCTTTTCTAGCCCACTTCAACATGCAAGTCAGCTGAAGTTGCCTTAAACCACAGGTTTCCTTAACACGTGTATATGGAGAGTCCTTGGAATGAAACTTTAAAAAAATTAATAAATGGGGGAGGGGACCTTTTTGTCCTATGTTTTTCTGAAGAAACTTCAGGCAGGACAAAATCTTCCTGAATGGCCTGAAATCGCCTGGGACAGACAGAGGAAAAAGCCTTGTCAGAAGAGAACAGGGGGCATGACACGCAGGCTGCTACTAAAGACAACTTCTGGACTGTATTTTGAAGTATTTAGAAAAAAATAAACAAACAGTCACACTTTGCTAGCTTCCCAGTTGTGATGAGACGATTCCAGCAGCGTATTCATCTGTAAATGCCACTAAGGATTCTCTTCACCAACAGGTGTTTAAGTAACTTGAAAATCTAGCACATGTAGTACCTGTTTTCCATATTGCCTATGGATAGATGTGGCAAGAGGCAGCAGGTGGGGAATCAAGACTTGATGATAGAAAAGAACCAGTTCCTCACAGCTAGTGCTCATGTGCCAGGCAACAGATGATGATGACAGTGCTGGTTTGGGTGGGACTGATCAGCTACTGCTACACAGAAGGAGAAAGCGTTGTGTTTTGTAGTCCTCTCTTGACCTGTGCGTTGCCAAGGAAGGAAAAATAAAGAAACGGAAATCTGGTGCAGCCCTTTGAGATGACCTTGACACAGTAAAATATGCTGGTATCAGCACTGGTGTCACGACTGCAGTCACTTTCGGAAGATGTGCACCTTTTTGGCTGTGCTGGCTCAGCTGTGCCTGTTGCAGCTTTAGCGCTGTTTCCTGAAGAGCAGTAAGTCACTCCTCTTCACCCCGACCACATCAGCCCCTTGCTGTTGATGTTCCTTGTCCGAATGAGAAAGCAATGCTGGTCTTCGATGAGACAGCGGCGGCTGCTACCAGAAGGCCTCTTTGACTGCAACAATGATTTATTTTTTTCCCCCTTTTTTCTTTTTTAATTAATCAGTGATAAGCACTGTACGCTGTTGTACAGTGGCAATAGCTGCCAGAACTTTCCCGGAAGTCAAATTTTCAAGAATCAGAAGCACTAAATACTTATATCTTGGGCTTTGTGCAGTCTGATTGTAAACATATTTTTATAGAGGGCTGCATTCTGAGAGCAATTTTACATTTCTTTTGCAAAACAACTGAAAACAAAACCTTTCCCATAATGCAGTAAGAAACACTTCAACAATTATACAGCATGTGTTAAACTAGGAAATATTATATGATGGCAATATATTTTACATTGTTATATTTTACATTGCTATATTTACATCATTTACATTTATAAATCTAATACAGAACAACCCTCCTCCATTACAGAAATATGTTACACCTCTGCTTTTACAGTATTCTCTGTAAAGCTTTCCATGTACAGGTTTCTCTCTTCCCTTACCAATTCTATACACTTAGTGGACCCTCAATCCTGCTCTCACTTGCTTTTGCTGTTTTACTGCCATTTTTTTTTCACTCTTCATGCAAACATTAACCAGCATAATAATTTTGTCTTGTTTCTTGTATTTTGGCTCTTAGGTTTTTTTTCTTTCCACATCTTTTCTGTCCCCTGCCAGAGTCAGCCTATCAAGTACTGACTCTCCACCTCGCTAGATACATACGTTATGTATGAAGAGAGAAAGCAGACAAAAAGTTTATGCATTGCACTACCTTATACTGCAAAGGATTCATACAGGCCTTACAGAGGGAAGGCCTTACATCCAGAGAGAATGTGTGAAACGGAGCTCTTTGGGCGGGAGCCCCGACAGAAAGCAAGCTATGCTCAAACTGTGAGCAAGCAGAGGAACATGAATGAAGCCCTTTCATTCTCAACCCGAGGTTGGCCGGGACGTGGTCGGGCCCAGTGATGCCTCCAACAATGGTCCAACAAACAACTCCTTCAGCACCCAAGCTCAAAGCAGCCCCTCATCCTTCTTGCACTCCTGCTCCCACGCTGCTTCATCGAGTGTGCCATCAAGAAGCGGAGCAAGACACTGCCTGAGATGAAGATTACTCCAAGGAAAGGAAACTTCAAAAGAGTAACAATAATTTTCCTTTTTCTTTTTTTTTTTTTTCCAGTTCACGGGGCAGCTTCACACACAGCTCTACCAGCACAACAGAGCTGTAACAGCACAGCGGCAGCAATGAGCCAGGAATCACCAGAGGCAGGTACCTCATCTACTTTCCCGCTAGCAGAAAACGCAAAAGCAGGCAGGGCGGAGGATATTTTTTCCCACATTCCTCCCACTCCATGTTATTCCTGGAACCCTTCTGTGCTCTGGTGTTGCTGAGGCATAAAACCCGCGCCGTAAAATGAGCCGATTTATTCCACGCTCACAACCGGAGCTAATTTCCCAGCACTAACGCGTGGATGGATTCGGCGCCTTCCAAGCGTAGAGCTGGCAGCTCTGCCATTACGCACGGGGAAAAGGGATTCCCTTCAGCAGCCGAGCTTCAGCGCCACGACTCGTTCCTTGGCATACGCGATAACGCTACCGGAGCTCTACGAAGGGCGAGGGCTGGAAACGAGATCCTTTAACAACAAGTTCCTTTCAAAGCCTGGAAACGGTGGGGCGCCTGCTCCCCGCACCGAGGCAGCCTTCTCCCCCCGGGGCGGCCCCCGGTACCAGTGGCTGGCTACCGGCGGCCCTTCCACCTCCCCGCAGGCCGTTACCGGCCCCCCCACCTTTCAGCCGCCGGACCCGTCCCCTCAGCCGCGCCGGGCTGACACCTACCGCCAGGTACCCACACCCCAGGGGCCGCCCAACCGCCACCGCCGCGGCCGTTAAACGGTTGGCGGAGCCACCCTCGCCCCCCTCAACCCCACACAGGCGGAGGGGACTTACCGGCTGCCGACCGGCGTGGGAAGCAGCCATAGCCCGGCGAGGCGAGGAGGGAGAAAACCGGGCGGAGAAGGCGCGGAACCCCCCCGCCCCTGCCGTGACGGGACGGGGCGCTCCCGGCCGCCAGGACGGGCGGGGCGGGGCGCGGTGGGGTGGGATGGGGTGGGCGCCCCGCCGCCACTGAGGCGGGTGCTGGTGTCGCGGGGCGGCGGCGGCGGCGCGGGCCCCTCCCGGCCGGAGGGTGGCGCGGCGGGGCCGCGGCGGCAGTGATTGCTGGGGCATGCCGCCGCTGCCGCCGCCGGGAGGAGGGGCTCGGGTAGCGGCGGCCCCGCCGCAGCAGGGAGCAGCGGCAGGCGCGGGAGGAGCGGCAGCGCGACGCGATGGGACAGAGGCGGTGATGGCGGAGCCGGCGGAGCTGCGGCAGGAGTCGGTGGTGGGGTTCCTGGCGGCCCGGGGCGGACGGGCGCGCAACGCCGAGCTGCTGGAGCATTTCCGGGACTGGCTCAACCCCCCGGAGCCCGACCGCCGCGCCGCCGCCCGACACCGCTTCAAGGAGCTGGTCAACGCCGTGGCCACCGTGCGCCAGGAGCCCGGCACCGGCGTCAAGTACGTACACCTCCGCCGCCGGTACTGTGCCCCGGAGACCCTCGCCGCCGCCTTGAGCCCCGGAGAGGAGGAGGCGGCGACGGCGGTGGGGGACAGCGCGGAGCGGCCGAGCCCGCCACCCTCCCCGCGGGCGGGCGCTGAGGAGGCGCCGCCGCCGTCGGCCGGCGAGGATGCCGGCGGCAGCCGCCTTCAGCCCCCGGGGCGGCGGGGCGAGCCGCCCCGGCCGAGCCCGGCGGCCAGTGGAGGCCAGCGAAAGGGCTCCCGCCGGGGGCCGCCGCCCGGGCGCGGCGGCGAGGAGGCTGCGGTAGCGGCGGGCCCGGGGCGGCCTCCCCCTCCCCCAGCGGAGGAGACGGGGGCGGCAGAGGTCGCCCCCGGAGCGGCGGCGGGGAGCGGCCGCAGGGGCCTGCGGGAGGCGGCGCGGGGCGGCTCTCCCCAGCTGAAGCGCGGAGCCCTCCCCGGGGGTGGCCGCGGCCGCGGCGGCGACTCGGACAGCGCCTCGGTGGCCTCGTCGTCCGCCGAGGAGGAGGGGAGCACCACCGGCGCCGTAGCCCTGGACCCCCTGGAGCACGCCTGGATGTTGTCGGCCTCGGACGGGCGGTGGGAGAGCCTGGAGGGGCTGCTGAGCTGCGAGCCGGCGCTGCTCTGCAAGCGGGACTTCATCACCGGCTTTACGGTGCTGCACTGGGCCGCCAAGCACGGGCGGCAGGAGCTGCTGGCCACGCTGGTCAACTTTGCCCAGCGGCACCAGCTGCCCGTGGACATCAATGCCCGCACCAGTGGTGGGCACACCGCGCTGCACATCGCTGCCATGCATGGCCACACCGAAGTGGTGAAGCTGCTGGTAGGAGCCTACGATGCCGACGTGGACATCCGTGACTACAGCGGGCGCAAGGCTGCACAATACCTACACCAGGGTACCTCAGGGGATATGCGAAGCCTTGTGGGGGCCCTGGAGGAGGAAGAGGAGGAGGAAGGGTCTGCCAGCAATGGGAGCGGGCGCTGGAGGCTCTCCAAGGTGTTGCCATCCAACCTCATGAGCTACCGGCTCTCTCACCACCACCACCATCACAGCACTGGGGAGGAAGCCGAGGGCACAGACGGGGCAGCAGTGCCAGGCAAGGGCAAGGAGATGACCAGGAAAGCCTCTGGCAGCGGGCGGATGAAGCCTCGTCTTAATAAGATCCGCTTCAGGACTCAGATCATCCACAACACGCCCTCCTTTCGTGGTGACACCGAGGAAGAAGAGCACGAGGAGAAATCCCTGAAAGCGTCATTCAAGCTCCGGCCGAAGTCCAATGTCTTTGGATAAGGCCAGGGAGCAGGAGGTCTGGGAGGTGGGCACACAGACCAAAGTGCCCTAGAGTGTAGCACAGAAAGTGAGGCAGGTACGAGTGGGTGCTCATCTACACTCGTGTACTCCAGGGAGATGGGTCCTGAGTATCTTGCTATAACTCAATTCAGTGGGGCCAGTGAGCCCAGCGGGTCAACAGGGCTCTGGTGGCTTACAACTCCTGAGAGCAGCTGCTTCGGCCAGACCCTCGGTGCTGAAATGAGAGGCAGCAGGTGCGTTGAGAAACACTGGGGTGTCTAAAAGCTGTGCTCCTTTCTCTCCAAAGGCAGGCTTCTGAATGGGAAACCTGTGTTAGTGAATCTACTAGGATTAGTGAGTTGAGTGAGGGAAAGAAAAGTGCAAATCCTCTGCTCTTATATTATCAACTGGTACTATAAACTACTTAGAAACAACTTGCTATGTAAGAACACCTCAGTAATATGCAAATATACTTTAAGTTTCTCTTTAACAGCAATACCACCTGGCACAGTGTGGATTTGGGTACTCAAAGTGAGATGGTAGATAACAGTTTCCTGTTGGAATCCAAGCTTCAATCCAGCAAAGGCTTGAGCCTATGTTGACTTTATTCATTGCAAATTGCCTGATTTGACAGTGTGAATATATTTAAAAAAAAAAAAATCCATTGCACTGCAAATAATGAATAAAGTTGACCACGTGCAGAAGTCTTTGCTGTCTGAGGTACTACTGAGCTTAATTATGGCTGTTGGAATACTAATACAAGGTAATGGAAGCAAAGAGTCTTTTTATATATTTGGTATCTTGTGTTTTGTCTTAGGCAAAGCAGTTTTATTTTAATCACTGTGAATTCTCAAGTGCCAGACCTAGCGCAGTTCCAATTATTAAGTCTGGTCAATTCTTGTTAATGTTGTTTGTGTAACTCACTGCATTTAAAATCGGAGAAATTGTGTTGTATGTGCTACCTGTGAAAGTTGTTCTCCTGTAGGAAAGAGCACAGACACCATTGCATGAAATCTTCATGAAACTCTAATATGGTCCTGTGATATGTAATAGCTACAGGTCTGCATTCACTAGTAACTTGTGTGCCAATCCCTTCAACTTACTTTGTGCAGAAATGGGGGGGGGGGAGGGAGAGAGGGAGTGTGAATTCACAGACAAGGTGTATAACCAGAATTCTGCAACTCTATCCCTGTTTATCATCCTGAATGAAAGCAGTATAATGACATAGTCTAGTTAAGCGATGGCAATGGTGTTTGAGTTCTTTTAAACCGGTGTTTCTAGAGAAGTGATAACCAAGGCTTTGAACTGCTGTTTAACAACCTGATAAATCTTAATCTGATTGACAAGCCTATCCGTCTGCTAAAACTTTCAGAAACCTTGAATCTTGTTTCTCTGCTTTAAAGGTAGCGATTCCAGTGAAATACGAGAGGCAGATTTGTATCCAGACTTGGCTTTCCTTAAGAATGAGGTATTGAGCTGACACTGGATCCTTAATGCTGCTCAAGGTAGAAGCTCATCTGTGCTTAGACGTTACGGTACGACCAGTTTCAATGCAACATTTGCCAAAGCATGTTTCATGTTGGCTTCCTCAGATGTACGTGCATGTCTGGCCTGTAATTAACCAAAAGTAGATAGGCTTTGACATGCTAAAATCCAAATTGGAGACACTGTTTAAATGCATGCCCTGAGCTCTAGGATACTTCACAGGGAAACTGCTGCTGGGAGTTGGGCACTTTCAAGGTAACAGCTGCCTGTAGCTTTTGCTGGTGGCTTACATTTCTTGTAGGGACAGGGGAAGGGAGCGCTAGCAACTCGTTGGTTTCAGACTCCCCATGTGGATGAATTACCAATTTCTGCACTTTTGTCAAAACCTAATAAATGACAGTATTTGCATAGGCATACAAGCAACACTTCACTATTCCTTGGTAAAGTTACATGCAAAAAAAGGAATTGAATCTCTGCATAGGTGCTGGTCATTACTTTTGTGCAAAAAGGCTAGAAATTATACAGAGGTTCAGCTTCAGATAATAATTTATAAGCTATATTATTAGAGATTTCTTGTGCCTTCGTTTTGGGTTGCTTGCCACAAATGTGATGGATAATATCAGTCTTGCAAAGCACTTTGTCTTTACATGTGTGGGACAGGACCAGAAATTTCCCTCAGCCCTCCTACGAAAAAGCAGGGAGAGGAATATCATACAAATTATACTGTAATGGAGAAGAGAATTAAATGTCTAAGTTTGAAACTTTCTTTTCTCTGGAAGATAAATAGATTTTTAGACCTCTGTAGAAAGGAAGTTTTCTGACTGAACACTTGCAACGTAAGCCCTCTTCAGCATGGCCACTTTAGAATAGAGCACATGTTCCATGCAACTACCTATGTCCAAACCTCATTAAAGTAATTTTCTGCTTTGAGAGTATATAATTCTTTCACAGGAGCTGTTGGGTAAAGTGTTTATCTCTTCACAAGCAAATAGCAAACAATTGCACAAAAATACTGAGTCTTAGATAGCTGTTGAAGTCTTGGGAAAAAAAAATTGAGGATTTCAGTGCTTTGGGATTTGGAATATAGCACACTTTGGATTTTAGAAGACTAACTGGAACATAGTTTTATCTTGCATAATACAGTAGAACTTTGGTAATTACTGATGGAACTTGAAAAATGGTAAAAAGATGCCTCAGTTATAACTTATTATTTGAAATATCAAAGTGAAACTGTTGGTCCTCTCATATTGTTTAGGTGTCAATTAATGACATTTCACCATGACGATCCAAAGGTCTTTGCAAGATGGGGTGCACAGAGCGAACAGCTCTGTTGGTGTTTGAGATACATTGATGCATGGATAGATAACCACTAGTGTCTGTCTGCGCTATGGGACTAAAGCACTTTGATTTCACATTGTGACTTGTCACATTCCACATGGTTACTTTTTATAACATGAGCTAAAACTTAAGTTTTGTTTGAAGATAGGAAAGGCTTGATGCCCTGTTTCAGAATATTTACAGTCTAAAGGTACTCGAGTCAAATATTTTGGATACGTTGCCAAGAAAGATGTGAATTTGAAATAAAGTTGTGTGGTACAGAAAACTGGAGCACTTAGTGGTGTCTTTAATTGTGTGCTTGAAGTTCCTGAATGTGTGTTCACTCTTTATGATGGTGTGTAAGGCAGCAAGACTGTAATGTAAACATTTAATATCTTTTATTGTATCCTATGTTTTAAATATTTTAGAGGCCTGGAAGCCCGTCAGGTTTTATTAATATAACTTTTTATGGGTATCTTTCTGAATGGTTACGAATTAAGAATCTGTAAGCTTTAGTTTTACTGAAATAAAAAGAGCCCATGAATTGTTTATGCTTGAATCGACTTCTGTATGTTACATGCTTAGGTGCTACTTGAGTATTGGCTTGTTGGCTGTTAAAGCTATGTACCCTTTTGTTTGTCTCTTTTTTTTTTCTAATCGTGAAGATGTCTGATACTGTGTAACATTCAAAGAGTAACACATGGAAAAAATACAGTTGAGCTGTTTGCACGACAGTAACATTTTTCTTTGGCAGTTTTTCTCTAACGGCTCATGTAAATGAAGAAGCAACAATATTTTTTTTTTAGTAGAGAAGTATGTCTAAATAAGGGCCTGGGAGAGTGGCGTTGCTTAACTTAAAATAGCGTCCTGACCTTATTTCTATGCAGCTAAATATCTCTGACTCTGGGAAGACTAATACTAGTTTTGGTCACTGTGTAAAGGTCAATACCTAATTAAAAAAGGTTTAGGATTAAGGCTTTTTTTTAATGTGCCCTAACTACAGCTGGCTGCTTCTCTAAAGGGGAGTTTCATCTCATTATCTAGCTAGACTGTGGGATTTTGGTATATCTAAAAATTCGTTGAAGCTGTTGCCTTACCAAAATACATGTTAAAATTAGTAAACCTCATGCTGCCAGTAATGCCTCCGAGAGACTTAGACTGAAGAAAGGCTCGGTTGTTACCATGCTGGTGGATCAGGATGCGTGCAGCTCCAAACCAAGTGACCCCAGTTCAGTAGTCTTGGGACACAGATGAGACGAGAAGGGAGGGGGAAGTGTTCTTGGAAGTTTAGGGGAGAGTTGGGGGCATGGGGGAAGCAGCTGAGGTTATGGGGGAGGAGGAGGAGGAGGACTCAGTAGGAGCCTGCATGAGCCTTGCTGATCATGCAATGGCTTGACTGATTGTTTAGAAAATCATATCTAAGTATATATCCCTTCTCCTACAGAATAGCAGTTGAGAGAGATGACTTGCTGAGAGCTCTAATGTAAATTAATGTCTGATGCTAATTAGTTGGTCCTCTTACCAACATTTCTTCGTACTGCTTGCAGAAGCACAAACAACTCCTGCGCCAAGTGTAGCTCCAGCTGTTGCAGGAGAGTTCTGGTACATCAGAATGGCCCCACTTAACTTTAGGGTTCTCACTGGGAGAGCAGCCCTTCAGCATTGCATTGCTAACTTATTTTTCCATTGGCTAGAAAGGGGAGGGGTAAGGGGACTACAGTCCTGACTTAGCATGCCTTAAGTTGTATGGAATGCATGTGAACCTGAAGGCAATAGATTAAACTTTGGAGACTTCCAGAAAAGAAAAAGTAGTTTAGTCACGCGTTTTGTTTCCTCATTGGCATTGAAGACAAGAAAAAATGATGTACATACTGTCATTTTTTTCATTCTTCTTCAATTGATTGTGAAGAGAAGGAAGGAGTCTGATATTAATATTAGGGCTTGGGAGAGGGACTAGCACTAACAGTTTGTGATAATTTGTGAACACTTTGACAGAAAAAATGGAACACACAATTTTCAATTTCCTGTTTTGTTGCAATGTAACATCTTGTCTTATAATTTTGCAGCTGTTCCAGAATCTATCTGGTATAATTCTTCAGTTTAGCCAAGTTTAGTACTGATGTGTCCTAACACACACACATTATTAGGAAAACTGAGCTAAGCTGCGAGGTTCTGTTTGTTTTTAATAAAACTGTGTTATAGGTGACGTTTTTCATCTTCTGTGGTAAAACCTGAAGAAACCCTATTCTGAGATTTTTCACAAGGAGTTAAGCTGCTAGTGGCGTGTGGAAGAGTTACCTTAAAAAACAGGTAATACTCGGGTCAAGGTACAAAAGCATTCTGTGTTCTTTCAGCTAGATTAGTCATGCCAAAGGAACCATTGTAATTTAGGTGCACCTACCCTTCTATAGAGACAGACATAAACTCCTCCCCCAGATGACTGGGAAGCGTGAGAAGAAGCTAGCTATATACATTAATCTATTTTAATGTGCCCTTATTTCATTAAAAGGCATTTTGCAAGCCTGTGGTAGACTGTCAAGAGGTGACAATGGTACTCAGCAGATCTGCGTCCATGCAGGCCTCTGCACTGATGCAGGTAAATCATTGAAGCTTTCGGCTGTCGGTCTACAGAGACAGCCTACAGAATGCATCCTTGTATCAATCCTTGTCCATGAGGAGAGACTTTGGAAACTTAATTTTAAATGTTTCTAACCACCAGAATAATTCAGTTGGTTGGGATGAGCTAGCCCTCACTTCAGTTGAAACACTGGGCATTTATTTCCTCAGTATTTTCCTCCTGAAGCTAGAGGCCTTTCATTTTTTCTAGCTGGCTGTTGAGGTCTAACCACTGATTTCACTGAGAAACTGGTAGTAGAGCAGACATAAATAACAGACATCTCTTTTTGAAGCTGGGTGGGGTAGTTGGTTTTTATGGTGGTGTGGGGTTGTTTGTTGGGGCACAGAAATCCCTTGGGACAGTTCACACTAAAGAGGTGCTGTCCCTGTTACTACTTTAAATACAGAATGACAGAAGTAACTGCAGGCTGTAAAGATGCGCTCTGTTCACTGGACATAAACTTGCATGACAGAAAGCCTCAGAGTTTGTACATGTTTGTAACACTTGAATATATAAGGGCATTTATATTTGCTATTTCTTTTCCTCGATACCCATCACATAATACCTGGTCTATTGGTCTATTTTATGGAAGTAACTCTGTGGCAATTTGAGAGAGTATAATTTAAAGGGATGGGGTTGGTTCAACTGCCTCCTGGAGCAGGATCATTAGCTACCGACCTCACGCTTCTCTTCTGCCTCTTGAAACTTCCCCTTCTGTCGCAGATGGGCTGAGTGGAATAGACTGCAGGTGTCATAGCTGCCACCCAGCGCAGTCTGCAGCTGCACAGTGTGGTGCATCTGAAGCCTTTTGAAGCTGTTGGCAGTACTTCCCTTGATGGGGACGGAAGGAGAGATGCTACATCATTTCATCTGGCTGTGACAGTGATGGTTTTTATCAGAGTTAGGTTGATGATTGGACTAGATGATCTTAAAGGTCCCTTCCAACCTAGACAAATCAGTGATTCTATGATTTATACAGGTATCACACTCTTGCAGGTGAAAAAATTGCATGAACTGAACTATGGATGATAATGGAGTGCTTAGGAGACTTTTACATTAAGGTGGTGATAAGTACCTCATATAGCAGATATGAGTAATTAGAGTATGTTACTAATCTTTAGCCACTGCTAGAAATCACTGATCAACACTGACTGGCTGCTACAGGAAACTACTGTAGGCCTGCAATTTGGCTGCAAAAATTATATCTGTTCTTAAGATACACCATTTGTTAAGGAGGTTTTTCCATTGCACAGGAGTTGCAAAATGAGTTAGTTGCATGGTGAGTAATTGCTTGCATTACTGTGTCCCAGGAAGTATATCTTTTAAGGGCTGTATAGTAGTAGCTGACTGATAGCTGTCAGGGTGATAGGAAGTAATAGGGTGTTGGTTTTTAACGTGAAATTTTCTCATCTTCTAAAGCTTGTTTCAAGTTCCTGCAGGAATCTCAACTTCATTTTAGCAAAATTTTTATTTCTGGGGCAACTAAAGCCATCCTCAGAAGAGACCATTGAGGGGGGGAGGCGAGAAAAAGTCATCCAACTGAAAACACAGATACTCTTGGCCACAAAGGTCTTCAGTATTTTAAAACAAAACCATTCATTAAATTCATTATAGAAATGCAAAACAACAAAAAAACAAGTAACTTGTGTTTAATCTGGAAGATGTGCACCTTCAGTAACTGTGTCACCACAGAGTGCCAACATCTGTGAAGTGCTGGGCAGTTCTCAAACTTGTATATGAAAAAGAAATGTGGTAGTGGCCTTTCTCCAGAGTTTACATTTGTGGGGCTTAAGCAAGATGAGAACACAAACCCTGATCTGGAGTAAATTCATCTGAAGTAATGTTTGTGAACAGATAAATGGAGGCTTCTGCTGCATGCACCGAGGCACTGTGATTTTTTTTCTCTCTGATAGACCAGTTGTACATACAGCAGTCATCATTTTTTTACATTGTAGCGAAGTTTAAGATTTAACCTCTCAGAACAGATAAAACACTGAATTCTAAATTAAAATGGGACCCCTAGATTGGAACTCTATGGCTGAAAACAAAGCAACCAGTTTTCCATTAGATAGCAAAGACCTACTACGCAAATGTCTCACTGATGGTGCTTGCCAAAGTGCAGAGCTCTCAGAGATGCTGTGCATCTTCATTCATCTGTTCTTCACTTACCTCCTCTTTTCCTGGCTACTTCACATTATTTTGCTATTTTTTTAAGTAGATTGAATTGCACAAATATTGATTAATAAAATCTATAAAGCTCAGAAAATGGGGATGCTTTGAATAAAGAGATCTATTTATTAAGAATTAAATGGAAAAACTAAACATATGCTTTTGTCTTCTACTTTAAACCTAAAGATTGAGAAGAACAAAAATTGTGCTGATGATAAACATCTCTTCATATAGCATTCTAATTATAACACAGACAAGAAAACTTAAATCTAGTGAGGAAAATGTAGAAAAAAGCCACACTTTCTTCTCAGTGACTGCAGTACTGTGTACCTCAAAGGCAACACTCTGAATAATAGATCACTTTGTATAAGAAACACTAAGCATAGTTCACAAGATTTTCATTGATTATTCCATTAGCCTTGTCAAAACTAGAGTCTTTTATGATGGGTCCATCATAATGGGAGTTAAATGGGAGTGAATGCCCAGCTCATCCTCCTTTGCAAATAATTCCTTTTTCATCCCCATGTAGACAAATCCAAATTCTGGAAAACTTTGCCTCACATCCTATTAAATGTAGAAGACTGTAACTTCACAGGTGACTAATCACTTTGAAACATCACTTCCCTACAAACCCTTCAAACTGAATGCCTGAGCTAAAGAGAAGGGAAAAAAAAAATGTGACCTATCTCAAACATGCCAGCTCACACAATGACTAAGCAGCACAGGACAACAGCTTCTCTTTTTAAATCATTGAATAGTTTTAGTGTTTCCTATTCCACACTAGTGTTCTTCAGGGGTCCCTTTCCAGTACCTGGTTGAAATCCCACTATAGAAAACACCTGTTGCTTTAGTGGGTCGGTTATCAAGAATTACCTACTCAGAGAATATTGCTTTTTCACCAGTGGCCTTTTTATAAAGGAATTTTTACCATGAACTGCGGAACTGTTGTTGCCAGGATAACTTCCTGTGGTCCTTTTATGGCCTCCTGAAGGTTTCACCTGCTCTCTTGAGTTGAGGTTGCGTGAAACAACAGGGAAGTGATACTGAGGAAGTGAAATTTGATTGATTAGGAATGGAGGAAGTGTATTAGGCTGTTAAAACTTCAATTGACAACATTGCTGCTACTACTGGTTGTAGGCTGCTATTGCTACATCACAGCTGGTATGCTGTTATACCAGGTGTTGTCCAAATACAAGAAAGGGTGTAGCTCTTCACCTGCTGTCCCTAGAATCTTTGTAGCCAGCTCAAATGATGGCAGGGATCATATATGCAAAATAGATCAAATGTATATATACACATACAAAAAAGAAAAGGCTTGCCACTTTTGGCTAGATGTTGTTCTACATTTCCCTCACACCTCACTATCATTCTCCTGGGATCCTGTCAACTAATTTAAAAATCTTATAGAATATTTGGCATTCATGAAATTTCAAATAGCATTAAAGGGATATCACTAGCCTAAATCTTCAAACCTACATTCTTAAAACCTAGTTTAAATTACACAATTGAATTCAGGCTAAACTGATTTAATATTCCTAGGAAGGAACTTAAGCCCAGCCTAGTGAATGAATATATGTGAAAATCAGCGTGTGACTGCAAGACTGACTACAAGGCTTTAGCTGACAGCTTGCATTCAGAACCTTGCAGATACAGAATCATACAGAACTACCGTAATGATGAGTGCTACAGAAAATCTATTTTTTGTGTTGCTACACTAACATTTACAAAACAACTGCAGAAAGAAAGAATCTCTGTTAAAAAGTTGACATTTTTAATTTAGTCTAATTTTGTGGTGTAATTTTAACTACACACCAGTTAAGAATCTCACTAGCCCTGCTGGTCCCTATAGCCTGCTTTTTTTTATTGATTTGGGAAATGTGAGGGGAAAAAAGGCAATTGCTCTTAGAGGATCCCCAGGTTCCTATGTTTCACGATAAGAGCAGTGTTACCCTACCCCTACAGAGCATCTCCAGACTCTCTACAGTCACTACTAAATTGCTTCCAATCCACATACAAGAATGGGAAATAAGGCTATAAAATATACCCCCAAAATTCTAAGCCTGAGGAAATGAGGCACACAAATGCCGCATGAGTTCTCCAAGTTAACACAGGCAGGCTGTGAATAAGTTAGAAATACAACATACTGTACCTGAAAAAAAAAATAAAATAAAGCTGTTCAACCAAATTTTCATTAAATATTCAATCCCACAATCTTAAATATGGAATTTATGTGGGAGTCAAGTATTTGCTAATCTTAGAGGTTTTGACTAACATCTTTAAATAGTCACAGTTTCTTCACTCCCATAAAAGATAACTTTGCATTTGCTACTTGTCTCCCTTTTTTTTTTTCCTCCACCCCGTGGCTTACAGTAACAATGTGGTAATTCATGAATGAGTGGGTGACATTAAATGTCACTGTTAATCCTAACTGGTATTGATGTAAAAGGTCTATTTGTATTTGCTGGCTAAATCCTGCATCTAACAGAAGGCATTTATTAGTTCTGTTGTTAGAATAATTGTTTCTTTAATGACACAGTGATGTTATATCTGATTGTGCACAGAAGCAGAAAAGACAGCTGATAGAATTACAGTGCAAATTACAAACTGCAGCCTCACAGGGGAGATAATAATAAAATTTTAGGGTTTTTTTTTCCTGAAAATTGCTCTGTATTACACTAATTTATGTACATTGCTTCTACTTCACTCTAGAGCTATGATTAACTAGAACTTCCTTATGATTAACCTTAGCCACACTTTCTTCATGTCAGTGCGAGAATAGATTTGGTGCTGGTGTGCCAGATCATATTTTATCAGCAGCAGTGTTAATGTCTTGATTGAGCAGGACCTACAGGACTAATACGGTCACCAAGAAGTTAAATAACTATGTGAGTTATTGTTTTTAATCTTTTTATAGTCAAAGGAGGGAATAAGGACTTTCTGAGGATAAGTACTTTTAAGCCAAAGTAAATTTTTATGGTAAGTACTCAATAGAGAGCCAGAGTTCTCCATGATTCGCACACCGCAAACCATGTCGCAGCGAATTATGGCATAGCAGACCAGATGTTATTCCACAGATTGCAGAATAACTTCAAGGAAGTACCTCAATCCAACTTTTGTTTCTTTCATTATGTTCTGCCAATTGCAAATTGAGCCAGACATAACTTCAAAAGAGCCCTATTAACATGCAAACCCTGTACCATTGTGTGAATAACCAGCTGCCTTTCCTTGGACTGCCACAGAGTGCTCCGTGCCTCAAAGACTAAGAAGTGTTACTCCAGGATAAAAAGTACCTTCCTTGATTTGGAAACATTAAAAAACTCCAGAAGAAAGTTTGATGTTTTGGGATCCTAGCTATCAGCAAATCTCTGAAGTAGCAAACCAGCATCTGGAAGTATCTTTATGCACAATTCTTGACCCTATACTGTGGTTTGATGTTATACCTATGCAGGCCCACCTGGGCTTTCGCAGGAAAGACCCAGGAGGAAATCCCCCCTGCTCCATTCCCATCTTACTCCCAAATATATGTACCCACAGCCTCTTACACAGGACCAACCAGTTGTGCAGGGTGAGGCCCTTTAGCCCGCTAACCTCAGTGAAAGTGAAGCTGTCACTGCCTTTGAAATGAATTCTGGTCTGGCTGAGGACTTTGGTGCTGGGGACTTTAGTTCCACCTCAGGGTCAAGAGCAGGCAAACAGATTTTATGAAAGCAGCTTTTGACTGGGACAGTGGGAAATATTTAGAAATCAAATCCACAAAGGGACTTGGCTCTTGTTTTCTCAAAAGGTATCAGGAAGATCACACGTGAGGATATGGAGTCTATTCTTTAAGGGGAGGTAACAGGGCGACAGATCTTGCATGACTAGCTAAAGTAATTGTATGCTTCTAATTCTGCAATCTTTCTCATTGCATCTCTTTTCAAATCTTTTCCTTTTACCTCTTCTGCTAGGAATTCTATGGATTTGTTTCCTCACCTCATGTGTAAGTGTGACCTGTTCGGCACTCTATACTAATAGGTATTGGTGGTCACACTGGGGAGCTTCCGGGGCAGAGGAATATAACACTTGGCAGCAGAGAAGACTAGTCATCTGCAGCGTTCTTTGCAAACTATTCAGCAGTAATTAATGGGAAAGAAAAAAGAAAAAGGAACATTGATTGAAAAACAGAACAGAGGACAAAGCAGAAACCTAACACCTCCCTAGTTTTTCTCTGTTATATGGAGCTCCAGTTCTCCCAAGCCAGCATTGTCAAGGAATAGGAACTGAAGCTCAGAACCCTTCGAGCTAACCTCTGCTCATACAAGATTTAAAAGAAACAATGGTCAGAAAAGAAGCAGTGAAAAATTGAGTTGAACTAACCAAGTCCTCCTTAACAATTTTTTGTGGTTTTGACCAAAAAAAAAAAAATGAAATCAGAAGTAGTGAAAAGTTTAAGAGAATGATAAAAGAATTAAATAAAAGTATTTTTAAAGCCCCTTTTAAATTATTGGGATAAACTCTAGCACAACTGGCTCCTGCTTTACCAGAAAATGAATAATAACAATAACCTTCAATCAGAGCTCCTTATCCGGCCAAGGTTTCTACATTGTTGTAGACCCTAAATGCTGTTTTGATTAAGAACATGATTTCTGGTTTGGGTTGTTTTTTTTTTTTTAAATCACCATGGAAAGCATTCCATTCTTCAGCATTTTTGTATGTGTAACAGCTTTGCTGTATTTATTTTCTTTCATTCTTTTCTAATGAATTTGGTATTTAAAAAGGATCTAGCTAGCTGGAGCTAGTACTGATCAAGCAGACTCTTGTCATCTACAACTGAATAGTTTATATCAAAATTTGCCAAGCTGCACATGCTATTTAATGAATGATCATGCTATTTAATGAAAGATACATGGCTAGATCTCCTTTACTGTTCTGAAAGTCCCAAATCCATCCTGTCTACACTACCTAGACCTCCCATATACATTTACAGTTTGAAGCTATTCTCTTTATAAGCTTTGCTTAGACTCCAGAAAGTCCCTTCCCATGCAAATACCTCAACATTTCAGTTACACTGCAGTTTAGCAGCAGTGACCGTCAAGTTGGGACCGCAGCACAAGAGGCAGTAATTGCAGCTGGCATTGTAGTGGTGTAAGGAATAGACTGTGTACCAACACCAACTCAAAAAGAGCAACACTTACACCAGGGAAAAAAAAAAGCATTATGCCAGCGGTAACCCATAATGATGTGGAGGCATCTGAATGAGACTTTTGACCGCCTTTGTATTATATCTCTGACTTTTTGTGCCTTCGTGGAATGGACAAACCCTGGGTATTTGAGGCTGGTTTGTTGACGTGATGAGAAACACTGATACTGTAAATTCACAAGAACTGGGGAGAAAAAAAGCAAACTAACTGTGAGTAATGCTCAGTCCAAAGGCACAGCTTTCTCGAACACTGTTTAGAGTATGCCTGCCAGCTATGCAAGGCCTATACTTCTTACTGTAAGGGGTACTGTACGGGGTACTCTGTGCCCCTAAACAAACAGTTTTTCCTGCTATATTAAGCAGCTCTACATGGAGAAAAGGAGGATGCAGCGTTATGAATCATGCAGAAAAATTATGAACTCTTACAGCCAGGGAACAGACTCCTTTGAGTTACACAATCATACAGCACAATTAATGTACCTTAGCTCTCAGATGCTGAAAAATGACGGAGTTCTGCCAACCTACCTGCTCCTTTGCACTGAATGAGGAGGTACCAGTCCTCTGCCAGCCCCCTCACACCAGGTGAAAGCTCGCAACCTCTTCTGAGCACTGGCTCTGCGGCTTCTCTGATGGGATGGAGAGCCAGTTGAAATTGCTGTGCTGACCAAAAATACCCCTGCCAAAAAAAAAAAAAGGTGAGAAGTTTCTGCCAGGTGAGAATTGGGCTCACTGATTCTAGCCTGAGAGACAGTTCAAGAGGAGGGAAAAAGCTCTGTGGATGCAATGAGGGCTGGAGGGATTAGGTTAGGACTGATGGACAATGGCTGGACTGCCCCTTCTGGCAGTGGCAAACCGCTGGTAATCCTTAGATGTACTATGCAGCTATACCCCTATGTTTATGTATGCTCTTAGTGCATCCTAAATGCTGTGTAATATAATTTACTTTAAACCTCTTTTACTGTCATTCCCAGGCTAATGGCAGTTATTTTCTTTGTGGCTTCTAGAGTTTCCCTAATGCCAGAATTCACACAAATGTATTTTACAAGTACAATTTCCATGCCTTAAATTTGTATCTTACTTATGCTAATGCATTTTCCATCTAGCCTACCCTTTCTTGCCTGCGAGGACTTCTGTCTCCTGCTTCCCAAGACGCATGAGGCATCACCTCTCCTGAGACCAGTAATTGCTTACAATGCAGCACTTGGCAAATAGCAACTCACAAGCAACCTGATGAAAAAATTATTGTGTAACTGGATGTGTAACTGAAGGGGTTGGTCCCTTAAGTGTGCTCAGAGAGCAATAAGCACAAGGAGACCAGCCAAATCAGAACAAAATGGAATGAAGACATCTTAACTGCTTAAATATGCTTGCTTGTAAATGACAATGGAGCCTCGATAGCCAGAACCTGGTGTACCAGAAGACTAGTTTAGCTAAATACCAGCCTCCTCCTGCTTGGAGTGATTGCCACCAGAAGGATTTCTGTGTTGTGTTTTAAAGTTATTGTTTCTTTGCCTTATCATATGCCAAAATACTTTTCTTTCTTTTTTTTTTTTTTTTTTAAATCCACAGAGTACATAACATATCTGGAAAGCAAGCAAACACCACATTGTGGTAATATACCCTTTCAAATAATGACACACTGCCAAAACACTCTGATTGGAAAGTTCCCACTGAATTATATATGAAAATGAGGCTTTATCCTTACTGATTTGTTTACACCACACACACCTTATGGTCACACCTTCCATCACATTAGTAGAAAGGTACATCTGCAGATGGATTCTTCTTTCCAGAAATAAGCATTTCCACATCAAGATGGTTAACCCACTACAAGGCACTACAGTTCATCCGTTCATGTGCAGACAGATAAGGTTTTAGAGCTGAGACAGCTTGCCCTTAAAAGTAGGAATCTCTTGTATATTTTTGGCAGAAACTTTTTTTCTCCCCTCTGTATTTGCAGGAGCAAATAGCTGTTTCCTAATGGTCCTGCAAAGACAGCAGTTATGACTTTCAGGAAGATCAAGGAGAAGCAAGCTGAAGCGTGGATTGAAAATCAAACACAAAGTGGTCTGAAAATTTGGGGTGAAACTGAAGGGTGAGCAACAGACCTGTACCTGTGCTGCAATCAAGCAGTAATCATGTTTTCCCCACAGAATTACTCAGAGCATGGACTTGAGACCCTCAGTCCCTCTGCTTTTAGTGGAGAGAGGCTGGTGCTTCAAGGGCTGACTCAGAGGGAGGGCGGTTCCCGCCCTCTGGAGTTTGCCCTGAATTAGGGCTGTGACTCAGGTACTACTCAGGTACTACTCACAAAAAATCAGTGTTCTAATGGCTATTCCTTAAATGCATAGATACAGGAAATCTAAATGGATGACCCTGTCAGAATTTCTGCTTACATTAACGTCCATATGGACGTCTCTCCCTCGTCGGATTAAAGTTATTTCAAAACAAGAGGTTTTGATTTTCTTCCATTGGCTCAAGATGCCTCCATCTGTGCACAGTGTAGGCTGGGAGCCCCAGGCAGATTCATTTTCTCTGCCAGCAAACAAGGACTGAGGCCCCTCAGGACCCTCACCAGAGGAGATGGGCAGCAGGGCCTGCAACTATTGTCTCCTTATGGCAACTTACAACCCCCTCCTGCTCTCTCATGTTCCCACCTGGAAAACAACTGACATGTACAAATGTGGGAATTATTTCGCAGGGAATCTTCAGTAATGCTGTGACATGTGGTGAATTGATGCTGGGTTTTAACTGTCTATTAAAAAAAAAAGTATTTTTGAAGAAAATTACTTGTTTCACTTCTGCTTTTTTTCAAAATTAAATGCATTTGTTTTCAGCTTTTTGTTTTGATAGTTCCTTGAAATTTAATTTTTAGTTAAATATGTATATAAGTTAAATATGTATGACAATGTTAAAAGCTGGAAGAATAATGCATTTATCCTGAAATTATTTTTCTCAAACCCTTTGATTGCATCAGCCATTTCTGAAAGGTTTCTGTTTTGATGCAACTCAAAACTATTTTTTCTTTTCATTTTTTTCTTAACAACCTGTAATTCAAAATATCCATTATCTTTACTATCCTACTTCCAGGTAACTTGAATAACCAGGTCCTGCTTTCAGAGAAGATTTTTTCATTATTGTTAATTTTATGTGGAGATTCTTAACTTTCTGATAAAAGAAATGGAAATATTTGAGATCCTTTATCTCAATAATGAGCTGAATGCCAGCAGGCAGAAGATACTGCTTGTGATAAGTTCTATAGAAAGGATGGTTCCAGGACGTTATCTAAAGCTGAGCCAGAAAGTCAAAGGACATGAGAGGAGATGAGGCATCTTTAGAAATGCATTCATTTCAGAGCTGGCTTCAAAGCATTTTCACTGTCAGTTACTGCTGAGAATTTGTGGTCCAGAAATTCTCAGGAGACAGATTTTAGACATTCAAACTTATGGCATTCCATGTGGATTTGGTGTTTTGATTATTTAAATTTTTCTGTGAACTCAGTTCTTGTCACTGTGCAAGTCTGACCTTCCAGGGCAAACCCCTCTAGCTATTTTAAAAAAAAATATCTGGTAATCATAGACAACACTGATATCTTCCTCACATGGTTCCCTTCTCTCATAAAGTTCCTTCCTACAGACTCCACCTCAAGCACACTACCCCAGGAACTGTCTCTGTTCTCTGCTACTTTAAAGGACCATTATTTTGTGCAGACAACCATGTGGAACATAAACTTTGGCTGCCAGTTCATGTACCGTAGGCACTGGAGCTCCTTACTTGAGAAAAAAGGCAAACCGCTCATTCTGGAATACAGCACACTTAAAAAAAAAACTAAAAGCAAAACAAAAACCAAACAAAAACCACACAAACAAACAAAAAAACCCACATTATTAGAAAGGCGATAGTAAAAAAAAAAAATTTTCCAATACCCATTGCACCTAAATATCACATATCACATAGATGTGATAGAAGAGAAAAGAGATTGTTATCTGAAAGAATTTTACATCTGGAAGTGATTTTGAAAGCCAGCACATATGCCACAGACTTAAAAAGAAACTAAAAAAAAGTAGACAGATGGTCAGTCACCAAATTAGATGCAATCAGAATATGGAAAGATAATTTATCATATTCCCTCTTCCCAGCTTCTCATGCAGATACTGGACTTGGCAAGCTGTTAATCTCCTCTGATGAGTGCTTACAATGTTGCTGGGAGCTCTGAACACTGCCAGACCCAGAAAAAAACTTGTAGTTTTCTGCAGGCTCAGTCCTATCAGCCGCTGTTCCTGAGGTGCTGAGTGCTTTGGCCTCGCTTGGTCGTTTGCATTCCCCTCCCTGCGTCCATGATTTCACAGTACAGTAAATCCAGCATTAGGGCTCCTAGTGCTGCAGCCACACAATGTAAAGTGCTGACGGAGGCTAAGCTTTTGCTGGCAAGTCAAGTTTTCACAGCTAATTTGTTGTACTGGCAGAGTTTGTGTTATTTTATTTTTTAATAGGAGATCTAGTATCATCTGTTTGTGCCATTTAAGCTTTATGCTGGATCACCTGTCATGTCCTGCAGCCAGACTAGAGGAAGCACAAATCCCATGTCAGCCTCTTCCCGACCCCGTGGGGATGGGACCATGTGCCCTTGGTTGATCCACGGTACCTCTGGCCTGGGATCTGGGGTGTTCAAAGCCAGATGACGACACCACCTTTTTCCCCGCACATATATACCTCAAGACTGAGTGCCTTTCAGTAACAAATGCGCTGTTCCAGTTTTTTATTTCATTTCCCCAGAGGGTTTTGGGGCAAACCAGTTAGTTCATCCCAACAGCACAGGGGAAGGAATGCAGTAACCAAAGGATGTGGGGCTACTGTAACTGGAATTGGGGAAATCCTTCCTCTACAATTCCCCTCCCACCGGCCTTATTTTCATACCTCTGCTGTCCTAGATTACCACATAACTTCACCCAAGCCAGAGGTTCAGGGAAACCCACCTCACAGTTGCTCCTACAGCCTGTCCCAGCTCCAGTGCCCAGCCTTGCTGAGGGATGGAGCTGGGGCCAAGCCCTGCCATGCTGCCAGGGTTTGGCAGCTGTACGCAAGCCATGAGCAATAAGGGTGCGGTTAGATAAGACAGCCAACCTGCTCCAGCAGCTCCTTGTTTCCAAAAGGGAGATACCTGCCCCTTTCTTTCCCAATACCTGCTCTTCCCCAACATACGGTCCCATCCTTGCCAGCTTCAGCAAACAGACCCACTTCCCTGCCACAGACCCAGCAGTGATTTACTTTTCTTCACGGAGTTAGTCTTCCACTATCTTAACGAAGTAACTCAGCTCAGAGGAGCACCAGTGTCCAGCCAAGCAACATGGCAGCAGCAAATACTTGAGAGACCAGGGAAGAAGGGAGCAGTGGGACTGGTGCTGCAGCACCTTCCTCAACAGATTTTCCCTGTACTGTCAAGATACACTGTCACCGTGTTCCACCTCCAGTGCTATCTCCTAAAATCTCTACATCAGACACACCAGGGTCTCTCTTGGGCTATGAGGTAAATATGGGCTAAGATACCTTAAGCCAGGATGTAACCCTGGGTCTGTGAAAGGTAAGAGAAACACAGGTTTGTGATCCTGTGTCTGCGCTTAACCCTCTCCTGGGACCTGTGCCTCAGGCAAGGGAACCACATTAACCTCTAACTAGTATGTTTTTGCAAGGGGCAGGAGAATAATATCCAATGCACTGTACCGCTCAAGACATTACTTCTCTCTGTCAGTGGGGCCCTTCAATAGGAGCCCACTATGGTCCCTGTCACTCTGCCTGACCCTGGTCCAAAGCCGTCTGTCTCCAAAAAAACCCAGGAAGGACATGTTTTGTCCTACCGTGTCGTGACACTTGACCACTTCATTTCCTTTTCAGTGGGATTTAAGCTGTCAGAGATTTCTCAATTTCCATGGTGATGCAAAAGCCCATACTGTAGATCTGCAGCCACATGCTGGGAGACAGATTTTTGTGAGGTTATTTCTGGCTCTTCAGTTTCCATCAATGAGTTGGAGAATCTGGCAGCCACTTTGATACCCCAGCAAAGAGGAAAATGACATAACTGTCTTTCAAAATGACCATAAGCCCTTAGGGCACTGACCAGTTTTCCACAGGTGCTTCAGCAGGGTTTTATCCTTCCTTAGAGCACCCTTAGCTTGGCCTGAACACAGGGGATGGTGCTGGTGAGGGGGTGGGCGAGGCCTCCAGGGTCACCATGACAGGATGTATGGACCCACAGGCCTTGGCTACCTGAGCTGCTGGATGGGCTGGGTTTTGGCTGGCCATGGGGCCTGTGGGCTCCTTCATGGACACACCACCACCAGCAAGGGCCAGGTGCTGCAGGCTGACCCCTGTGGATCTGCAGGGCTTGCTTTGAAAGGAAGTGGGTCCCCCTTCACCTGCCCCTTCCCCTCTGTGAGGCAGCTGGCTTGAGGAGGGAGATGACCTCCTCCCTGATCTTCACTCAAAACTGCAGTTGGGGAAGTATCTCCCCCAGACTTTCCTCTGAGGGTTTGTTAATATTTTGCGTGCCAATGCCCTATAATTTCTGGTGCCAGGTGAATGTACACCTCACAGCCATGAAATGACAAGAGCAGTTAGCGCAGACAACAAAAAAGACCAAAGCTCTCCTCCTTGAGAGCTCCTGTTTCAGAGGGTGCCTGCCCCAGTGGGGAGCTACCTCTGCTGAAGCAGGCCATACCCCATGCATCCAGTCAGGCCTTTGAGCTCCCTATAGCTCCTTCCATCTACAGGTGATGATGGGATGGAGCCCCAGCCCGAAGGCAACACACACCCCATTTCCAACATCAGCCATATACCCTTCTAGACAACCTTGGAAAACCTTGGTAATAGTTTCAGACCCCAATGTCTCATCCAGTTTTTCATTTCTACTGCAATACAAGCCTCAGAAGGTAACTATTCACACAAACCTCAACCTCAGAAGGTAACTATTCACACAAATGCAAGGTGCCACAGGACACAGCTTGGCAGTAGAGTCTACCTGCTCCAGCCAAACATTCAGCTGATGGCCTTTGCTGGCACACCTTCTCCTAGGTCATGTAACATGATGGCTCCTGGCTTGGCAAATTGCTGTTGAAGCTGTCAAAAGAGAACTAGGAAAGCTTGTCAAAACCACTTCCTACTTGGAATAAGGCACAGTTTGATTTACTTGAGTATTGTTCTCCCCGAGATACTGCATGTTCTGTGGAACCTCCTGTAGATAAAAATAGATTGAAGAGATACGAAATGCTTGGAGCTGTCCTAATCATCAGGATGAAAGCCAGGAGAAACAGATTGTCCCCTGTCTACTATTAACATAATTAAGGAGAAGTTTGACTCGGATCAGCTTTGGTACCAGTTCCCCCCACCTGGCAAGCTTTATAGCTACATCTCCTTTTCTTCAGGGATCTCATTGCAGAGCAGATGGGACACTTCAGTCCTGTGCTAAGAATACAGGTATTGGCATTGGCAATTCTGGTAGAGTAGCAAATACAAACTTATGGATCTTAACAGTGCTGCC
Organism: Gallinago jamesoni; assembly: GCA_025769975.1. Taxonomy (NCBI): domain Eukaryota; kingdom Metazoa; phylum Chordata; class Aves; order Charadriiformes; family Scolopacidae; genus Gallinago; species Gallinago jamesoni. The sequence goes on from JAOQGH010000001.1 coordinate 143,211,911, forward strand.
TAAACAATTTGAGTAGTGAAGACCTAAGACCTAGACTTGATACTTCTACTTTTTCTTGTCCTGCTAGCAAGATCTAGTGCCATGTATTGGCCTCATCTCTAGTTTTTCCCCTGTTCTATACTGAGATTGCAAAATAAAGTGCTAAAAGTCTGACACTGTTGGTTTGTGCAAGGACTTGACATCAGCCTTCTAGCCTGATTGATCTCTTTTTTTGTCAAAGCAAGTGAACCAAAAGAAAGGAAAGACTAACAGCTGGCAACAGATACCAAGCACTTCTGCTAAATACCCCCACATTTGCAGAAGATAACTACTGTATCCTGAGCTGCATAGAAAACAACACTGCATGGGCATATACCAGATCCTACAGGCCACTCTTTTACTCATCCACTCCCAGCACTTTATATGGGTGAATTTCAGTACACATGAAAGCAGCGACTTTGGCTAATTCAGTGTTTGCAAAACATGTTGGCATCGTCACAAAAAGGGCACCTGGGAAGGTCTACAAACAGTTTTGCCAGCTTTCTGTCAACACAGGAGCGCCACAGAAAAGGCTGTGTTGTTTTTAGTACACATCTTGCACAGACACGTTCACACAGCAAACGTGGCAAGGAAGATGTATCACCCCTTGAAAAAATGCCCCACAGCAGAAATATTACAGCTGGTCAGCATCAAGGGGCCCTGTCACCTGAGCTTCACATTCACAAATATTTTAACTTAGGCCTGGGGCTGGCCCTTTACACCCACAGGTGGGGTGAGATGGGGAAAACATTACAGAAAGTTGTGGACCTTTTAAATCAAAAAACTCAAACTCCTCTGCAAAGGGCCACTTTGTAAACAAAACCAGAAAAAAAATCCTGTCAGTACTTGTCCTGTGGAGACAAGTACTGTGGTACTCCTGAGGTGAGACCTCCTGTTTTGATTCAACTTCAGCTGCCATCTGCCAGTTTTTCTCCTCAACCCTCTTCTCCATCTGGATCCATCTGAGCAGACATCCCCCCTGGAGCAGCACAGCTGGGCAGGGGGGAGGATGTGCGAGGAGCCAAGTGAAGCCAGACAGACGCTAGCCGGAGCACTATATAGTGCTCCAGACCATGCTGCTGGGAGTTTTGCCACCCACCCAAAGGTGCTCTGAGCCACCATCTGCTCCAGGCTGAACAAAAAGGGAATTACAACTGAAAGGAGCTACCAAAGGATACAGCTAAATGTGACTGTGGCGCCTTTCGCCTATTTGGCTGCCTGGCTCCTTGTGACGGGTCCGTGGCATAAACCCAAACTTGGCTCAAAGCTGCTCCAAGGAAGACTGGGACTTTGTTAGTCTGTGAAAAGGGAAGAGCAGCTGGATGCTGGGAGTTTTGCAAATGGGTAGCTGGCCTCTGAAACAGAGGTGGGAACCACGTGCCTTTGCTGTCAAACAGGCCAGGGGGGTAGGGGAAAGTGGTTGCCTTCATCCCTCCTGATAGGCACACAGCAATGTGAAGAGTTATCTAACCACCTGCAGAGGTTTTAGTAAAACAACGTATGACAAAAATTTAAAAGCTCGCTGCTTTGTACTGAGAAGATTGTCTTCTGGGACTGCGACTGCCTGACTCCAAGTAAAAGGTTGGTACTGACACTGATTGCTCTGCTGTTTACTGTGGAGAAGAGGCGGTTGCCATCCCACAAAGGGAAAGCTGAAATCTTAATGCTGTCAATAAGAAATTGGAGGAAAGAATTATTTTACCACACATGATGAGTGGCAAAATGAGAAGGAAGTTAACCACCTTCAGCAGCTCTGAAGTGGGTTCCCAGCTTTATTGCCAATGCTAAGCAGACTGTCATGGAGGTGTTTCTGGCCAATGGCTGAGTCACTCCAGGAGTCACAGATTTGCTGGTACATGCCCGCCCATAGCAAACATCCACAATCTGATATAGCCCACATATCAAACAGCAGAGAGGACCTAATCCAGTTGTCATACTAAGATTGCTAGCTAATTAAAAATGAAAGCTTAACCCCAGATCTGCAGTGATAATGTCAAATGAGGGTATTGTTGGCATTAGATTGCTCTGCTCTCAGCATCCCATCCTTTCCAGATGGGAATTATTTGTACTTGGATATGTGTAAAGTCTTTAATTAGTCTGCTCAGAGATTCATAGATGAAAAGATTTACACAAGACAAAAATAGTAACAATTATTATTCCTATGGTGATCTTTTCCATTACTGTTTAAAAATATACACAATATGCTAAATATGGGTACTTATAACTCCCTTTCTTTAACTCTTTCGTACTTTAATTCTTTGGAATTTGTGGGGGTTTTTTATTCCTTTTGCTCCTGGCAGCTCCTTGATACCCTCAGGCTAAGTTGTACACCGAAAAGGAGATAGTCACTGCTCCAGACGTTTACAGTTTGACGGCAGTACAAGAGATTGGTTAGATAGTGATGAAGTGCTGAGACAAAACTAGTCAGTGCCATTTGCAATAGCATCATTGGACCACTCTGCCTGCTGGTGGGTGTCTGCGAGTCTAGGGGGCATGGAAAAGAAGGATTTTAAGGAGGAGTTGTAAGGAGGATCAGGAGATCACTTTGATAATGCCTGTGGGGAATAGCTTTCTCAGTGAAAAGAGGAAAAGTCTCAGTCTTTCTCTTCAAAGTGCTTCATGGTCTAGCACAAGGCCATTCAAGGAGGGGCTACAGTTACCCTGGCTTGTCAATCACATTCCGTGCTGCTGCAGAGGGGCACATTTGCAATGCAGAAGAGGCACACATGCCTTACAAAATGCTGTTTAGTTACCCTTTGCATAGAAAAAAAGTCATAGAAACTAAGAGGTGGTGTTTCCAGTTTCCTCAACAGTTTTAGTCGAAGGATCACAGAAAATTGTTTATGCAGCAGTGCCACAAAGATTTGTATTTACAACCACAAAAAAGGGCTGAACTCTGAAGGTTTTTCTCTTACCACTACTTCTTTTTGTTGTTGTTCACTTATACAGGTGAGTAGCTGCATGGACGATTGTTACAAATACTATTCTGCAGCCTTTTCCTGGATCACCTTCTCATGTTTCATGGAACTGATCACAGACTGCGAAATACTGATTTTACCAATCCCTGTGGCCTGAAGTGAGGTCAACTGTACTTCAAATACCGGTTTAGATGTTACCCAGATAGGAGCCTGAACAGCTGGCAGGCAACCTGGGCTACTGCTGACAGTGACAGAGCAAGGAGATGGCAAAGAGTGGGAAGATAATGAGTTCTGACTAGCTCTACTTAATCAAACTACAGCCACAAGCAAGTGGCATAGCAACAGGCCAAGTCCAAAGTCCTTGCAGAAGAGACAGGCTTTTCAGACAGAAGAGTGTTTATGCTCAAACCAGTTTCCACTCATGGTAGTTTTCTGTTCTGTGTAATTGTGCAGCAGAGAACTACATCTCAGGTTATTTATTGCTTTGTATTGTAAAAAAAAAAATAGGATTACAGTTATAGAAGTTAGGACGTAATATTTCAAAACAAGCCACTACCAGTGCAAAAAGGAAATGTAATGAAACATGTAAGAGGCTTCATCAGTTTTCTTTAAAGATCAATGTGGTTTTGGCCACATTTTCTGTGTGAAGAAAATGGTGAGACTTCAACACTTATTTATTTTGTTAATTTTCACATTGCATATATCCTAAACTGAAAACACTCATTCCTTCTAAAGAACATTATATTATTTCCATAGTACATCCTGTGACTCAGATATAGAATACCTGTTTTACAGATTTACAGATTACAGCTAAACTCTGCTGTCTATGCTACCTGCCAGTATACTGGAAATGAGTAACCTTCAGAAGCAGAACAAACGTCCTTAAAGAGGAAAAAGGCCCCTCCTTTCCTAAGAATGAAAAGTTTGATAATGAACAAACATTATTTAACAGGCTTAGCTTATTCATAAGAAAAGAAATAAAAAGACATCCCAAGGGAGAAACAGCTAATACTAAGGACATTGTCTTCATCAAAGTCAGACTGACATGCCAGGCTACTTTTGCTGGTGAAGCTGATGTAAGGTAAGGAACTCCCATAATGTTTCAAAGCTACAATACTACTCATGTATTAATATTACAAACCAGACACAAAGAGAAAATATTTTTCTCCCTTTTTAAGATGTTTGTGCTTTTTAGAGATTCCAGCTCTGACAAAGGCAAAAATCCACCACTTTCAGTGAAGGAGAGGGCCTTCAAAGAGAAGTAATAGATTGCTTCCCCTTCGGTGGAGAGCACAGCTGACAGTCTTCTGCCTGAGGGCGTGTCTTGCTTGTAGGCATATACAGCTATGATGCCGTTATCAAAGGCATTTTAATCTGTAGCTTTTAATTGCTTTTAAATAACCCTGTTTGTTTTAGTGTAACACCACCCTCCCAACCAGCTGTTGGGCCAAGTGCCTGTTGTATCTTCCTGTATCACCCTGTATAGTCAACTCTGGGCCTTAAAGTCCCTCTTCCATGTCTCTTGTCAGCTCAGCACCTCCTAGTTTCTCATCCTTGTCTATGTCTTCAGTACAGTCTAAGTGAACTTAGTAAATCCTGCAGGAAAATAGTATTTGTGGTAGGTCATTACTGATAGAACAAGCACTCAGGACTTCTTTGATGAGAAAAGAATTACAACCAAACCACACTTAGCCTAAATTATACACGTGGTTAATACCAAAGGACTTAGAATAACATGTTAAACATTTTGTTTGCTTGTGTATAACACATATAGGTCATCTTCAGGCATGTTTCTGGAACAGATTAGGGTGCAATGCCAATGAATGAGAGAAGACACCCTTTGGAGGGAAAAAAAAGCCTTTCAGCACAGTCAACAAAGACAGACAAAGCAGGATTGAGAATTCAAATGCACAGCTGATCAGCCTGCTTGGTGGTAGGCAAAGAAGCTGGGGGTTGAGGAGCTGGGCAGGAGCCTGGGCTAACCAGTACTGAAGATCAAAGTGCAGTATTTCCCCTGATGCAGGTCAACATAAGGCCTTGTCATCTGGCCCCAAAATATTGACAAAGAACAGTTGAGCGATGTTTACACTTAAGTGGTATACTGCTACTAGAGCTAAACCATAAAACTGTATGTTTTGCTGGAATGAACACTAACCCTCACTGGCTGAAAAAAATGGGCTTTTTTCCTCTTGAGGGAAACTCCCAGCACTTTGCCACACACTCAGTCTAATCCTTAAGTTCCACATACCTCTTGGGAGAGGAGTCGTCAAATACATGAGTAGTGCTTCCCCTCTTTAGGGAATATGTTTGCAGGGAAAGACAGGCTCAGGGAAGCCACCCAAAAGAGGCTATTCTTTGGAAGAAAAGCTAATGGCATATTACTGTGGTAAGGAACAGTGTTGCAGACATGTAACATAAAATATGGTGCATCGTGCAAAAATAACTCTGAGTCCCTGAAATAAAGCACCAGCCTGTACTGCCAGTAATTCGTGCACCCATCACATTTGTTAACAGGCAGATGACAGACCCTGAAACTACACACACACACACACAGTCTTTCATCAGTCATGATGCTATGAGCGTGGACAAGTTACATGTGGGTGACAGGAAATTATGCTGAGGGGATGGAATCAAATGAAAATTCAGACATGCTTCAGAACACAAATCTCCTTTCACTCCTCCAGAGAAATACAAGGTTTATTTCTGAATACAGAGGGGTGGATGTGTCTTGCTCAAGTACAGCTTTCTAAAAGCTTGATGAGCTGATCCAAAAATGGTTGCCTAGGCTTCCTGTTCAGAGGTGGGTGTTTGAAACAAGACAGATGAAATATCTTCTGGTGATGCCTACATGCAGCTGTTGTTCCCTGACCACAGAAGAAGTCCAGGCTCCAGGCCGGGAGGATGCAGTTAATGTTCAGATGACCATAGTTGGGCAGGATCACCACAAATAATACTATCATTGTGAATTAATCATTGTGGTGTGAGTAGTGCTCAGAGCAGGGCACCATGCCCCAGCTTCTCTTCTTTTAGGCAAAATAGTCCTGTGACTGCAAGAAATTCATCAAGAGCACTCCCGCCTCCAGGAGAGTGATTTGGTGGGAACTGGGTATTACTGCTCCAGAGAGAGACTGGTGTCCAGCTAATCCCCCTGTGAGGTGGCAGCTCACAGGTGCCATCAAGTTCCAGAACCATGCATTTTTTGCCACTGACCCAACCACAAACATCTATTCTGGCAGGGCAACGGAAGGCAGACTTTTTGGAGCGGCACAGGGCAAACCTTCCTCTGTGGAAAAAACGACAGGAGAGACACCACATGAAAAATACTCATATGGGAATGGTGCTCTCCTTCACATCTCTGCTGTCAGCCCGGGCTTTTCTGCTCTCCCAGTGCTAGTCAATGTGGAATGAATCACTACAGCAGCTTGATGAAGCAGCAAGCCGTGAACACATTTCCTTGTGTTATCCAATGGTGATACACTGAGGATGTGGTTAATTAGGGAATCATCCTCACCCTGGCAGACTTTCTCAAACGAAAAAGGGTTTTGAAGTTCGCTGACTGTTAGGTTGAAGCTGCTGAGTTGGTAGCCACAGAAGCATTTTAAATATATCCACTCCCCTGCAGGTCACCTGTTATGCAGCAATAGCCACAAATATGTAAAAAATGTAAAAAACGCAAAAGATAAAAAAATCCAACCTTTTCGTTTTCTTCCTTATGAGGGTTTGGAGACTGTTCTGCTAACTCCTCTGAGACCATAATGAAGCCACAGATACTCATGTCGAAGAGCTGTGCATGGGAGATGAAAGTGCTTTGTTGCCAAGGGTGGCAACAAACCCACATGCCATCTGAGTGGAAGTAATTTTTGTAAGCATATGCAGCTATGGCTTGTCTTTGCTACGAACAGTACCCCTGTTTCTAACTCTAGAAGAGGATTTTCTCCCTCTTCATCTTTGCAAGAAGGGAATTTTGGTGTTTGTTTTGCCTTTTCCCATGCACTTGGAGGTCTAGATCACAAATGTATTTGTACGGGTGAAAAAAAGAAATACGGTTCAGAGAAACATAACTAAACCTAATTACTATAGATATGGTTGATAGCTCTGGCCAGAAAAACACCTTGTTTCAATTGTTTATAACTTTGAGCAGATGGTCTGAAATTTTCCATTCTCTGACTTCAGTTTGATTTAATCAGGGGCTTTGGGCAGGGAGGAAGGGTGTTTCTTTTCACGTCAGCTGTGGGAGATCAGGCACTACAGAATAACACCAAGGGACAAAGTGTTGTTTTTCACATTAAAAAATATGTAAAGGTTGCAATGTCACCATCCTCGGGAGGAAGGAATTGCAGTTTGGCATGAAATGTGCTTTTTCCTATTTCCAAGTTACAAATGTCTGAAAAAATATATGTTGCATATGCTCAGAAAAGACATGCTAGCAACTTTTACCTTTATTTTCTGGAAACATGGGTCAGCTTAGAGCTGAGTAGGCCCTCCTCTATAAATCCAGTTCCTTCACTCTCTTGAGCATCCTGGGTAGAGGCAGAGGAACTGAGACTAGGAAGTCTTCCTCTTCTGTGTTTTCAGTCCCAGAAAGAATTTGAGAAAGAACCTTTCCCACTAGCCTTACCTTGGGTTACTGACTTTGATTTGAGAAAGTGCCAAATAACACCAAATCCTCCAAAATGCAGGGTCCATAACATTTCAAGTGGGACACCCAAAATAATTAGCACAGACAACACAATCCCTTCTGACATGGGTCTTTGTTCCCATGGAGATGATGGAACCCTCGTGGCTTGTACAAGCCATCAGATGGTTGTTTATATAAGCCACGTAGAAAGTCTTCTGAGAACGTAATTTTCTACCTGAATTTTCATTCTCTGTGGGCATCAGCTCACATAAGTAAGTGCCAGTCTGCATGGCAGGGGGGAGCATGGAGCCTTCTCAGGAACAGAGGCTCCATCTGCAGCTCAGGAAAAATCAACACTTTACTATGTTTTCAATATTGCTTGTGCAGAAATGAATACTGCTGGTCTCATTCATCTCCCAGTACCGCAACTTCTTAATTCCCCAAAGCAGTGATAGGTTGTTTGTTTCTCTTTTGTGTCTCAGTTGTAAAGACTGAAGCATCTTTAATATGCCTCTGTGTTTTTTGAAACTGCCAGTGGCGCTTGTGGCAATGGACTGGAATGATTTCACCGATGTGGAGAGGAACTGCTCCCCGGCTGGAAGCCAGCCAACTTGCCTCCTCTCTGGTTACTGGATTGCAAGTATCAGGGAAATGATGTTGTTCCGAAGAACTGCTGAGGTCAACAGCTGAAATCTGTTGCTTGTTGGGTTTTTAAATGTTTCCCCCCAGGGCACAGATAAAAGTTGCCAAGACAGACTGAAGTATATTTGAAGAGAAAGGCAAGTTGGGTATTTAAAGCCCAGCTCTGCAGGTGGAAGAGGCCCTCCATGCAACAAGGCAGCAGGGGGGAAGAGCAAGAAGGGAAGGAAACAGCTGGACTTGGTGCAGATGTTCCTGTTGGAACACAACAGACAAGAGCAAAGTCTGTATCACTGAGACAGGAGCCATCCCGCACGAAACCCAAAGGAAAAAAAGAACAGTTTTTCAATTTCTTTCTATGAATAGCCAAAATGTCTCAGGAACCCCTTCAATATTTCATCATCACACCCATGAAATATGATCGCTAGTGGTTTCATGGGATTTCTTGCATTGACAGGGAAAATGCCATCAAAAATCTTTTTGAAAAGTCAGCATTTTTAAACCAGGAATTAAATTCAAGGCAGAAAATTAATTCAAATGTAAACACTGTCTCCTTGGCTAATCCTACTCAGAAATCTTTTCTTAGTATGAGATAAAAATGCATGTTAAACCCTCTCCTGTTTAGAGCAAAGCCATTTTAGAAACCATTATTATATAGACTACATCCAAACAGCACTTAAAATATGGCAGAAACTTTATTATGTATCTATTGCCTAATTTAACATCAAAGTGAAAGGCACTCAAAGGGTCACAGAACAGCCAGTGTTTCTAGTTGCAGAAGGAAGCTTTCTCAACTGCAGAACCTGAAGTTCTCTCTTCTCTTTCTTGAGCGAGACCATCTGTGAGCAAACCAGGGCCTGGAGAATCACCATTAAAATCAGATGGCAGTTTGGTTCCTATCCTCATCATGAATCACATCAAACCTTGGTGGCCCGCTTTTCTTGTCAATAGCACTTTAGGGTGGTGGGACAAAACCCATGTGGGTTTGTCAATTACCTGTCAAGGAAAAAAACTCTGTTATCAGTTAGTCTGAACTCCTACAACACACAAACTCTAGGAAAGTCCTGAGAGAGTTTCAATTTGAATCAAAGTTCCTTCTTCAAACAAGAATTCATGTAGAGAGTCTTTTGGCTTAATGCTGTGTATGTTTGGAAAGAAGTGGGATTTTTTAACAATAACAGCTTGCTATGAGACAAAAAAACATGTTGAAGGAAGACTTGCTTTTAAGTATGTCAGTGGCAATAAAAGCATTCACATTTGTTCCAGTAAATTTAGCATCCAAAATGAAGCTTTAATGCTACCTCTATTTCATTTCATGCTGAACTCATGTGGTCTCTATTTTGAATTTAAAAAAAAAGGAGAAAACACTTTGAGAAACTACCTTTTAATGTTAATGTGCTTTAATTGTTAACTGAGACTACTGCCTCCTCTCCTCTCCTCTCCTCTCCTCTCCTCTCCTCTCCTCTCCTCTCCTCTCCTCTCCTCTCCTCTCCTCTCCATGGCATATTTTTACCACTCTAATGAGAGTGGAACACGAATGCCTTCTAACCATGCATTAAATGATGCCCCTAGGAGCTGTCATACCTGGTTTGCTGTCTTCCCTTATCATCTCCCCAGGGCAAGATGGGTATCTGCAATGTTTTGGTACAGGTTTTTTTTTTTAGATATACATTCTGCTCTGTGTTTATATTAGATTAGACAGATTGAAGAAGTACACTTGATACTCACAGTGGATGACAACACATTTGTGTAATTCCAAATGTCATCTTAGTTGTTTGCTCTATTTATTTCAACACTTGTTTTTCACATTTTTTGTGGCTTTAACCCCCTTGCCCCTAACACAAGCTGCTTCATACTTCTTTTCCAGAGTCCTGTCTGAACTACTTTTGTAATGATACACTAAAAAATTGCTTGCCCTCTGCAGTGTATTCCTGTCCCAATCACAAGTTGGTGCCCCTCTTGCAATAGTGGGTGGGTTTTTTTGTTGAAAGTTACTTTTTAACATTGTTATTTCTCTGACCTGGCTTATACTACTGGTACGCAAACAGTTGCATCAGCACAACCTAAAGGGACAGGGTGAGCAGCTGGGCTGGGGGATGAAGTGGGAAATTCTTCAGCTGCTTTCATTGCCAAAGCAAACACATTGTGTACCTACACCGTCAGCACATGGTGACCAGGCTTTCAAAAAAAAAAAGAAAAAAGAAAAAGAAAAAAGGAACAAACAAAACCCCCACAATACAGGAGATGTGTCATATGCTGCAGAGCATGTGGTAGAAGACAACTACCCTGAGTCTGGTCCTGTGGTGAGGTTTCTGCAGGAGGAACCTCTTGTGTGAGCTTCTGTGTCAGAAGAATATTTGCTGCGCTGGGGTATGTGGCAAAAAGCGTGTTTCCTGCACCTAGTCATTTGGTGTGAGGTGATGTGAAAGGGAGATGTTTCCTGTGGTGTTGTTCCCTGTAACCAACAGGAGGCTGAGAGTCCAGGCCCCTGATTCCCAGATCTGAAAGGCAGCAGAGGGAAAAAATCTCATGTTCTCAGTGAACAGCATGGTGGCCAATTTCTTGTCCCATGAGCTTTTTCTAAAATCTCACACATATATTGTCATAAAAAAACTGTCCTGGGAACACTGGAGCAGGGGTGGACATTGTGGGACTGTCTCAGCCAGACCAAGATGGCTGGTCTGTGTACTCCAGGGCAGCTTCTCTAGCATGGACTCCTTCTTACACCAAATTTATTCAGATGAGCTGTGCTGAGATAAGCACTTTAACACGGGTGCAGTTTCACCCATGCTTGGGGGCTGCACCGCTTCAACTTAAACTTGTCTAATTGCAGTGATGCAGAAACCCGTGTACAGGCGAGCCCTGAGATCCTCAAATCCCAGCAACTTGTTTTTTGACACACGGCCATGCTGCAAAAAGGCAAGACTGCGCTTGTTTAGTCAGCAGATGAGAGTTGTCATACTAGAAATACCATTATGGCAAGATTAGCAGTGTGTGGAACTTGTAATAATTAGTTACCGTACCAGCACATAAATAGAAAGACAAATTGCTGACAACAAGCTTTTATATATTTGTTGTAAATAGAAGTAAAGATGATGGGTGTTTTCAAAACAAGGAGAGCGTAGGACGGTTTTTGTTTGACCTATGACATATCCCTTGAGATGAACATTTTTTCCTCGGGAGGATTATGATAAAATTCCCATGTTGGGTCACTCTGGCTGTTTTATTAGAATTTAGCCAAACATCTGCAGGATATCAAACTTCAATGTATACAGATTAAATCAGTTCTGGAAGAAGTATCAGTGCTCTCCTGCAAAGCATTACAAAGGAGGCGTTCTTTACGAGCTTGGCAAAAAAACATGAAGCATTGAATAAATTCTTGTAACTTAGGGGAGGGGCATGTGTGTGTGTTATTGTTGTCTAAAATTTTTTTAAAAAGAAAAAAAAAAAAGAATGCAAAGAACAACAAATGCTCTTGGTAAGCAGCACAAGGACTGCTTTAGCTCCTGCTCAGGTTGGATATTCAGCAGCTGGTGGGCACGGAGGGTACTTTGTCACACACACCACTGTTTTATCCCAGTGCTGTGTGTGAGCTACCCAGGGCTGTGTGTTGAAGCATGCAGTCCTGTCCCTGGTGGCTTGTGGATGGCCCCGGAACACTGCCCCATGCACCAGCGGTGGCCTGCAGAGCATCTGCTCCTCTCTCCTGCTGACAAACTTCATTTTATCTTCTAGCCAAAGGACACCGGAGAGGTCATGTTTTCTCCTTTGTTGTTCCCGCATAAATATTTCCCAAACCAGTATCTTGAAAAGTATTCCAGCCTCAACTGGCTGATTCGGCAGACATCCTGACAGGTGTATATATGGGAGGACACAGTGTAGGAGCAGGGAGTGGAACCAAGACACAGCCGGTAGCCAGCACATACTCCCCTTTACGGCAAAGGCATGGCACACAGCAACCTTTCTACCAGGATGAGAAAATCTGATGGAAAGTGGCAAGTTCATTATCATGACCACACATGTACCTACAGCTAACTACGTTGCCCAAGGGAAGCCTCAGGTGGGATGGGCCCTTCGTCACAACCTGTGCCTGTGCCCAACGCATAGCGTGTGCGTGCAGCAGCTCGGCTTTGCACGGGTAATCCTCTATAGCCCGGAGACTGCAATCAGTGAGACGGGATTTCTGCAAACTTCCATACAAGTTTCCAAATGACACACCCAAGAAAGACGGTCTGTCAAGCCTCCACAAGATTTACAGATGTTTTCTACATGGCCATAGCCTTTGAAGGTAGAGTCCCTGTATTCCCAAAGGCACACAGGGCTGTACACAACCGCAAGCACAAATCGTATGTTCACATTTTACAGCTATTTTAAAAGCAAACAGACTCCAGAATTGCCGGCAATGAAACTATATGTTTGAAGAGTTTGAGCACCGTGTGGTAAATGCGGCTGGTATGAATATTATGTTGGAAAGACGCTGTAATTTTTATGAGCTTGCCATTATCTACCCTGGCTGTGAGGATTTAAATTAAAGGCAAGTTATTGGATAGAAAAAGAAAAAGGGGGAAAGGCAATGGTAGCAAAGCAAAGCAGAGCTCAGCTAATATCAGGAGTTGGTTGTGAAACACCAGGGATGCTGTGAGCTGGGGAATGTCCTGGGTAATGCCTGGCTGGTGAGAACCCAGATCTGGAGATAGGACAAGAGAGGAGACCCAATCCTGAAAGGTGCTGGCCTGCCAGAGGAGCCAGATGGAGACTCTGTGTGTGTCTGTGTGTGTCTGTGTGTAAGGGGAATTCTTAACACCACCTGGTGTTGACTTCCTGGGTGAAACACCCATAATAAAGGGTGACTCTTTGAACTCAAGAATGAGAGCAATCAAACAAAAAGTATCTTGCCAAAGCTTAAAAGGAGAGACTAAAGTTAGTGGGGAAATGTATTCATGGGCTTCACTCCATTCATCTCCTCTTGGGCACTCCACCTCCCTTTGGATGAATAAACAGTGCATTATTTTGATCAATCTGTGTTTGGATCACTGTGGCTGGCAATCATCTCCCTTCTTCCCTGCGCATTTGGGTCAGGTCTTGGCTTCTGCAGCCAGGGGAGGGAGGGCAGAGTTTTGGGGAGGCGGCGGCCCCCATCCCTAAGGCCTGCCCCAAGAGCACTCGAGCCATCCCTTGGTGGTACCAACCACTCTCCACCAACCAGTGGAGGAACCTGGACAACAGGCTCAGGCTGGACAGCTAAACCTAAACGAGATGTCATCTGCTCTCAGCATCAGGCAGACTCCCCGAAGACAGAGGCTGCCAGGTAGCTGTTGGATTAACAGCCCTGGTAAAGGGTGTGGGGAGGAGAGGCAGGGAAGTGCCCCAAATGGACAGATCTACCCAGGTGAGACCCTGCACACACCTTCTGAGAGGACCTTGGCTGGTTTTAGTAGAAATAAGGGACCATTCAGAAATACACATTGAACTATAAACCAGTAAATATGAGGTTTTTTTCCTACCAGTGTGTTTTTCTGTGGTCTTGAATACAGAAATAAATGCTACCCAAAGTTTGGTGTTCCCTGCAGTGAGGTGGTTAAATTCATGCTTGTCATCATTGTTTAAATGACTTTGCCACTACAATCAAATACATAAAATGATTCATGCCAACTTAGATTGGTGTATTAAGAAAGCACTGTAGCTTTCAAGCACAGATTAGACAGGCAGTGCCATTCAGAATAAAAATATATTGCAATGTGCGGTAGTGGGAGTATACAGTAGAAAAAATAAAAACTAATAATATAAAGAAATGCAAGATTTATGATTCTTAAAAGATTCTCAAGATCTTCCTTGACAAAATCAATGCAGGCCCAGCTCAGCTGCACCCGGAACAGGACCTGGGTATGTGTGTGCTGCAGCATGAATGAACAGAGAAGGTGTTTTGAACTTCTCCTGCACCAGAGATCCACATTCCTGAGAACCGGTTTATCATCAGGACCCACCAATGTGCCAGCTTGACCGTCCCAGCTCACATCTCTCACAAATTTCATTCACTCCTTGTATGCCACCTCAGGTGACTCAGGGCAGGTGGCAGAGACAATACTGTCAACCTCAACCATCAGAAACCATGTCCCACCAAAAATAATCTGAAAATACATGGACCTTATGAACTCAGCTTGCCTGAAGGGTTTTGAACTCCTTATGCATCACATATGATGGCAAAAATAACAAGGCTAACTGAACTGAAGTACGGCCACAGTGACATTTAAGAACCGCCAAACACATTAACAATTGCATGTGGAGACCAGCAATTTCACTCTGTGCTCCACCCAAGAAACTGGAACAGCACTATTTGCAGTTGTGATTATTCTTAGCTAAGTTGCCATGGAACAAAGCCTGGTTAATCCTAATGGACTGATTCAGGAACAATCTCTCTCTCTAATCTCATTGCCTAATTCTTTATCATTCCCATTAGGTTAGTATTTATCCAAGATGTAAGAGCAGCAAGATTTTCAAGGAATTGTTATTTCCCCATGTTGAGTGGTAACAGTACAGTCCTCTTACTAAGAATAATGAAGGATGTTTTTGTTTCTGTCTGAAGCAGGCAGAGCGAAGAATTTTTCCTTCCAGAAGAAGATTAAATCTCCATTGAGTTTTCCTTGAATTCATAGGATTCAGTACACATGAATTCATATGTTCCTTTGAGCCATGGAAATCACAAACATTCGGTCAGTGACACTTTCTCTTTTGCCAGCCAAGCGAAATGTCTTGGAGAATGTGTATATAAGACGACAGATGGGCTGTTAAAAGAAGTTATTGTTTTCTGTTTTCCTGTTGCCAGCTTCACAGCCACCTTGCTTCTATCACCAGGCACCCGTCTAACCTCTTCTATTTACTGGTAGCAATATATAACATTAATTTTGAACATCTCACAACCCTCCTGGAAACTAGGCAGGAATTGGTATTTGTGCTAGCATCCCCTGGTGAAAGCAGGCAACCCAGCTGCACAGTGAGAGCCTGCGATAAATGGCTCCATGCGGCATCCTCCATTCATGGGGGAAAAGCCTGTGCTGTGTCCAGTCACTCAGTTCCTCCCAGCCGTGTCACACAAGTGCCTTGAGAGACTCCCAAGGCAGCTAACTCATATATTGTGACACAGCTCTTAAAAGCAAGGTGTGTGCACATAATGTGCACGTGTGCGTAAGTACTGCGGGGACAGGTGCTTTCTTCATGGGTTTTGTGGTAATTAATATTGCAGGAATTAAATCACAGTCAGGTAGTGGGAAGGCGATACTGGAGGAAAGAATGCCATTCATGTTTGTAATTTGCCTCATGGAGAAACACACACACAAAGAATTGAATAAATCCCTGGAATAAATCCCTGGAAAAAATCATGCAAGCTTCCCGTGCGCAGAACTAAGCTTGCAGTGATTAAAGCCACAGCAATATTTCCTTTAAAAGAAAGAGCACCATAAGGTCACTGCAGACACCACCACTCTGTTGTCTGCTAGAGATTAGGGGGAACAACCTAATGTAATTTTAAAGTGCCTCCCTACTGGAATGAATTTCAGAAAGATATTAAAACCAGCACTGACAATAGAGGTATTCAAAGTGAAAGAGCATTTCGATGAAACAGATGGTAACCGTAATTAACTCTGGCATATTCCCCCATAAACCACATAGTTTTAACTCAATTAGCTGGCCTATTTATTTATTTATTTATTTATTAAACAAACCAACTTGCCTCTAATCAGCAATCAGTTTATATCCAAACAGTAAAATAGCCAGTTTTAAGAAATCTGGATGGGATACAGCCCAGGCCAACAGCCACCAAAGGCTCGGGAGACTCCGGCCCCAGCAGCAGCCTGGCTGGGGAGGAGCAGGGTCTGCAGCACCCACCCACCCGCCCTCACGGCCCATGAGTGCTCCCCTACGCTTGGGACTGTATCTTTTTGTTTACATTAAGTGTAAAGAATGCATCCTGCAGCTGCCTGCAAAGCAATGTAAACTATGCTTGTGCAAGCCAGCGGCGGTGGTTTAATTTTTCTGTGTTATTTACCAGCAAAACTGGACTCCTCGCTTCAGCTATTTGGACACAAACGCGCCGACATAAACCAGAGTAGATAGATAAATTATTCCGGATCTGTTGTAAATGCATAGGTATTTGAATCCTTCCTTGCTGTTTCAAAGACACAATGAAAGCTATGCCAATGGTCCCACCTAAGATCATTTATCACACTTTTTTTTGTCAGTTTATCTTGCGGTGGGACATCATGACTCAAAAGTAGCGCTTGCTTTCATCTTATGTGACTGCCTTGGGTGACTATTTTAAACACAATTAAAATGTCCCTGCAGCTTTACCAGGGTTTCTTTACGGGGAAGTTAAATTTCAAAGGGTTTCTCACTGACAGGTTAGAAAGATCAAATCATGGAAGTCTTCTGACTTCTGATGTTTTGTGCAATGCCTTAGTGTGGATGTGTACTGGAGAGGTCCAAAAGTGGGTTGGACCACCAGAAATTAGGGATTTCTGATTGATTTTTACTGTAAATGAAGCAGGAAGGTTTCAGATTCCCATGGCCAAGGCAGTACGTTTGTGTTTCCCCCTACTCCTAACGACATTATAACCATGTCAAGGCCAAGTTGGTCATTTGGTTTATCCAGTTTCATCACTGCCCGGAGTAATGAGTGCAGTGAGAAAAAATGCTGGAGCTTGCCCAGACCGCAGCGAGTCAACGTAATATAATGAAGGACAGAAGTTTGAGGGCTTGTTTGCATTTTATATCTGTAAACAGCTCTTGCCTCAGTAAGTCAAGCAGTGCGCGGCCTCACTCAGGCGAAATTCCTGAGAATTTCAAGGGGAAATTTCCCTGCAGATGAGCTGGCTGCATCTGAAGGCAGTATCTGGGAGTGCAGGCGCTTTCTTGCTGCTCGTCAATAGCCAAGATAACACTGTCAATGCTGGAAGTGGAAACATCCTAAACCAGAGTGAGTCAGGCCAGTGGCACCGCCGCCTCACAGACACATTTCCTGTGGCAGTGCCAGCCACGTCTGGACTTGTATTTTCAGCTTTTCTCCTTGGAGGCTGCCCCCTCTCTGCTCAGATTCGGGGAAGCTTAATCTGAGTCTAGAATTTGGCTTCTCAACGTGCCTCTTGTCTGTCTCATTGGTTCCCTCCGGTGTATTTCTGTGTGACTGTGGGTCAGTCGCCCCCACCCTCAGTGTGTGAGCTTTGGGACGAGAAGCTGTGCTGGGGTCTTTTGCAAAAATCAGCAGGGATCAGCCCCAAATGCTGTACGAGCAGGACTTGTGGGGACTGCTCGTGGCCCTGCTTTATCCTCTCAGCTCCTGGCGGTCAACAGGTCTGAGATTTTAAACCCTCTCACCAGCCAGAGGCTGCCTCTTCGTTGTGTGCACCAGGTGCTGTGGACTGTACTTCAATCCTCTTTGCAATTATAGAGCTTATCCCCAGCACAGCAGGCTGGCCTTTGGTGGTTTAAAGTACAGCCTGGCTCTTCTAGACCACCACGGGAAGGGCAGGCTTCCTCTGAAATTCCCTTAGCAGGTTATTTTTATTTTTTTTTTCTTATCAAGATGAGAGAAGTAGTGACCTAAGGAACAAAAGAGCGATTTTTTTTTTTTTGAGATTACATAAATATTTTAAACATGCTTGTAAATAATGCACATGCTATGGGAATGGGATAAGGGCACAGAAGGGAGGGGTGTCAAAGAAAATAAACAAGTCCTTTGAAACAGAGGACTCTGGATACAGTGGCGAGGAAACCAGTCCTAGTAGGCTAAAAGTAATTCACCATAATAAGGATAAAAGCCCAGAGCCATTTCTGAACCTATCGTTGATGTATTATTTTTCTGTATGTGTAATTAGCCCGTTTAAAAACTATGCCTTAAACGTGATCTACTAATAAATTGCTCTGTAGCTCCCTCTAATGGATAACTTTACCAAAACCAGGTTCAGAGGAGCAGCAAGCAATGAGGAGATAAAACTTCTCGTGGTGTAGCATAAAATCAAGATCTTTGTGGCGGAATAGTTGTCATGTGCACAAAACCACAGCACTGTTATCGTTCCCCATCCGTTTTTTCGTTTGATTTTTATCTCGGTAGATATTACAGCTCTTCTTAAAAGAGCTTAAAGGAATAGAGAACTAAGCCAAGAGGCAAAGGATCCCACAGCCCCGGTGGGGTGGAAGAAGTGCAGAAGCCAGGCAGGCTGCAGGCAGCGGCCGCTCTGCATCCTCCATCTCGCATCCCTCGTCTTGCATCCCATATCTTGCATCTTGCACCCTGCATCCCACATCCCAGGGGAGACTGCACCACCCAGGCACAGGCTGCGCCCAGAAGCACAAGCCCAATGTGGGACACACCACCATCTAGAGAGCCTAACCATGCTTTGCTTTATAATCTTTTCGTTAGCCTAAGAGCAAAGCATCAGCTCTAGCAAAGTTTCCAGTCTAGGAGGTGGCTGGCACCTTCCCTGCTCCCTTCCAGGCTTCCCAGCACAAAGTCACGCAGCGGGGGTTTCTGTGAGCAGACTGATGAACTCAACACCCAGCCAAACTTCTTTGCAACTACTGCCTACCCAAGAAATGTGTTGCTGAACCCAGAGAAAATTAAAAGAATCTTATAAAACGGAGACTAAAAAAAATGAATGGCATGACACAGTAATGCACAGAATTTAACAATTAACTATAAAAAGCTGTAAATTAAAATTCAAAGAGAAGCCAGAATACCTCTTGTGTAGATTAAAATGTACACCAAAGATTGCAACACATGTGTGTGGATCTTCACACTAATCTTTTCTAACACTTTGTACCCTACACAGGGTACAGCAGCTAACACCACAAAGATTAGCGCAATCAAAAGGGGGTAGGGTCTGTTCACTTTCCAGTTTTGAAAACTGTTTTAGCTCTGAGATCCTCAGGAAGTGAGACATGAGAGAAAGCTGTAATAAAACAATCTCTTACATTGGAGCAAGCGATAGTAGCAAAAGCCACACTTTATTTGCACACATATGATGATTTTTGTCCAACACACATTTATCTCACATGCATAACAGGAACATTTAGTTTGTTTAAGGTTTTATTTGTGTCAACTGCAATCTGTAGTTGGCCACAACAATTTATTATTTTAGGACAAGGTAATATTCCATGTTGCCAATTATTTCTAATGCTGACTTTGAGAGCAAGATGCTGTTTGTTTAGAAGCAGAGGACGAGTAATAATGAGCAGTAGGCTTGGTATAGAGCAGAACAGCGTCTGAAAACAAGATGAAAACAGCATTTTACAGTTCTAATGTAGGGTTCAATCCCCACAGAAATAATGCAGTGAAATATTTGAAATTTAAGGAATAGCATTTAACATTCTAATACACACTGATTTTTCTCATGGTGATATAGAATACATTCAGACAGGAATATTCTGGTCCTCATAGGCTACACATGGGGCGTGCATGTTCTTTTGCTAAGATATATTTAATTACCACCTACCATTCAGCCCTACTTGACTTTTTCTGCCCCTTCTAGATGTTAATACCCCATCTGCACCACAACGGGATGCTTCAGTCGACCATAAACCCAAGCACTTGGAAACAATTCTGGTTTTAAAACATATATTTACAGTAAAGACTTTTTTTACAGACTAGCTTCTGCTTTAGAAATCACACCGGTGAACAGTTCAACAAATAGAAGTTTGGGAGGAGTGCAGGGACGAAGAGAGCAGTACTGCTGGGAGCAGGAACCCCTTAAGCCAAAGCCACAGCAGAGAGGTCATTACATTATCTCTTTAGTGTACATATGGTCTTCGTGTAAAACCTTCTGTCCCATCTGTGAGGCCACAGTACCAATCTGTGTGTTACTGACATGCTGAGACATCGTTTCAACTGCAGAGCTGATTTCCTCCAAACTCATTTGGTCATTATTGGCTTCCTTGCTCTCCATAACAAAGCAGCTCAGGATGTCAACTCAGGTCTGTAGCGACTGCATGCTGAGCCCTTATAATATCACATATTTGGAAACTCCGCAGAAGGAGGGAAAACTGAAAGAGCTGTAAGATTTCTTCTATGTATGTCCCCCTGCATACCTTTAATTTTCCAAAAGAACCTTTCCTCAGACTCAGCATAAGTATTACTGTTCATAGAATGTCAGTGATAAGTGAAGTATCCATCTTCAACATCTGTTTTAATCATTTTTATCAGAACTATAAATGTTAAATATTTGCCAGGACCAGGGAAATTCTGGACCGTCCTTCTGAACTTTCTTGAAGATACGTGCAACATTGATTTTCTCCAGTGACAGAGGAAGCCCCGAACTCCATGAAAGATGATGTATAACAGCCTTGCAACTACATCAGCCAATTATTACAGCACCCTGCCATGCCACCTGTAGGGTCTCATGGACTTCTATGAGTTTAGATCTCCCAAATTACTCCTGACTCAACCCTTACTGCTGGTAGTTCTTCCACACCTTCAATCCTTTCACTAATCACAGAGGCCTGGGAGACCTTGCTGGTGAAGACCAAGACAAAGGCACTGGGTACCTCAGTCTTGTCTTCTCTGTGTCTACTGTCACTAATCCACCCACCATACTCAGTAACAGTCCCACGTTTTCCTTGTTCAGACTTTTTCTACCAATCTGGCAATAGCAGCTCTTATTGCCCTTGCTGTCCCTTGCAAGGTTCCTAAATCCACGATTCATAGTCTGCCCCTCTTGTACTGATTTTTGCGCTGGAGTTCTGTCATGGGTACCATGTTTAGCCAAGCCAGTTTCCTGATAAATTTTCTTGGGATAGTACATTCTTGGCAGGTTGTCCTTAATGCCTTGCTAGCTTTCAGAGTTGCCTCCCATGTGATCCCACCATGCCAACTTCCTGAATAATTCAAAGTCTGGTCTATAGTCTGTCTGCTACTTCCCCCCATCAGCTTACTGAACCCCACTATTTCACGGTCACTACAACCAAGTCTACCACTGAATATCAAATGTCCACCCAGTACTTTCTTGTCTGTGAACAGAAGACTTAGGGGTGCGTCATTCCAATTGCCCATCTAGTACCTGTATCAGAAAGCTGTCCTTGACACCCACCAGAAACCTCCTCGGTTAATTGGATCCTGCTGTGCTCCCTCTCCATCAGATGTCAGGGGGATCAAGTCCCTCACAAGAACCAGCATCTGTGATACAAGTTCTTTAATGAAAGCTTTGTCTGCTTTTTCACTCTGGTTGGGAGATCTGCAACAAACCCTTATCATGATGTCACCCTCACTGACATCTCCAATCCTGACTCATATGCTCTCACACCAGGCTATTGTCCATCCTGTAGAATCACAGACTTGTTGGAATTGGAAGAAGTACCATGCATCGAAGCCGCTTCTTCACCTGTAGGGCACCATCTTCCTCTCTTCATCTTCTCTCCCTGCCTTTTCTGTAGAGCCTTGTCCATCAAAGCAATTTAGATGTGTGAGCTGTCCCACCACATCTGTTATTTCAACAGTGTCACTCTGGGACCACACACAGCTCTAGCTCCTTCAGCTTGTTGGCCAAGCTGCAAGCATTTGTGTTTGTACATACACTTGGGGTGTAGGCATCCTTTCACCATTTTATTCTTCCTGAGGTGTCTCCTGATCCCATGACACCTGCATCCTTTATTTTCCACTCCTTTCCCATGTTTTGTTCACTTAATTGCAGGTTGCCATCTCCCTCCCCCATCATTCTTAGTTTAAAACTCTCCTCCTCAGGCTTACCAACCTGTTGGCAAAGATGCTGCTCTTCCTCCACACTGTCAGGTGGATCCCATTTCTCCCCAAGGGCCCTCAATCCTCACAAAGGGTCCCTGAATCATAAAAGCATACTCCTCTTCCATCTCCCCCTGAGAACCCTTGAGCTTGAAACACAGGGTCCAACGATGGGATGTATCAAAGAACTGTTGCCAGCAGATCCAGAGAGGTGATTCTGCCACTTTACTCTGCTCTGGTGAGACCTCACCTGGAGCACTGTGTGCAGGTCTGG
>JAOQGH010000001.1:143234561-143273447 GCA_025769975.1 Gallinago jamesoni
TTCCCTGGAGACATTCAAGGTGAGGCTTGACAAGGCCCTGGGCAACCTGGTCTAGTTGGGGGTGTCCCTGCTGACTGTGGGGAGGTCAGACTAGATGACCTTTGGTGGTCACTTCCGGCCTAGACCATTCTATGATTCTATGATTATAAAAATGAAATCCTTGCCTACAACACCAGCTTCACAGTTTGGTGCCAACCCACATGATGTGTCCATATCTCTGCAAGCCTTTGGCCTTCACTGGCAGGAACAAGACCATGCCTTGATCTTGGACTGTTTCCAGTACCTGATATTTTTTGAAAACTATTTTTTATTGTTTTCAGCCTAGTTCCTAATCTTTATCATTTTACAGATGAAAAGGTACGCACGACCTATCCATAAGGAGTTATCAGAATTGTGTCTGATAACATTACAGTGTCAGAACATTTCACTATTCCTGACTAGAAGTACACAGCGCAGATGCTGTAACTGATAAACTCTTAGTCTTCTACAAAATCAGAATGACAGGTACCTGTAATAAGTATCTTTGTTCTTAATACAAACATTCCATGTTCTCCATTATGTTTAAAGGATTTGTTTTTCTTTTTACTTTCAAAAGAGAGGAGGCTTCACTTAGGAGTGGAAATTACTTGGGAAGCAGAGAAAACCAATCATCACAGACTTCTGTGCTGCCATGAGTAAATTACTCCTATTGGCTTTTAGTTCACTCTTTCAAGACGGAACTGCAGCCACAGGACATACAAAGAAATAACCCACAAATGCATTCAAGTTATTTATATACACCTGGTAGGCAGTTAATTCCCTCTCAAGTCCCTGAAGTTTTACAAAGTAACTAATCAACATCCATGTGGCAACCCTGGCTGGGTAACACTATTAGTTAAAAAGCAGAATTTTTACTTCTCTTTTGTCCAAGAAACCCTTAGAACTATAGAATGGTTTGGGTTGGAAGTGGCTTTAAAGATCATCAAGTTCCAAGCTCCCTGCCATGGGCAGGGACACCTCTCTCTACACCAGGTTGCTCAAAGCCCCCATCCAGCCTGGCCTTGAACACTTCCAGGGATGGGGCATCCACCACTTCTCTGGGCAACCTGTTCCAGTGTCTCACCACCCCCACAGGAAAGAATTTCTTCCTGATCTAATCTAAATCTACCCTCTTCCAGCTTCAAGCTATTATCTGCCATCCTGTAACTACATGCCCTTGTAAAAAGTCCCTTTCCAGCTTTCTTGTAGGCCCCCTTCAGATAGTGGAAGGCTGCTAGAAGGTGTCTCTGGACACCTATAATCTCAACTCTCCGTACCTTTCTGAGCAATCTTTCTCATTCCCCACAGAAACTAAGCAACAAAATTCTTCTTTGGAAATGCAATTATTTGACCTAAACTTACTTGAAGTTCCTTCAGAACAGGTCATAACAGCAGTAAGGTGGGGAAACAGTCCAGTAACTTCCTCTTTCTTCTCCTTTTAAAAATGTATAAATATGAGCATAGCAATGGTTGCAGCGACCTCAGTACACTTATGCTAGTAAGATACAAGTGAGCTGTTCTACATCGCCCAACAGTCATGATAAAAAAAACCTCTCCAAAGTACAAAACTATGAATCCATAGGCAAACCTTCAATAATTATATTATCTACAAGATTTTCTGCTTCTGAAATTTATTATACTAATATATAAAGAAAAATAAAGGAATTTTATGTATATGCAACCTGCTATATCCAATCCCAAGATTATTCTTGAGCATGATAAAAAAACAAAAATCTAAGGACTTTTACAAAAATCCATAAAAACTCCACATTTAATTTTACTCATCTCTACTACTTAAATGAGTAAATTTCCAGCCCCGCTCTAACAGGAGCTCAACACTTTCTCTACTCTCTAGTACACCAGTTTCCAAAGGGGCTTCTCATCTTTTACCTACCAAGGTAATTACTTCATAGCTGTACACGTCACCCATGAGCCACCGCACGCCCAGTATAGACTGGATTTGGAATTTGTCTACCACATTTCTCAGCATAGGCTATAAATAGCCATTGTGGGGGGAAAAAAAAAAAAAAAAAAAAAAAAGAAAAAAAGTATAGATGCCTAAGAGACATACTTACACTTTTTTCAGGCAGGAGCATTCCACAGGGTTCAGAGAGGGAAGGAACTGCAGTTCCTGCACTGTAAGTAAACTTTCTTTGCCCATTTACTGTCTCCTGACCTGATCCTGTTGT
Source organism: Gallinago jamesoni (assembly GCA_025769975.1). Classification (NCBI taxonomy): domain Eukaryota; kingdom Metazoa; phylum Chordata; class Aves; order Charadriiformes; family Scolopacidae; genus Gallinago; species Gallinago jamesoni. Next base: position 143,236,769 of record JAOQGH010000001.1, read on the forward strand.
TTCCCAACCAAACTCCTTCTCCAAAGGAAACTGAAGTTAGAACTACACTGAACTGACCCCAAAGGGTACCCATGCTAAAGAACAGGAATGAGTGAGACGGTCACACGCAACGCTGGGGCTTCGATAAAATGCCCGAGACTTAATACGCAGCACAGTTTCTGGAAACTGCAGACCTCCGTATTTGCTTCATCCTCTAACATATAAAACAAAATTAGTAACAATTTCAACTGAAGTTATTTCAGAGAGTAGCCAAGGATTAAATTATAGCATTAGGCATATTTCAAGCAAATTCCTTCACTGGTATGTCTTGAAGTGCTTGCATTTCTTTCTCATGTCAAAAAGGAATGATCACTATTTGTACTCAAGGTTATTCATCCTTCTCCTCAGCATCTATAATAGGTCATCTATTATATTATTATCTATCCCCAACTATGAAACAATAAATTCACAATCTGATCTGTCTCTTGGTGTCCTACAGTTCCTTTGAGAAATTAGTTAAATCAATTTAGATTCCAGTAGATCCTCCTACACGTCTTAAGGATCTCAAACTAGCATCGTGTAAGGAAATGGCGAAAGAATACTTAGCCTCGACCAAAAAAAATGCACACCAAAAATGTCCTTCATCTTCCATGAGGCTTGTACAAAATTCTGTACCAAAAGCAAGCAGAAAGTGTCCATCATATCTGGATTTAAAGAGATTGAATGCCCTAACATCAAGTGGACTTGCAAAGTTCATCTCCAAGAGCAATAAAGTACACGTTGACAGTTGTGAACCAAGATTAAGAAATCAAGTAGTCGGGGGGGGGGGGGGGGCGGGGAGAAGGTAGAGAAACAACATCAATTCTTGATGATGGATTCCCAGAAAACAAGGAAGTTACTACTACAGAGCAGTGAGAAATATCTGTCACTAGTAAGACATCAAACTGAAGGTGACACCACTCCCAATTCGAGCAAAACCTTCTTTGATTTCTTCCTGTTGTTCAAATAGCATCTTTTTAACCAAATGACATGCCAAGAGTGATAAAATGATAGCAGAGGAGAAAAGCAGCTTTTTATATAAAGAAAAACTACACTAGCAGAGCATTAATAGTCAAGCGCTCTCATTTGACTTGATCTATGGTCACTTCTAGGAAAAAAATAATTCTACAATTCCAGTCTGGACCTCATGAAAGGAAAAGAAGGGGACTGGACTTAGGGCAGAGCAGGTCTGGTCCTGGGTGAGAGGGCCCTGCAGGAAAGCTTTGCTCTTAATAGCCAGCCCTGAGATGTCACCAAGTACAGAGCTTCAAAGGCCTTCTCCCTTCCTTCCAGAAATTCTCTTGAAACACAAAAGATACCAGACACAGGCTTCAATGAAATCAACCTGAAACTCTCAGGTAAGAGCACTTACACCTGAAGATTTTTAAATTATTATTTATTTTACACTACCACCTTCATATTCTTAGCTAATATATGTAACAGTTTAAGTCTAAGCATAATTTAGTATGAAGAGAATGAAACTTGCCTTGTGCAACCTCTGCTTAAAAACTATACTCCTGCTGATTTATAAAGTACTTTTGGTTTTGAACAGTTAATATGCAAATAGCACAAAAGCAAGCATGCTAAATACAGTGCACAAATTCCTGTTTTCCAGGCTTTCCCCTCATTTAAATGTGTTTCTCTAAAGCAGACAGGAAATTTAAACTAACTTCGCTTTCATAGGCTGATGATTGGAAAGTTGAAATATTCAGAGCAGAACTCCAGGATAATTTTGCATCTCCCATTGCTAAAGACACTTAAAAGATAGTATGTTCAACATGAAAGGTTTTGGTCTTGATTTGGGAAAAAAAAAAAAAGAAAGAAAACCAGCCAATACCAAGTTGGGTTTCTTTTTATTGTTAAAAGATTAAAGCATAACATTTCACCAAATACAAGAAATTTAGGAGTTTGCTGACATTACAAACATCTGAATCATCAAGAGAAAGTGTTGAGCTATACATAGTCTGACGTTAATCCACCAATTTATGTATATTAGTACATGCTTAAAACATGGCCAAAATACAGAATCACAAAATAAGTACCTTGATGCTTCTAAATTGGAGAAAAGTGAATCAGAGAACTGAGTGCAATAATTTTCCAATGAATGACTATACACTCAATTACAACCTCAGGGCAGACTTACTCCAGAAAGACTGGTAGTTTCTCGTGCCTGGCTCACTCACATTTAACTTGGGGAGAATTCCAATTCTGAGAATTTGATAAAAACATTTTGAAAAATACGACATTTAGCAATTGTGAAAAAAGTTCAGTCTTCACAGGAATATATGGATTGCTTGCCACTTCAGTCCTTAATTGCCTGTCTGTTTTACAAATCTTTACAAAACTAATTTGTATCCATTTTGGTTTCAAAAACATAGTACATCTGAAAAATAAAACATGACTCTACTGATGGGTAATACAAAGACATGAACATGTGTTTAAAATTACTTTCAAAAGTAAATCATTTCAGTAATACAGCTATAAGACAAGTTAAACATAGTACAATAAACCATGCATCTTCTGACTTGTCAGATCAGCTAAACTACTCGGTTAACATACAGCAACACTTTTGAACACCTCAGTAAATTCAGCTTTTCTAGCACAAGGGAAAAAGATTAAATTTGTTCTTCAAGTGGTTCAAGGCTGTCCAAGTGTTTTTTAGGTGTATCATCACTATGACGGCTTTGGCAATGGGTTAAATGTTTCTTAAAGCCTCGGGGAAAATTTGATTCAAAATTACAACGTGGACACTTCAACAAACTTTGACCGTGAGCAGCAACGTGGTTTTTAAGAAGAGACTCCAAGAGAAAAGCTTTGCCACATATTTTACACTTGTATGGGCTTTGAACATTATGCTTGTTAACTAAATGGTGCAAGACAGCACCTTTTTTCATTGCACGACAGCAACAAATTTTGCAATAATACTTTCCCTTGCCACGCTTCATATATTTCGCTATTTCTTCCTCAGAGATGAAAGCCTCTTTCTCTTCGGTAAACTGCAGCACACACTGTGGCTGCATGGGAGTAGTAGCATCTATTTTGCTCTCTTTGCCGTAATCAGATGACTCCATATCATATTGCTCTTGGTCACTGTTGGATTCTTGCTCCTTTATCTCCATGGAGTCCATGTCAGTTTTTCCACACTCACTGCTATTAAGTTCAGAATCTGAGTTCTCCTGGGTTTCCTTCTTGGGCTTCTTTTTTGGGCATGAATATAACATGTCTTCTGGTGATTCTTTGGCTAGTATCGACTGCTCATCCTGTGAGAATAAATCATCCAGTGGTTTCTGATCATCTAAACTGTGAGAAAGAAAGTCACTCTCACCAGACTCACTCGGTGTCTGGGGCTCGGAGGAAAAACCTGCAGCAGACTTGTGAGGCTCGGAAAACAGGATGTTCTTCTGGATTTCAGAAGGTACAGTAGTTTCAGCATGTCTCTGGCCATCAGAGGATAAAGCAGCAGTAGGCTTCTGCATCTCAGAAAATACACCATGCTTTTGAACATCAGGGGAAACAGCAGATTTCTGGGAGTCAGTAAAAAAAGCTTGTTTGGGGGTCTCCGGAGAAACAGGAGTAGGTTTCTGGGACTCAGTAAAGAGTCCGTGTTTCTGGATTTCAGGAGAACCAGATTTCTGAGACTCTGGAAAGGAACTATGCTCCTGACCCTCAGGGGAAATGGAGGCAAGTTTCTGGGCTTCAGAAAATAGGGCGTGCTTCTGGACTTCAGGAGAAACAAGAGCTGATTTCTGGGCTTCAGAACACAGAGCATGTTTCTGGCCTTCAGTAGAAACAGCAGAAGTAGACACCTGATTCTGCGGCTCAGAAAAGACACCACGTTTCTGGACATCAGCAGAAACTGTAGGGTTAGATTTACGAGACTCTGGGAACAGAGCTCTTTTCCGAGGTTCAGGGAAATGAGCCCGTTTCTGAACCTCAGAGGAAGCAGCAGAGGTGGATTTCTGAGTTTCAGAAAAAAACATCGATTTCCGGGACTCAGAGAGTTTCCAAGATTCAGGAGATACCGAAGCACCAGGCTTACGGACCTCAGGAAAGAAAGAAGGCTTCCAAGAGTCAGAGGAAACAGTGTGACTAGACTTTCGGAGCTCAGGAGAAACAGGGGAAGAATGCTTCCACGTGTCAGGGGACAGAACAGGTTTCCAGCCTTCAGGGTAAACAGATGAGATGGGTTTCCATGGCTCAGAAGAAACAAGAGTAGACTTCTGGGATTCAGAAAAGGACGTAGATTTCCACGAGTCAGAAACGAGTCTCCTAGGCTCTGGTGACACAACGGAACCAGGCCTTCGGGACTCAGGGGCAGACCTACGGGACTCTACTGACATGGCAGACTTTGGAGCCCAGGGAGAAACTGTGGAAGACTTCTGCACCTCATGAGGTGCAGATCTCCAGGGCTCGGGAGAAATGGTCGGACCAGGTCTCCACGACTCTGGTGAAACTGCAGGGCCAGGCCTCCGGGTTTCGGGAGAGGAAGCAGAAGCAGGCCTACGCATTTGAGAAGGATGCCTCCGGGGCTCAGGAGACCCAGTTGGGGCATACCTTCGTGGTTCAGGGGATACTGCTGGAGTAGGTTTCTTTGGCTCTGGTGACACAGCTGGAGAGTATCTGCGGGGCTCTGGAGACACAGCAGGAGAATGGCGACGGGGCTCTGGTGATACAGCGGGAGAATGCCGGCGGGGCTCTGGAGACATTGCTGGGGAATGCCGACGGGGCTCTGGAGACACAGACAAGACTGGTTTCTGTGGGTCAGGGGATACAGCAGGGGTTGGTTTCTGTAAGTCGGGGGACACAGCAGGGGTTGGTTTCTGTGAGTCGGGGGACACAGCAGGGGACGGCTTCTCTGAGTCTGGGGATACAGCTGAGGCTAACTTCTCTGGATCTGGAGATGTGGCCTGGGATGACTTTTCTGGATCTGGGGATGTGGCCTGGGATGACTTCTCCAGCTCTGATGAAGTCGCCTGAGCCAACTTCTGGGGCTCTGGGGACCCTGAAGATTTCTGAAGCTTGGGGGAAACAACCGGTTCGGATTTGGGGAGTTCAGGAAAAAGAGCAGGTTTGCGTGATTCAGGAGAAAGGGTAGGTTTCTGCAACTCCAACGTGACACTGTTTTTGGAGGAATCCGAATCTCCTTCTACCTGTTCTTTCCGCTCTTCATTCCACTTCTCAGGTGCTGCGTGTTGTGCTGTGATATGATAATATACATTGCAATACATCTTGCTGGTAAAGAAACATTTGTGGCAGTGGAACAGTTTTGCACTTTTTTGATAAAATATGAGTTTACCCAAACCAGCAGCATCCATTTCATCACAATACTCTGGGTGTATGGTACCCATATGAATTTGTATGTTTTCATAGTCTGTTCCTCTGAAGCTGCAGTGATCGCACTCTAAGCGCTCTGTGTTTTTACGTAGTATCTGCAACACGTCCATTTTTCTACAGTCAGTAACAGTTTTCACAGCACTGCACCTTTTAAAGGGCAAGCTTCAGTTCCTGCAATACAGGGAAAAAAAAATATCTATATAGTTAGCTGTCAAGGTTAATTTTTTGCCATTCCTAAACAATCACATGTGCTTTCCCCCCCTCCCCCTCCATTTTAGAATGCGCATCTTCTGCATAGATACTAACTACTTCATAAAGAAAGGTAATAGCCGCTTCATAAAGAAATCCAAATATAAGTCTCTCCAACTTCTGCAAATCATTTTACATCAGTAGAACTTGAAAAACAATTCTTGTATTTAACAATAGGTTTTCCTATCTATGAAAAGAAATCTGTAAGCAACTGATAAAAAAGAACCCAGATGATAAAGAGCTAAATTTGTTTCATTTGATAAATGTGACTTGCTTTCTCAGTTGTCTTTTCTTTCCAGATTTAAAGTGGTTTTATTTACATTACACATGTAAACTGAAAACAAAAAATACTTTGAAACAGTGCCATTGAGATAAAACCATTTTAAAACTGCATTTTCATTGTAAAAATTCAAAACAAAATAGCTGGTTTTGACAAAGACAAAAAAATTTCACAAAGAAAATAGCAGCCTAAAGCTTATGCTCTGTTTTTGTCTGTTAAATGCTATTTTCCTTTTACTAATTAAATGAAAAACAAAAGCTTCTGCTCATGAAGACTTTATCCATTATGAAAAGAATTTTTTCCATTCCATTATTTCATCTGCTGCCCTAACAACAACAAAAATACTACTTCAAAAAACGACTTTTTTCCAGTTGTAGTTGACAGCCCTCCATATTCAAAATATTGTCTGCTTCATCCCACAAAGATGGAAATTTCTCAAAATTACTGTTTTTGTAAAACCTTAAAACAAAACAAAAAATCCCTACCACATAAACGCAGCATCTGAAATCCAACTAATTTTTAATGATTTGACTAGATTCTACTATTTCCAACAGAATTTACCGTGATTAGCTACTACAATGACCAGCAAATCAATTCTAACTATATTCCATAAGTTATTTTCGCCTAGATGTGGGAGATATCTCTATGGTGAAAATGAATATTTGGACATTTATGTGAAATGCACAGGCTTTTTTTCTTGAAGGTTCAAATTAAATGGATGTTACGTGATTATCATGCTAAGCTATCAACCTAATTTTGTGTGTCTTGTAAGATACACTGTTTCAAAACACACAAATCATTTAAACATTAATTTTCTTGTCTAAATATATAGTATGCTAAAAACTAATCTAAAAATATGTATCCAAAGCAAGTTTTCTTAATTTATTCCTAAGGCAGTTTTACTCTGGTTTCTTATGGAAATGAGGCCTACACAAACACACTGCCCTACAGTCAATGCCAATCAAATTAGACAAAGCAATCCAGTCTCATTTTAAATTCCTGCAAGTTTCATGAAAATCAGGAACTGAGCAGAGAATTAAAAAAATGCATTCACCAAGACTAAAGCTGAGTATTTCACTTAACAGTTACTGGCTCTGTTTAGACTGTAATCAGTACATAAAGGGTCAGTATGCAAATAGTCTTAAAACCTGCAGAACAAGCAATGTCTGATTCAGCTTGTAACTAGGGAAAAAGAAGGAATAAAAATACTACAGCAGTAAGCTGCTTTGGGTTTGGGGCAGAATGAAAGTAAATTTGCAGCATTGCTAAAGGATGAGATGTATACAGAAACAAAAACAAAAAAAAAAACCCCAACCCAAACAAACAGGAAAGGAGGATTGGCTGAGGAGCAGAGTACAGATCTCTAAGAATCATAGTAGAGTTTGGGTTGAAAGGGACCTTTAGAGGTAATTTAGTCCAACCCCTCTGCAATTAGCAGGGACATCTTCAACTAGGTCAGGCTGCTCAGAACCCCATCCGTCCTGACCTTGAATGTTTCCAGGGATGGGGCATCTGCCACCTCTCTGAGCAACCTGTGCCTGTGTTTCACCACAATCATCATCAAAAAATTTCTTACTTGTGACTAGTCTGAATCTACCCTCTTTTAGTTTAAAACCATTACCCCTTGTCCTATCACACCAGGCCCTGCTAAAAAGTTTATCCCCAGCTTTCTAAGAAATATGAGTTCACTAGCTCAGCTGTTTGTGGAACATCTTATTTGCATGCACTATGCATACATATTTCACATTAAGTCAGAGAAAAAGGTATATTGCCAATCAGGAAGCATGATGTGATCACAGACAGAGCTTTAAGAGGGATCATGCTTTGTATCTATGAGATAAATGAACAAAATCTGACCACAGGCTAGGGGCACATGAGGAGTAAACAGACTGCTCTACAAATAATGAAGTGGAAGGACCTTTTGAGAATAAACTGCAGTTTCACAGCATTATAAGCAGCCATACAGAAGACAACCAAAATGTAGTCCACACCACATTTGGTGTTGACCACAAAACACTTCCCAACAAGCTTTATCTTCCTGTAAAAGATCAAAACAAACCAGAAAGATAACAGTAGTGCTCAGTGGTCTGCATCTCTGCAATAGTAAACAACTTGTCAACTGAAAAAAACCCAAAGCAAGCCATGTCTTAACACTTCAAAATATTGAAAGTCTTTAGGAATTAGGGTGTGTTTTTTGGTTGGGGAGTTGGGGCAACAGGAAGAAAGGAAAATTTCAAGCCGAAAGCCAAAAATTCTGAACCAATCATACGAGCTAAAGAATTATTTTTTTTACCAAATCACAGCAGAACATAATTAGGACAGTAAGGTCGTAACACACTAATCACATTTTCAGAACTGAAAGGGAATTTGTCACTTCCAAAATTGGTGGTAAACCTGAATTGTCCATTTACTTTTCTCTAAAAAACCAAAAAAGGCTTTTCCAAACTGAATTTATCGTAGCTTACAAAGTTTACCAGACAATCTCTTCTACCCTCTTCATAATTTCTCTCCTCTTCACACATCACCTAACTATTGCCCCTTCTGGACTTTTCCACTGTTTTCTCTGTTCAACTACATGTCACCTCACCTCCCATGCTCATCTTTTATTCAGTCCCATCTTATTTTTCAATGGGAATTTGCATTTTCTCTCCAAATGCAACAGTGAGAAAATGTCCCTGGCTCCCTTCCACAAACTGTCCAAGTTGCTGCTAAGCTTTTTTGATCAAAAGGTTACTCTGAAACTGGAGAAGTTACTTCCTCCTTTTCATCTCCAGGCATTCAAAGGTTGACACTCAAGCTTTTGACATAAGAAATAACGCTAACCAGTTGGGGGTACTTTCTCTTACACTGCCATCACTATTTTAAATTTTGTAACTTCAATACACTGTAGATGGCAGTCATTTAAGAAACTACCTCTTCTGCTGAAATCTCTACTTACTCAAGATTACTGAGCAAGACAACGCTGGTATTTCAGCACCATAGGCCACAAATCCATGGCACAGTAAATCTAGTTTTAGAATAGTTACTGTAAGACCAGTAACAAACTTGAACACTGCTGAGCCACTACTAACTCATGCTGTCAATTTAGATTTGTTGAAATGCTTCTGAAGGAGTAAATTCTGAAATGTTGCTGGTTCACTTAGCACATATCTGAATAGCTAGCCTGTAAGATTTTCCTGCCAGTCATTCCTGATCTCTTCTCACTTTGAGCTCACCTGCCACTGTCTCTACATAGCTCTGACTACTGCCCTCCTCTGTACTCAGGTTTGTCACACAGATAACTGCCTGCTTCACACTTCTCTTTGCTGCCAGCTCCTGCATCAGAATTTGCTTTGCGCTGGATCCTGCCTTGCCTCGCTGGGTAAAAGTTTGAGGAACAGCATGTCACTTTTCTAAACAGTCCCACACCAGCAGAGCCAGCCAGGCTAGAAACCATATGCTGAAAATCCAGATCTTCATGGCTTTGGACCTACAAATACTGTGATGTAATCTGTGCTCCATGGCATCCTTTTGGCAACACTAAAAAAGATGGACTGCATTCCCTCTGCATAAATGCTTTATCACAGACAAAGGGAGCTAGCTGTGCAATGGCCCAACTCAGACCCATAAAAAGCATAAGGAAAATAACTGGTGCTATCAGACTGGCAGGGTGCTCCATGTGCACTGCAGAGAACTTGAACAAATACTAAAACATCATTCTGGTTGTCTAAAGCCCTTTGAGGCAATGTATGAATTTCAGGACGGAGATCAAGTTGCCATGAGAGACAGGTTCCCCATGAAACACAGCAGAAGAGAAACAGCTGCTAGAGTATCTCTCAAGCCTGCTTGAAGACTCCTAGGAGGAACCAACAAGCTGCCACCCCTCTAAGTACAGACAACTGTTCAGGCTTCAGGCCACTGTTTTGTGGAACAATCTGCCAGGCCCTACATGTTTTGAAAACAGGACACTTCAGCATTGTCCCTACTCAAGCTCAAAGCTAAAGATGTGTGATGTCACAGTGGCTATAGCTGAGGCTGTGCTATGTGCCACTTTTAAGATTACAAAGCACACCACATTCCTTAACCACTACTTTTGCATTCACTCCTACTTTTCTCACTTTTTGTGGCAGCAACACTGAGAAAACAAATACAACTGAACAGAACTAATTATCTATTCTAAAAAAACATTGAAGCAGAAGTCTGAAGCCCACCATTTACACTTGTCCTTAGTCTGCATTTTCTCTCCACTTCAAAACAAAGTGCTAAGATTCAACTAAGATTCTGGAGTTTGCAATACTAAACTATCTTAAGGCAGCTAAGATTTGTTCAGAGTCTTGAGACATGAAGATTTCCACTGAAAGCTCCCTGAACAGGTAAGTGCTTCTGTCTACAAGCTCACTGTATCCACAGACATCAAGCATACTAAGAGCTCAGCTCTTAGCTTGACTGAAGATTTTTGCTGACCTGAAGTGACATAGATCAATGTCTATTACTTGGGTTAAACGCTGCTTGAAGAGACCCAGAGATCTCACAGCAGTGGGACCACCAGCCACCTCTCCTCATCCCCCTTTCACAGATGTCTAGAACCTACATTAAAGGTTCCTATCACCGTCTCGGCTCTCTCCACAGAAATGCTGAAGATCCTTACATCAGTCCCTGTCCCCTACACTGCATTTCTGGCCATAATCCTCTCTAACACAGGAAGAACATGAAAACAGCAGGGTAAAAGGATCGGAAATGAGGACCTACATCCACCCGAGGAAAGAACAATCATCACTACTTTTTTTGCTTGGTTCCCAGCATCTGAGAGCCAAAGTAGTGATTTGGTGGAAAGAAAAAGTACCCAAGAAGTCAGAGGCAATGAAATAACTATAAATTCTGAAGTTGGCTACATATATTGCAGGGGAACCAGAGTGCAGTCCAACAGCATCAGCAATCTGTTAAGCTCATGTTAGACTGAGCGATAGGAGTAGCTTAAGCTAACACAAAGAGCAGACAAGAGCCCCTGGTACCTTCCCAGCCACTTCAGAGCCAGTTCCTGGATTCCACATTCCATTATCCACGAGGATCCCGTTAAAGATTAAGCCATACTTCATAAGGCCTCTCGAAAACCTCCCAATAGTAGAAAAGAAATGTTCAGGAGATACTGTGTGTAAGAAAGAATCCAGAATTGACCCTGGTAGCTAACAAGATGTCTTCACTTCTCAACCCCATTCCATAGCTACAAATCTATTAATCGTTCCAGTTATTTTTAATAAACACATTCTACATTAAGTGTTGCAACTTTTAATATATCCCTGAATTTTACCTCTAGAGAGGTTAAACTGTGACTGTCATGAAGCAGTGCCAGAGGGAACTAATGAAAAGCTCAAAGCTAAAGATCTAGAGTGCCTGTGAGCACAGAAAATTACAGGTTGCTTTTAATATGACACGAAGAATTTCCGAACACAGTAACAAGTAGTCTGTCATATTGTTCCCCAAAATCAGACTGTCCTGGTTCTCACTGGCAGAAGGCTCTATACCTCTTTTCCTCTCAATAAAGAATTGATTCTAGTGAGACACAAGCAAATAATGAGGACATGCAACACATCAATGATTTCCCAGCACAGCTGAGAAAGGCCTCAAAAATAAAGTCTAGGACTTGATTTTCTGTGATTCCCTAGATCCACATTGGATTCCTTATGTACAATGTGAGCTAAGACTTAAAAATGGTGCTGCCATCCATGCAACCTTGAAATGACAGACAACACACCAGTGGGAAGTTGCGCTGTCAGATGAACTCCTACTTAACTTCAAGACACCATTCTATCTATATTCACCAAGTACAGGATAAAGTCAGCCTGTCCTTCTATGAATGCTTAACCTTCCAGTGATAATCCTCCAGCCTCTATGGAGCACCACAGATCCCACCTCTACTCTGACAAGCACGATCACTACACAGGAAGGTTTGCTGTTCATTTTCATCAGCTTTGGAAGTTTCTTGCAGGCAAACAGTCCATCAGATCCTCCACAATGAGGAGGGCCAATAGTAAAGTACGTTCCCAGCACAAGAAAGCTGGATGCAGCTGCACCATTGCCTCTACTAGCAGGAGCAGATCCAGACTATTGCTGTGTTTAAGTGAAAGGAAAAATCATATGTTCTTGCAGTGCCAAAAAGTAAATGGCAGTCTGGTGGCAACACGACGCTTCATCCCTGTGTTGTGACTGACAAAAGAAACAGAAGTTTAGCTCCCAGAGGAAGCTGCACACAAACAACCCCACAGTGCAACAGAGCAGGAACTTCACAATGCTAACGGCAGGTAAGGGGATCATGGTCAATGCACTGCAAGCAAGACAGGCAGCACTATGCTCCTGCTAATCCAGCAGCATCCACAGCAATCTGACCGCATCCTCACAACTGAGCTACCAGCCTGCCTATAATGGTTTAATTCCATCAGCAACAATCACTGACCCACATCTTTAACATTACACACCTAAAAAAATGCACAAACTCCCTGCCCTGGGCAGCCACCAAAACAGTTAGAAACACTGTGAGAACACGAGACACCAGATCCAGGCAGGAAATGTCTGTATTATGTGGTCCCATGTTTCCGGGAAAGGTTCGAGTCAGAGGAGAAAAGTCACAATACTTGATGCACATACAGATGATTTAAGAAGCACGAAAGGGATAGAACTGCAGCTACTTTGCACCATTTTCACCTTTGCTAAGAGAATGACAAGTCTACACAGCAACACTAGTTCTGAATAAAAGATCTAACAACAGTATAAACTGCAGAGTAGTATCAATAGATCTGTAACAGATTCAGCATAGGCATGGCATTAATTTTTCCTATCAGAAGATAGGGCTTTCTAACTCCAAGTTCACAATAGTGCATAGCTTCCAAAAATGGCCCCAGAAACTTTATTTCTGCAGTGCTGCATCTGAGTTAATGAAGGGCCACTGGACCCACCACAGCCCATTATCCAGTCAGGAACTGTGAATTAAGTTTGTGACCCTTGGTGATGTCAGGCAAAGAATTCCATTTACGTTATCCCAAAAGCAAATGAGAGAGCTTACGGGAGAGAAAAAAAAAACAAAATCCATAGTCTCTATATTCCTAACTTATAAACAACCGGGTACAAGTCAAGCTTCCAGTCACCCCCTCTAACTTCTAACAGCGCTGAATTGTTACTAACCAACACAGCTCCCACCTGCAGTCAAGCACCAGATCCTCCCAACACCTGCACCAGCTGCCAGGGGCCACTGCATCCCCAGCCCACCTCCAAGCTCCAACAGCGGGGGCAGCCAACACAAACCAGCCTCCTCCAGCTCACAAGTCGCCTCCAAAACGCCGCTCAGAGCCGGCGCGTTTCATCCATCCCCAACGACGTAGGGACGCAGCTCCGCGACATGTTTTGCGGGGGGGTTAACCCTTCGCTTTCCATCGGCCTCACCGCCCTCCTGGCGGGTATTTCTGCGGCGGGTGAGGAGGGCAGTCCCGCCGGCGACACGACACGGCCCGGCCACAACTCGCCATCCCGAGGCGCCTGGCTGCGGGGGGAGCACAACTCGCAGCGTGCTCCACCTGCTCTTCGCTCCACCGGCCATCGCTTTAACTTTCTCCCAGGGAGGGGGTGCCGGCGGACTCAGCTTTCCCAGGGCAGCCGTCTTTGCCCCTGCCCGCCCCCCGCCGCCGCTCCCCCCCGGGGCAGGGGCCCCACGCCGCCCGCCCATTCATTCCCGCACCGCCGGGCGGTCTCCCTCCCCACAGCCGCGGCCCCGCAGGTTGCGTCGTCGTCTCGTGTCCCCCCCTTGCGCCGCCGGCACCCACCACCGCCCGCCTGCGCGATCCGTAAGGGCCGCCCCGCTCCCCGGCGCGACGGGGGCTGGACAAGGGGAAGGCCCAGGCCCGGTGCCCAGGGGGAGGGGAACGGGGGCCGGGGAGGCGGCGGGCCGCTCCGTGCCTGCGGGGGTAGCGGTGAGAGAGCTTCCCGCCCCACTGCCTCCCTCCCTTCCCTCGTCCGCACTCACCGCTGAAGCGCCGGCGGGGCGCACCCCCGCCACAACGGCGGCAACGGCAGCGCTGGCGGGCTCGGGCAGAGCGAGGGGCGGGGAGGGGGGCGGGGGGGGAAGGGTTGGGGGAGGGGGGGGGGCTCGAGGCTGGCGGCGCGCGGCCGAATAGCGGCCGCTTTATCGCTCCCCCCCCTCCCGCCATGGGCCCGCCCGCCGCCCAACCGGAAGCGCCGGCGCCGAGCGGCGGCCCCGCCCCTCCCCTACCGGCAGGGCAGCGTGCGGGGCCTAGTCACGTGCCGCCGCCACCGCTGCTGCTACGGCGGCGCCCGCTCCTCCACCGACCTGGTGGTGTCACGCGGCTGTCCGCCTCCCCCGCGCGCCCCGTCCCGCCCCCCCAGCAGGGGGCGCTGCCACACCGGAGGGGCTCGCGCTGTGGCCGTTGCGTGGTCGGGCAGGCGGTGGCGGCGGCAGCGGAGGAGGAGGAGGAGGCGGAGGCGCCGGCGCCGCCCTCTGCGGCCGCTTTCCCCGCCTGGAGGGTCCGTTGCGGCCCGGCCGCTTCCTGCTGCACTGCAGCGTTAGGCCCTGGGGGACACCACGGTGGCGGTGGCGGTTGGCGGCTCGGGAAGGTGCTTCCTCAGGGTTAACGGGGGAGGTCGGCCCGGTCAGGCCCCGCCAAGGCTTTGTGTCCTCGCGGCGCTGCACGTGGGCCGGGAGGGGTGGCGGGGAACAGCGCGGGGGAGGGGAAGGGGGGCAGAGCGGCAGGAAGGGGGCTTCCACGGCGTTCACCTGAACGCGTCTGGCGCCCGGGATCAGGTCCGGGCGGCGACCTCCGGTACCTTCTCTAGGGGCTTGTATCTGCCTCTTGTCTGATCCGGGGAGGAAGCTGAAGGGCCACCTCATGGCGCTCTGCCCCTTCCTGAGGAGGGGGCGTGGAGAGGGGGGCGCTGGGCTCTTCTGCCTGGTACCTAGTGACAGGGCGTGTGGGAATGGTTCTGAGCTGCTCCAGGGGAGGTTCAGACTGGACATAAAGAAGCATTTCTTTAATGAGGGGTGGTCAAACACGAACAGGCGTCCTAGAGAGATGGTTGATGCCCCAACCCTGCCAGTGTTTAAGAGACATTGGGACAGTGACATTAATATACCATGCTTTAACTTTTGGTCAGCCCTGAAATAGTCAGGGACTTGGACTAGATGAACATTGTAGGTCTCTTCTGGCTGAAAATTCAATCCAATCCTTCCCTTCCCTTTCTTTCCCTTTTTCTTTCCTTCATCCCTTCCCTCCCCTTCATCCTTTCCCTTCCCCCAGCATGTCTTTGTGGGTTTTCTGAAGTCCACCATCTTCCAAGAGATCTCTTTCTGCATTATATTAAGCTGTTACATTAAATTATAAGCCTCTTCCTAAAGTATAAATGTTGTTTCCCATCGACCCCTATTAGCCATTTTCAGTGACACTTGAAAAGATTGTGTTTAATCCAGGAAAGTAGTCATGGATCCTTAGTTAATACTGTATGTTTTTCAGGCCATCAGTTAAATGTTATTTAGCACCAGTGCCGGACCATGCTGGGCTGTGCTGGATCGGTTTTTGGGGCTTGTTCAGTCTTTCTGTTTCCTGCGACAGTTAGTGCAATGCCAAGAAAGGTCCTACTGTGTCAAACTTACTTTCCTTTGTTGTGAGGTTTCTAAAGCAGAGCTGGACTGAGTTCGATGTTGGGCCTTCTGGAATCTTGGCCAAGACAATTTTCTCCTTTATATTATTTGTGTAGCTGTGTTTAACTCTGCCGGTTCCAAGATATCGACATTATTTATTTTGGCTGACATTTAAATACAAATATTCAGTTCAGGCAGCCACAAATAAAACTCCTCATATCTCTCCAGTGACTCCCAGCAGGAATTTGTTTAGTATGGTGCTGTTATAGATTCAGTTTGTCATTGATGCAGTATTGTTAGACTTAAATGTTCTTAAACATAGCACTTCCCCAGTGTATTCACATTACTATGCCATAGGTGCAGGTAAGCTAAGAGATATTGTTGAGAAAACTAAACTCAAATCAAGTTCTCAGTGATTCTGAAACAGTGAGATTACGTAAGGCCATGTCCATTTTTAGTGCCTTTGGTTTTTATCTCGTGACTATTAGACTTTTGTTTAGCACTGCTGAATAAATAGTTGGTCTTTTGCTAAATATTTTTGGCTAGTGATCTTGAATTCAGATTTCATAGGCAAAGCTCAGATCTACAGGCTTAAGCTGTAAGTTGAGGAACTGACTGCAGGTTCGTTGCAGGAAAAAATCAGTAATGGCACTAAACAGCATAGCAGAACTACATACACTTCTGGAGTCATAGGAGGAACATCAGACCAGTTAACTCCCAATTGGAGATTACGGTATGTTTATCATCTGTAAAGGTTCTGGTTTGTTTTTACACAGGTTCTGTAAGTTTGTAGTATTTCTGCTAATGCAATGTTGAAGTCCTTCTGAAAGTATAACAGAAGCTAGGGCAGAATGTAGGTGCTTTTCATTGATTCATTCAACACTCTAATGTACTAAAAAAAAATAAACATTTCAAAAGAATCTCCACGGAACTGTATTTGTTACTGTCACAACTCATTTCCCTTTAATAATTTTTTGATGATTCCTTTCCTCCATTATTCTTACATTATCTTTTTGCAGAAACTTGTCATAAGACAAGCACAACGGTGGCAAATAGGGAATGGTTACAGGAAAGTAAATTACCAGATTAAGTATGTTGTGAACTTAACCCAAAACACTGCCATACCCTCCACTAACTTGTGGCACAGAGTCAAAAATACTGTCTTCACATGAAATTTCACGAGTGTTCTCTCGTTCTTAGCATAACTTGTTTTGAGCTATGTTGAACTGATTTTGCCATGGCTTTTGTAAATGCAACTGGAGTGTTCTGATGATACATCTCTACATAGGCTTCCATATAGGCAATGTATATGGAAAAAACTAGGAAAAAAAATAAGAGAAACATATTGCCAGAACTAGATAATATTCACTCAAGAGCTTCTAAAAAAGGCTGAAATGTAAACTGGATTTTATTATCTTTTACTTTAAGCTGAATCTGGAATCGGGAAAAATGCCAGGTTGATAATCTGACACCAGTCAGATTTTGCTGGGATCTAGAGATTTCACACCAGGAGATCTGATGTGGATATCTACTTGGCAGATTAAAAAAAAAAACAACAACAAAACCAAAAGACAAACCGTACTGTAACAGAATAAAAATGTGGATGTATGTGGCATATTAGGAAGGAGCCAGCCTATCTTCTGCAAGAGAAAGATCAGTAGACCTCTTTTAAAGATGTCACTCTAAAGTGAGCAGGATGGATTGAATTAGTCCACTTAGCTTTAGAACTGATACGCAATAAGGGGTCTCACCAAAGTCTTATAAAGAATCCAGGTCAGTATGAGACAAGAGGGAAGGTCTCACAAGGGTACAAAACCAGGTTTCAAGACAAGTAAATGGCCAGTTTTCTGAAATGGAGCGGGGATCTGTGTTAGCAATGTAATCTTTACCTGATTTGGAACAGGGGGTTGCGTGGTGAGGTGATAAAGTCTGCTAATAAATAAAGTCAGTTTGAAGGGCCACATTAGGCCATTGCGGTACTGAATGATAAAATCCCAGAAGTCCAAACGTAGGTAGGAATAAAACATACAATCCTAACCTTAATGTTGTGTTATAACCACCTTTGAGGTACTCATCTAATTTAGGAGAAAATAGGATTTAGGATTTTAGTAGGTAATTCTATGAAGATGTCACCTTGACAGTGCAATAAAAAACATAAGGGAAAGAGGGCCTGAACTAACAGGGTGTGCTCGGTTCCAGCATCAGCTATTTGTGTCTCCTGTTTTCCTGTTCTGAATGGGACAGGGAACTTACATACCCTGTATGGTGGCGAGACTAATGTTTTTCAACCTTCAGGGCCCTGCAAAGAAAATCTGTAGTAGTTTGTATAAAAAAAATGTACATATGCCTCTGTGTATGCGTGCATCTGTGTGAGCATATAATGCAGTGGAGGTCTAAAAGAACTAACTACCATGTACCTGTCTCCATGAACCTGGAGATGGCCGGTAGGAGCAGCAGCACAGGTGCACAAGTGCATGAAAAGTGGTTAATGCCTTCTCATGGTTTAACTCCAGATGGCAGCCAGGACCATACAGCCGTTCACTCACTTTCCTCCACCCTCAGAAGGGTAGGGAGTAGTGGGAGAAAAGGAAGGAAAAAAACCTCGTGGGTTGACATAAAGACAGTTTAATAGAACAGTAATGGAAGAGGGGGAAGAAAATACAAAAAGAATATACAAAATAAAGTGGTGCAATTGCTCTCACCACCAGATGATCAGTTGCTCAGCCCATCCCAAGGATCCTTGCCCACTGGCCAACCCCCATTTCTATACTGAGCATGACGTGTGTGGTATGGAATATGTCTTTGGTCAGTTTGTCCTGTCTATGCTCCCTCTCAGCTTCTGTGGGAAGCTGAAAAAGTCCTTGAATTCTTTATAAACGTTACTTAGCAACAACTAAAGCAGCATGTGCTATCAACATTATTCACATACAAAATCCAAAACATAGCATCTGCTAGGAAAAAAATGAACTCTGTTCCAGCTGGAACCAGGACATGTCTTAATAAGTAAAGAAAACACATCTATGGATGGAAAAAATATTTGCTGTGGAAAATAGCTTTGTTACATATGGCAACTTCTTGCATGTAATGTCACCACCAGGGCTGAACACAAAAATGGGCCAGAAGGAGGCTGTGACAAGACAATGGCCATTTCTTCTGTTTTCTAACGTACAAAAATTTAATAGTCTTATCTGGTTAGTATTGTCTTGATAAGGAATAGCCCGTACTGTTACGTATAGGTTTTGTGTGGCAGTGTTCTCTCTAGTCTCCACAACATGATGCTGCCATGGCACGTTACTACTGCAGCAGAAGGAGCCAGAAAGATTTTAGGGAGGTCTCACCAGAGCTCAAGCGAGGTGAGAGCCACCCCTGCTCCAGCGAGGTCCCAGCTCCCTGGCATCACAGAAGGAGTCTTGATTGCTGCTGAGCAGCTTTAACCAACTCCCACAGCTTCTTCTCACGTCTTTGGCTCAAGGTTGCAGCTTTCAGTTGTCACAGAGAGTCAGAGGGAGCCTCTGTAGGAAGGTGATCCCTTTCTCTGAGAGTCAGAGCTCTTCCTCTCATCTGCCCAATGTAGAAGCATAAGTAATGTCTGAAAAATCTTATTAAAATAATGAAAGAAAAAGAAAATAACTTGCTCAAAGCCTTAAGTCCTTTGGTAGGTGGTCCACGAAACTCAGCACACATCAGTACCTCTGCAGCTCTGCTGCAGGTTGGTTTCTGTGTTTTGAAGACCCTTAGCAGTCTCCTTGACGTTGTTGAACTCCAACCACCACATCCAGGTGCTGGCTGGCTGCTGTTCCTGAAGTTCAGACAATAAGGGGCTTGCCAAGTCCTTTTTCTGCCATAGGAACAGAGTGGTTGATTAGTGCTGAGGTCCATGTTTAGTGCCTTCATTTTTGTTTTGCTTCCCTGTATGGAGATGACTCATTAGGGAGCAGAGGCAAGTTCTTTTTGGGATCCAGGTTAGCCTGAGAAAAATTGCTGGACACTTTAAACTAGGCTGCTGTGTCTTTGCAAAGTGTTTACTTAACACCAGCTAAGAGGGTAGGTCTTGTCTCAAAAATAATGGACAATCATGAAAGCAGTGTTTTATGTCCAGTTTTATAGCACTAAAATGATGAAAAATTTTAAGACCAATACATTTTGAAGAGAGCTTAAACCAAAAATTCAAACCAATATCTGACACAGATTAATTCGGCAACTGCAGGGTCTTCAAAATAATGCATATTCCCCATCTCTTATCAGGGAAGGAAAGCTCCAGCCCATTGTTCGTTTCTCATAGCTCATTCACTGACCTGTGCCTGAACCTAACCTTCCTAGGACTATTTAAAAATAATGTTGTCCAGGCTTCATCCTTTCTGTAGTCACCTGGCTATTTCATGTGGCTACATAAATCTGCCTCGCCGGTTGGCCATCCTCCTAATTGCTGTTACTGCAAATGACCCGTCCTTTTAGTACAGGGACAAATTAGTTTCAGTGAGGTTATGCTTATAGTAGCTGAGAATCTGTCCCACACTGTAAACCTCTGCAGGCAAAAGTAATGGTTAAGAGAAGTAGTGGATTTTTTTGTCCTTTGAATTAACATCACTGAACTATAGCTGAGTGTAAAAAATCACTCTTCTGAGAGACAGAGTTCTTGTGACTTCTCAGTCAGCTCTGGGAAGCATGTTTAATACAAACATTTAGAAACTTGTCTTTCACGAAAGGTTTCCAACTGGAGATTTGATTTGCCTCCAGATACTATAAACCATGCTGAGATCTGTGCACAACTAGCTTTGGCCTTGGAAATGAGTGATGTGGAACACATATTTTCATACTGATCTCTTGAAAACATTTTTAAACAATAATATTTTCTAATGGTAGAATTCAAAGAAGTTATTTGTCACATGGAGTTTCTTATTAAGCCTTCTGTCAAGAAATTACTGTGAAAATAGTTTCAGACGTCTCCATGAGCAGTTGGCTCAGAATCAGTTTCCATAATTAACAAACATAATTCTTAATATGAATAATTGTATTTTTGTCACCCTTTTGGCTAAATTACAGAAAATTTAAAAAAATGAGCTACAACAAATACAAAAAGTGAATGTGTAAAAACTCGTATGAATTTGGAAATACCTGTTTAAAACTTCTCACACATACCATCTCCCTTGTGGTTTTTTTGGAGCACGTTTCTTTTTTTCCTCATTAATTTCCTTTGTACATTCCCGGCACCTGTAGAAGGATCGCTGTCGGTCTGCGGCCAATGTAAATAGCAAGCTCTGCACCCTGCCAGGGCTGGCAGGTCAGCGGGGAGGAGCACCCCAGCTGGTTGGGAGCTCAGCCATCCTCCAGCATCGGGATGTCATAGAATCATAGAATAATTTGGGCTGGAAGGGACTTTAAAGATCATCTAGTTCCAACCCCCCTGCCATGGGCCAGGGACACCTTCCACTAGACCAGGTTCCTCAAAGCCCCATCCAGCCTGGTCTTGAACACCTCCAGGGATGGGGCATCCACAACTTCTCTGGGCAACCTGTTCCAGTGCCTCACCACCCTCGCTGTAAAGAGTTTCTTCCTGAGATCTAATCTAAATCTCCCCTTTTCCAGTTTAAAAACACCTAGGCAGTAAGCCCCAAATGAAGGAGACTCGCCTGGCCTTTTCTGGCTGCTCCCATCAGCTCAGACCAGTAGGATCCCAGCAGAATCCTTCCTTTTTATTGAGATTGTTAGAAATGGAATTGATTGAATGGTGATCCCTGGCCCAAGAGCATTCTCTGGGCAGAGCTCTCTGCCTGAGGAGCTGGCATTGACTAAGCCCCATAAACCTGCGGCTTGGTGTGAGCAGGCATTGTTACCTGAGTTCACCTGGCTGGAGAACCAGATCACGCTATTGTATTAAGAAGCAGTCATGTTCTTCCTTTGTCTCCTCTCCCCTACCTTCAATATCTTGATGTCACTCCAGAGGATTTTGTCTCCACTGACCCTCAACACCTAGAGAAGTTCGTCAGAAACATAAGCCACCTGTGCTATCTAAAATAAAAGACTTCTGTGGAAATCCTTTCTCTTCAATGGAGCATTTTGAGCAGTTTGCTGCAGTGACTGATGCTAGCCAGCAGCCTGGCAGGGGTAGCCATCAAGCTGTATTAGCCCAGCAGCCACCGTAGGGTAACTGCAAAGCCAGCTGGGGAGCATCGGTGCTACACAGAGGTGATGATAGCTGTGGCTGTGGCTCTAGCCATGGGCTTTCTGAAAGCATTATGCACCTGCCAAAGGCTTTGGCAGTTAAACCTTCCTGTTGGGCAAGCTGGCACAGACTCATGGGCACCATTGCTGTCACAAGCCCAGGGAGCACACTGAGTTGAAGCAGCCCTGGCAGACAGGGGTTAGTTTTCCTACTTGCAGGTTGGGAGGAATGATGGTGTGACCCGTCTGCAGGAAAGACCCTTCACAAGCTCTGCTGCCAGTCACCTCCCCCCCAGAAAAGACTCCCACCACTTCACCATCACCAGCAAAGAGGTTAAGGAAGTGTAGTGAGTCTGGACTCAGGTGTCTTCTTGAGTATTCACTGATGCTGACACCAGCAAGGTAAAAAAATAAGATTTATTGCACTGTTACACTTCTGGAAAGGAAAATCTCTGCTGGTGCTGAAACTGCACAACACCCTGAAAAGCTGTCAAACAGCCTTATAGTAATGCCAAAAGATGTTTTGAGAAGTGACATAATTTCAAATCCTTTAATTTATATTGAATGCTCTTTCCTGCCTGCTGAGCGGGATTCTGACGGCAAACTTTTCTCCAGAGAAAGCACAAATTTACATTTCTTTTTCAGGCATGAAGTTCTACAAGACTTCCATTCTGCTGACGTTCGTAAGTCGGTTTTCATCGGTTTTGTTTGAACCATGGTACATCATAGAACAATGCACACACAAAAAAAATCTCAATAGCACAAAGCTAAACACCCGTCATCAAGAAATGAAATAGCTAAGAGTTCAGTGGAAGCAGTAATTTACTTTTCTATGTCTTAAGGCACAAGGATATATTTAGAAGCACATCAGACATAAGAGCTTCATTCCTCTTCTTAAAAGGAGCTATTTCTTAAAAGGGAAATCACCCATCTTAAAAAAAATCACTTCATATTTTAAATGTGTTTGATACAGGAGTTGCCACCTGAGGCTCCCAAGCTTACCCTGTGAGGAAGTTCCTTGAAACTGCTTTTGCTTTCCTTCTGAAAGCTGCTTATAAACTTCAAAAACTTTGAAACATCACCCAAACCCACTAGCTTTTTCCAAAAGGCTGGTAACTGTCTCCCTTCTCAGCCGTAGTGTCAGGTAAAGTTTAGCAGTGATCTGTCACACCTCACAGATTGCTTTTAGAGAAGCAACATTTTTTCAGCAGTTATGGCTAAGTTTTCTAGAAAACCAATCCTGTTTGAATTGGTTGTTTCACTACAACAAACATGTAGTGAAAGTATTGCAATCAACCATGATTCTTGATCGAGAAATTTCCTGTTCATTCCACATCTAACACCACAGGTTGGGTGCTTACCTGTTCCTCTCTGCAGTTATGTCCCAGGCTCATCTCCTTTAGCATATAGGACATATATTCAGTGGTCCTGTGCCAGGAGTGTCCTTTAGTTCAAACCCGCCCTCCTTCCCTGGTTTCAGCATTTCCTGTGTGATGAGTTCTTGGGGAGCAGGAGCTCGCTCAGGCTTCCCTCCCTCTTTGTCCTGATCTCCTCCCTCCTTTCAGCTCAAAAGCATCTTTCCTGAGCAGAGGCAAGCAGCCTTTTGGGTGTCCTGGGGGAGGTGTGAGGAGGGTGTGCTGCCCAGGCAGAGGCTTCCTCTGAGTCTCTGCCTGACACACTCAAGGGACAGTGACTGAATTTTGCAGTGTGAATTGTGGTCTTCCCATGACTGACTTAAAAAGCAACTGGTTGTTTCCATCCAAATCTTCAGTTAAGAGCAGTCTTGCTACTTGTCCCCAAGCGTGCTACTTGCATTTTGCACTATTGCATTTTATCCTGTTTTTATTACTCCAGATACTACTAGCTGACTCCTGCTTCCATCATTGGTGGAAATAGTATGTAAAGACAACCCAAAGCCAGGTAATAACCTGTCTCTGCTGTGGTTCTCATTCCGTCCTTTGGATGTGTTCTGTCTTTCTATGGTTTGCCAGCCCTTTCACCTAGCTCACAGTTCTTGAATTAGTTTCCAGCTTCTATAGTTCCTCTAACAATTTCCGTTTAGCATGGAATCAAACACTTCATTAAATTCCAAATAAATCAGGTGTACCCCATTTACCACATTTCTTCTTGGCCAAACTGAGGTAATTTTTTTTTTTTTTTTTCTCACGGTGCTGATTTCTGTTGGTGATCTGGAGGGCTTGGAGGATATCCCTTCAACCTAGCCAAGGGATGGTTTTCTCAAAGGAGGTGAAGAAACTCCATGTAGAATTTTTGCTGGATCAGCAGTTGCAGAACAAGTATTGCAGTAGCAAACAGAATAAATAAAATCTTAAACGCTGTCTCAGTCTAGTGAATAAGTCACTTTTTGTACTGTATGGTTAAACTTCTAACTTGTTAAGAATTTTTTTCTCTACAGCTAGGGAATTAATTTGATTTATGAAATAATGCTAAAATTTCATGAGTATCCCCCCTTTCAGTTCATATTATCATGAGAGATGCTTACATGTAGTTTGCAGTTCTAAATTATCTTTTTCGCCTAAAAAATGATCATATTCACCCGTGAAGTTTCTCTCTCAGTGGAAATGTCAACAGTTTGAAGGCTTGGAGTATAATCATACAAGACGGCAATTTTATTCCGTTTCATTCTTTCTTTTAGGCCTCTAAATTACTTTCTGGAATTGCCTTTTTGTTCTTATAACATGACAATAACCGTAATGAATAGAACAATAAACCTAACAATGGAGAAATCACAAGTCATGGGAAGTATATCTTAAATACCCGTTGAATACATTCTTACCCTCTGTGACCCATTTACTAGTGTTTTCTTCTCAGGTATTTGATCTTTAAATAAGGAACTTAAACATTTCAATGCACAGTCAATTTTAATGGTTGTATTCCAGGATAGTGTTGCAAATTAAGGAACCACCACCGAGTCTATTCAGCTGTGGAAGTGTTTCCATTTTTCATTTGACGTTCCTAAGCTAATCACGTTTAATATTCTCTTTTTAATGGTTTTGGACTTTGCCCTGTGTGGAGGGCTAAATTACCTCTCTTGAGTATTTCAGCTCATTTTGATGGATTGTCTTGAGTTTTGCTTTTCAGGGGAGGGGAGGCGGAACACCCAACCCTGAACTAAACAACGTTGCTGTCAGTGGAGCCAGTTCTCTCTCTTTGGCACCAGCTGCAGGAGCGGCAGAGACCCGGCTGCTCCACAAGGGATGGGGAGCCGGGAGCCGGGAGCCAGGGTGGGCAGGGACCCTGCCCTCACCAATGGGTCCGGGTTGGAGGAGGAGGTCTGAGGTGAGGGTCAGAGGATGGTGCCTCAACCACTTCCCTGGGCAGCCTGTTCCAAGGCTTAATAACCCTTTCAGCATAAAAAATTTTCCGAATATCCATTTCTTCTTGTCCCATTGCCTGTGACTTGGGAGAAGAGACCAGCTGTCCCTGGCTACAGCCTCCTTTCAGGTAGTTGTAGAGAGCGATGAGGTCTCCCCTCAGCCTCCTTTTCTCCAGGCTGAACAACCCCAGCTCCCTCAGCCGCTCCTCATAAGACTTACTAAATGAAAAGGAGCAGCAGAATTTGTTTAAAAACTGCATGTGAAGTTGTCAGAATGATGTTTTGGAGGTGAATGAGCATCTCTTTAAGAGTGCAGCAGGCACAAATGCAGGTTTTTTTACTGCATATTTATGTTTCACCTCAGTTTTCTTTAACACAATAGCCCATGACAGACTGGAGCCCCATTCCAGTTTGACTGACGGAGGGATTTCCATATTGCAGAAAGTGGATGACCTCAGGATTGAGTATGAAACAAGGCAACAGGCATTCAGGGAAGCGACCAAGCTGGTGAATTACTGTCTTTAATTAAATTTAGGGCATTATATTTTAAAAGCGAGAAAACAGATGGCACTGAAGTCAGCTGCGGTGTAACCAGACACAATTCCCATTCCGCAGGGATGCGGTGTCTACTTTCACCAAAGCCGGATTTGCAAAACAAGGTTACTGTTGCGGCCACAAAGCTCTCGCACCGGGCTGAGCCCGCACAAAGACAGGCATTTATTCGGTGTGGTCGGGAGAAGCGTAGAAGAACGCCTGAGTGTGGAGCAGGCAGCAGCTCCTCCCTCCCTCCAGCCGCCCCTGCGAGGGGAGCAGGCTCAGCCCCCGCTGCATCCCCATGCGGGAGAGGTTGGGGCACGGACTTGGAATTGCATTCTGCTTCTTTGGCCACCCTTATTTTGTGGTGTTACCATGAGGTACACGCTTGCTTCCAGCAGGCAGTGCCCCCCGAGCCCCGGCGGGGTGAGGGGTGCAGTCTTCCCTACAGATAGGGCTGCACAAACCCCCATCCCAAACCCGATCCCCGCTCCCACGGGCACTGAGCCATCCTGCTGGCACTGCCCTAGTTGGCCATCAGCACAGAGAGGGGAAGCTCAGCAGTGGCATTTCTCTGCTGGCAGGAGTCGTTTCTCGTCTCCTCAGGGTCATATTTCTAGAGAAGAGCCTGCAGGAGCACCCCCTCGCGCCTGGGGGTCCTGGTGCTCTTCGTGTTGCTGGTGTTCCCGAGCTGCCTTCCTGCTCCTGTCCCTCCTGAGCTTGTTGTGGCAGGTGTTGCGTGACTACAGAAATGCTTGGATCCTGGTGGTGGAGGGCCGTACCTTCTGCTGGCCCCCTCAGATGTCAGGAGGAATGATGGCAGTACCTGCTAAATAACAGAGGTTGTCCCAAGAGTTCCTCGAGTAGCGCAGCCAAGCTGTCAGGCAGCCGGGGCTCCTCGGGATGTGCCGAACATCTCCAAATCCAAAAGTCCTGAATATCCCTTCCATGTGAATGCTGAAGTCAAAGGGCAGGCTCTCTGCCCTCCCAGCAAAAATAAGTGAAGAAATGGGAGGTCTGCAGGAATCCTGGTCAGTGAGGAGCACAGGATTTACCTTGACCTGAAGGACACAGGTGTTTAAACCCTGACAGTTTTTACTGAGTTGAGGTGTGATGTCCAGTCTCTGGTAACTAAAAGAGATGGGAAATAAGAAGCCCTACATGAGAAATTACTGCTAAATAATCTGTGCTTAGTTAATTACCTGCAATGCTATCGGGAGGTGCTTACTTATAACCTAGGCTCTCAGGTGAAGGTTGGGGAGCAGCCTGAAAGCCACTGTTGCCTTCAAGGGATCGAGCTGGAGTTTGTAAGCATGAGTGAAATTCCTGCTTTTCTGGCTCTGCTGGTCCCTCCCACAGGTGAGACCCCTCCACCAGCCTCCCCTGAGCATCCAAACCCCTGGGATAGCTTTGCATTTGGTCAGAGCCTCATCTGGTGAAGCTCTCAGCCCTGTCCGGCTCTACTGCCAGAGAACCTTCCCAGCAAGGCTCCTTCTCCTTGGACCAAGCTGGGTCCCCTCTTTGACTGAGGGGGAAGCCTGCTCCGTGCTAACGTCCCCTGACTCCGCCAGGACACCAAAACAAAATCCCTTCTCTGCAGTCAGAAGAAATTTGGCAAACAAGATGAACTTTAGATGGAGCTAAACCCAAATGATTCTCTAAGCAGCAGATTTACTTAAGCTAGAAGTAATTTTACTTGGCAGCTCACTTAATGCACCTTGATACTAAAATTCTTCCCAACTGTATTTCTGTCTACGTCTGAAGAATACCAAGTGGCACAGCATCTTACTTAATTTTTTTCTAGAGTAGAAGATGAAAAAATTGCAGAAGATCGCGTCTCAAAATCATAGTCAAAATCTTTTTGCTTTTATTCTATTTAATGCTTAATATCTGGAAAATACAATAAATAATTTTTCAGTCAAGAACAATCAGATGTTATGCTTAATAACAAAATGTTCAGAAAGGATGTAAAAATAAATTAATATCTTACTATTTAACTTCAATGACAAAGCAGGTCTCAGTTTCAGACGACTGAGAAATTTACAGCCATGAAAGAGGTTCTGCCTTTCCATAAACATGCGGCTATCATTGAAACCATGGAAGCTATACATATATATACACTTATATGTATATATGTGTGCCGGCACCAGAAGGCAGAATTTGGCCTAGGTCTTACAAAATGGTAGTTTACAATTGACATTCACATGTCTTTATTTTTTTAACAAACAGAACTGCAGAACATTCATCTATTGTACAGCTTTCCAAATCCTGCAACTGCAACTCATATGAAACGTTAGCTTATAAAAATTCATCACTGTACAACCACTTTTTTTTTTAAAAGTCAAAAGTCAAAACCATAAAAAACAGCTAATTTATTAAAACCAGATATATTGTTTAAATGCTGAGGTTTGTGTTAGCTTTCTTCTGTTTTAAGCACACGAATCTATTACAACTAAAAAGGCAAAAGTGACTCAGAAAGCAACAAACTCTCTAACAACGTACTCGTAGCTTCACTAACACTTAATCTGACGCTATAGGGAATTGAAAAATGATGTAAACACAATGACGTAAACACGGACCTTCCTCACAGCTGGGCAAACTGTGGGCCTCATCCTGCAAATGCTCCTGGCTCCAGGAGCTTCCTCCCTCCCAGGGATGGTCCCGACTGCAGCCCCCCCAGCCACTCCCTCAGCAGCCCCCCTTGCTGCTGCTGTTTGCAGGAAGGGGTCCTGGGACCCTCGTGTCATGCACCAAACACATTTAAAGTGCCTCAGGGTTCAAACTGATGCAGATCTACATTTCGTTGCTTGAGACTTGAAAAGATGAAATAGCTTCCAAAAAGCCTTATAGAAATACTCCTTTAAAGCTATTAGAGGTTTTCTATTTCAAGGTAAACCTAATAAAACATTGAACTGCTTTTAAATTAGGCAGAGTGTTTGCTCTGCTTTTTGTAAAAAAGCAACGATTTTCCTTTGCTGTAAGATACTTTATACGTCTTCAGTCCCTCTTCCCTTTATTTTACAGAAAGTAAGAGGCAGAACTATTACAATTTTGGTGGTGCAATCGCCTGTGGAGTTTGGAAACAGCCCTATGGATTTTTTATGATGACACTGAATCTTAAGTTCTTCCCTTTTCGCAAGTCTTCCCCCCTCCCTCCCCGCCCAGTTTGTTTTATTCTGCTTCTTCACTCTTCTCAGAACCACCTCCGGCTGAATTATCTGCCTCATACTTTTTATCAAGAGCATCTTCAGAGGCTTTCCCGCTGCAGTCGTAGGCTTTACTTGTAGATGCCATATGTGTTCGAATGCGAGCTCCTGGCTGGTACAACTGCATGGCTGGGCGATCCTAGAAGGGAGGAGAAGTGGTTAACGCCCCGAGAAAACCGTGTGGGATTGTAAAGTGATGGATGTTTGTGAAGAAAGTAGATTTTGTGTTAAATCACTTTACATTTAATAAGACCCAGGAAAAAAAATTGACTGTAATGAAAATTGACTGAGTACTTAATATCTGTCTTGTTTATAACACTATTCTTGGGAGCCAAGCACTTTGAATAAATTAAGAAAGCTCTAAAAATTAAAGATGCTATGACACATTTGACATAAACAAGGAGAAATACTGCAGATAATCATCAATATTACAATATTACAGGTAAAACTCTGAAAAATGTTGCTACCTTCACTAACATCAACTGTGAAGAACAATAGCCTGCACACTTTCAACTCTGCAGATGAATGACAAATGTCAAATATAAGCATAAAAAATAAGACAAACCAGAGCACAGTTTAGCAGGCAAGAGTATAAAATTATCTTCAGCTGAACTTTACCAATTTATAAGTGTTCAGCGTTCTTCAAATCATCAATCATTACCACAATTTAAACAGGAAATGCACGTTTGAATTATAAATATCAAAATAAAATTGCACAGTTATTGCTCCTCTTCATCGTGCCTTCCCTACTGAGTCTGAGAGCGGGGAATTCACCCACTGAAAATAAACAAGGTAAATACGATGTGAGCACATGCAGGCATTGTGAGCGACCCAATCATGCATACAATGATTTGGTCACTGGAAAACGGAAGGAGGAGACAGTTTATAAAGAAAAGACACCTCCAACTTGCAAATGGTGATGTTCCATAGCTCTTGAGAGCAGCTTTTATTCTTGAAATTTCAATAATAAAACATATGGTTCAAAACTCTGAAGTCTTTTCCCAGTAAGAGTATTTTACTCTCACAAATACCAGTTTTCAATGTTATAAAGCAACCCATTCAGCAAAACCTGAGCTTTTTGACCAACGTTAAGCTTAGCAAACAAAATTAAACACCCTGTTTTAAGACAGTGGCAGAGCACTGAAATTGCCCCACATCGAACCATATTAATCTGAAGTCATTCTGGTCTTTTGTTCTTTCATTCTTTTTTCTTATTCCCAATATATATTTTCCCTTTTTCTTTCTTTTTTCCTTCACCTTTGTTTTTGTTGCTCTACTTTTTTTGTTCTCCATCTCTTTAGACCAGACATCAAGATTCACTACCAGGCCACACATCTAGATCATCCTAGTTAGCACTTTGTAGAATGGTATGAAATGCATAACATACATCTTTCTACATCACAAACAGATGCATAAAACTAGATCCTCTGACAAGTAGTGCCCATTGGAAAGTTTATGATAAAGGGTCCAAATGATTTTTCCTATCACAGACTCTTTACCTCGCAGTTTGTATGAAAGCTAGCACAACTGTTACTTAGACTGGAAATTTCCCATTTTCTAATTAATTCCTACAAACTTCAAAAAGCAGCTCGATCTCTGCCTAAAAACTTGTGTTGGCGTTGTTAATTCTATAGTTAAGTTGAGAAACTCTAACCCTTATCTATATGATAAATACTCTAAGAAAAAAAAGTCACCACACTGGAAAAAGCTTTACTGACACGGCTTATTCTGTTTAGGGAACAAATCTAGCACTCGAAGCGTGGACTAATCCAGAGACTCAGTGAACTACCAAAAATGAAATGGGAAGAAATAAAAAGGAGACAATTTCTTAAGGCTTGACAAAAGGCCCCCAAGAATCACCATCCAATTCCAAGGTTACAGATAACTTAGCCAGATTTAAGAGCAGCATGGCAAGCATGAGTAAAATTGGTTTTCCCATCTTCCTGTTTCTGAACAAGCCATTTTTCTGACCGTTCTACAGCTTGAGCTGGTGGTGTATGTGGCAAGTGGGCAGTGTGTATATGCAGTTAAATCTCAGCCATACTGCCCAGCAGACCTTTGCATAAACAAGAAGCGGGGCACACCAAGCTTTCTGTGTTTGCACAGGGTGACTTCCTTGACGCGCACAGCAAGTCCACCTGGACACTCCATACAGACGCTGCTCTGCATGTGACCAAATTTTACTCCTTGTCTCAGCCTTAGCCCACATCACCCATCAGTCGCTTGGTTTAAAAGAAGAGTTTCACATGCAGAATAAATTTCTACACAAAATAGCATTTTGGTCATCTAGGATCAGAAGGGAGAGAGATCAAGGGTGACAAGGAGAGCCACCTCCTCAAAAGATCCTGGCACATGCATGAAATCAGACAGCCTGAGAAAAATGATGCCCATGTCTCTGGGAGACAATAAGGGACAGCTTGACTATACACCCTGCGACAGGCACTGGTTTTGCACCTGCTCTTTCCCTGACAAAAACCATGAAGACAATTTGTCCTGACCAAATGACAGCCTTTTCGCATTGGCGGGTAGACAATACTGAAGAATCTGCACATTCACACCCTCTGAATACAACGCTCTCTGAATTAGCTGTTTATCTAAGTCCTTACAGTTCCTCTACTAAGCAATGCCTGGCCAATCCATAATATCATTACTTGATCAGCTGGGTAATGGAAGTACATTTTTTAAAGACTAGCATGCCACAGTTTTTAAATTTCATGACAGATCAGAAGTATAACAAATTTTTAATATATTCATAAAATACAAGGCTTCCAAGAATAGCATTCTAAAAATGCTAGAGTTGAAAGGAAGACAGAAAGTCTTCTATATATTGTAAATACAAAAGAGCAGAGAACTGCAACTTTAACTCATTTTAACTGCTATTGTCCTCTGGTAACAGAAGTTTGAGTTTTACTGAAAACAAAATAAAGAATTGCTTTTATTTTTTGAAAAAGCATCTTTATGCTGAGTTTGCAAAAGTAAAACCTGTGATCTCGAAGCGTTTTTAACTAATGAAAGATTATCCTAAATGAATAAAAGAACCTTATTTCTTATGCGCTCCTTTTTGGATGCCATGTCATCACACTTGTCCTCTTTACCCAGTTTGTCTACTGCCTCCACAGTGAAGCTGTAGTTGTAGTTCCCTTTCTTTCCTCTGTCTGGGTTGTATCCTTTCCCCCATTTCAGCTCTTCTTCATTCCTTCTCACAAACTTGTCAAACTCATAGTGAGCTCTATGCTTTCTGCCATCATCCAATCGATACCTTTGTCTTTCAGGTTCTTTTTCTCGAAATCTTCTCTCCAAATCTCTTTGCTCTTTGTCACTATCATTTTGTGACCTAATAGTATGTATAAAAAGAAAGAAAATCCAAGCAATTAACAGTAATTAAAAGCCGCTGAAGGATACAAATGCAAAGCCTTCCTTTGAATTCAACAGTATTTAGATCAGTTGTACGGCAAGGCTGTTTTCTTTCTCATTAAAAAGGGGTTATGTGCAATCTTGCTTAATGTCTCATCCGTGTATGCCCAGCCCTTGACTATGCATCAGCTCAAAATAGCAGAGAAAGCTTTACAAGCAAAATCAGACTGACTTTTGTGCAACTGTTGTAGAAGGCCCATTCTTCAACTTTTATCCCTCTTTGCAATCCCATAAATAGTTCTCCAATACTCTTCACATAAACACATGCTTCTTGATTAGCTCTTGTGGCCTGTTCTTGAGGTAACTCATGTAAAAGAGCATTGCTTTGAACGGGAACATTCAGGGGCCAAGGGAATTGGGCAGGTATCATGTATCAATTTGTAAAGTTTTACGACTCTATTTAACAAAAATTATTCACTGATACTGCAACTTGCAGAAGACATTTGTGAAAATGAATACTTGTGTTCCAGGCTTTTCTTTATTGTATCTCCAAATAATTTAGCCTACCTTTGCATATTTTATTTAGGTGAAAGACCATTACCTTACCACAACATAATACTTAATTTCTGCTATGCTGCAATGGGTTTATATTACAAAGACTATTAGTTTGCAACATTTTGTTGCCTGTCTGATACAATTTTCAGCTTTCTTATTCACTTCATTGTTCCCATTCAACAAGCAGGTGCTTCTCTCATATAGCCGAACTGCAAATAATGAAGAAAGATGACAGAACAGATTGAGCTTTAAAAGAAGAAAATACAGGCAGTTTCTTTTTATATATTACATATGTATAAATACTTGAAATTGAAACAGGAAAGTTGCTTTTGACAGTCTGCTCTTATTTTGGGAATCAGCAGACAGAATCAGAGAGGATGGAGATTTTCTAATGGTGTAGTGATCAAATAGTGATATGCTTCTCATTTAGAATGGTTTAATATCAGTAAAAGTGCATTTTTCAATATCACTTTGTTTTTTTGTTTTTAAATAACAGGACTGTGAAAATTGTCAGCCTCTGCCATGAACCTGGGCATTGGCAGAACTGCCAAGACAAGGGGTCCCACCTCAGGATGAGTTGAAGATAAGCAACAAAACCCAAGTGACAGGTAAATGATTGAGCATTTCACAAGAGTGTGCGTGTCAGCATAACACATTGGCCAAGTGGCAGCAATGTCTCAGCTGTCACAGACACCGGAATCAATCACAATTATAGAGACACTGTACCTGTAGCATAGATACATATATATAAAATACTATTTTAGTTCTCAAGGGGTATGTGGCTATAAGTTGTTTTGTTTCAGATTTAATATGGTATTCTAGACACTAGCTCCAAGTCCTAGCAAGAAGCACAACCTTCCAAAAAGCCACAGAGAGACATCTTGATTTGTTGCTGTAGCATTGCCTAGTACCTGTCTCTTGCCCTGCCTGTTAGTGTGGGTGAGGAAGGAATGGATGTGCCTACAGGCAGGCAGGTGACAGGGATACAAACTCCACTTCAAGAGTGGTTAAAGCAGCTTTCTAAAATCCAGTTGCAGCAAACAGGCAGGCAGGAGTGGAAATAGTGGGGTAAGCAATTACAAGGTATAGACAGTAGAGAAAGTTACATAGCCAGAGAAACAGAGCAGAAATGAACAGAGCAAAAATGGAGGAATAGGGAATGGAAGCACACTTCTGTTTGGTATAGTTTCAAATCTGGGTATGACCAGGTATGCTCACGCACCTACTGAGGTTTTAATTTGTGGCAGAAAGCTATTGCTATTCAGCCTTTAAACACAGTTTCAATAAGGCAATTCAGTTTCCTGCACGCAGAGTTGGATGTTACAGTTTATTACTGATTTCTAAGTGACAAAGTAGTTACAACTTTAATTATTGATGCAGCTGAAATAGCTTATAGCTTGCTACCTAATCACGCCCACTAATAATCATGATGAAATGAGCACTTGGAAAGACAAACTACCACTTACTGTACTTGTGCAGCCAAAAGTGTTCTGTTTTACACATGGAAAATCTACATTAATGCCTTATTGAGCTTACAGGATAAAGAGTAAAAATGTCATATGGCACCACCAAAAGCTTAATACGTAAAAAGCCTGATTAGCAAACAACTGACTTGCCCCTGCAAATGTTTCTGTTGACCCTGTTCTGTTTCCTTTGTTGAAGAACATTAGTGAAAGAGTTGCTGAAGATTTTCAATTTCCATTAGAGAACAGGAAGTGGAATTTCCTATTAGCATCTTTCAGGACATACTCAACAGATTGAACACTAAACCTATGTTTGAAGTCCTTAGTCAGAGACAAAAAAAGATTAATAATGCATGTAGGATATTATTGATGAACCATTTCTTCAATTAGCAAATTTAGTGGTTTTATTTTCCAGAGTTCAAAGTTTCTATTCTTTATTTTTCTATTTGACAGTAGGAGAACATTTGGAGCTTCTGCATACTTTTAATAAAAATCAAGAAATAAAAAGTGGACAAAGGTAAAAATTAAACTATTCAGAACAGGCAGGTAGCCCGCAAGGCTCCTATAGCACAATGCCAAACTTCCTCTAATACTGTGTATATAATACTTTAGGTAAATTATTTTAATGCTCAAGATTGTCCTTATGTACAAGTTGCACATACACATGACATCTCAGATTCAGCTCTTTCCTTTGGAAAGTATTTTCGAGAACTTGGCTAAAGCCTAATGAAGAATAAACTATTGTTTACCTCAGCAGCTTGTTATTCTTAGTTATGTCTTTTACACATCTTATGGGTGAATCCTGCTTCCAATGGGACAAATGTGCCAAAGGACAGAGAGACAGAACCAGCTGCTGAAAACATCTCTAAGATATTTCCAGGCTACAGTAGTTATAGAACTATATAGAAGTATATATACTTCTTGTTCCTACTATTTCATATGCAACACAAAAGGCAGTGGGAGACAGAGAGAGCCTTCTGCACCTGTCTGTCATAAGACTGTCATTCACACCTTAACTACTCCACCGTTGTCCCATTTATCAAACACATTTATCTGTTTATTGCAGCAAAAATTGTGATGGAAGAGTAATTTAGTATTTGACATCATGAATGGAAGGAGGGCCTTACCTGAACTCTTGATGGGAAGCAGGTGCAATAACAACGAAACTCTGAATGACTTTTCATGCAAAAATCCTTCCAGCCTGGGATTTCAAAACGTTTCACAAATAACAAATTGCATCCACTAATACTGCCATCAGGTCAGTAAGTTCTTAGTAAACACCTTTTACAAAAAGGACAGTGAGAGATTTGTTCACACATAATGAAGTCAGTTCCTTGCTGACAAAACACTCAGCCAATGCACCACTTATATCACACTTAAGCCTTTAAATAAAAACATTTTGGATCTAATTCGGAGCCTAAAAGATAAATATTACTTACTTTTCCTTAAGTTCTTTTAGTGAACCCTCCAATGATTTGGATTTTATACTCCCAGATCCAGGTGATTTATCCCATTTGGTTTCTTCTATGTCAGCTTCTTCACCTTTTTCTTTGTGGTTTTCACTGGCCAGTTCATCTCCTTTTTCAGGCTTCTTAAGAAGCTAAGAAATATTTAGCATTATTATGATGTAAAACTATTCTCCTCAGTTGTAACAGACATTTTAACAATGTGTTAAACATATCAAAAACATGTTAAGACTGAAGATATTTAAATGCTAGGAATATGTTTTATGAAGTATAAAATTTTAAAAGTTATTTAAAGAGGGTAGTTTGCTTTTGCTAAAGAGTGACACTCATTAGCAGGCATTCAACTGCACACTTTTAAATATGCTGAGAACACTGGAGAAAGCACTCACTCTTCTCCCCTAAGTTTTAGGTATAAAGATATTATTACAGTCTATGATTTCTTAGGAATCATGTAACAGAGCTCAATGTTATTGCCAATAAAATATAGCACAAAATATACTCGCCCAAGTGAATCCATTAAAAGCACATCTATTCAGATTATTAGGCAGCACAGCCTGAAATTAGCAAGACTTTGTTAGAACTTGGTTAAAGCATACTATTAAAATACATCAGTTCTGACCATAAGCACAAAAAAGATCTCAGCATGTATGGCTGAATGAAGATTTACATGACAGAAAGTGTTAAAGCCGTATTTGCAATTAACTTCAGACACATTAGCACAGAACAATTTGGTTCTGTCTGCATAGAATGTGGCAGTGTTGTATAAAGATACCTGAGTTATCTGCCATAACTGCATCAGCACATATTCGTACCTGAGGCAATTAGTCACACTTTTCAACAACACTACTTAATCAAAGCCCTAAATTATTTCCCCTTCCAGTCAAAACTGGTTTGGTATCACAGAATCACAGAATCACCTAGGTTGGAAGGGACCTTTTAAGATCATCTAGTCCAACCAATAAATAAACCAAACCAAAACAAAAAAAAACCCACCACCACCCACACCACACAAAACACCACCCAAGACTAATGCATATCCCCGAGCACCATGTCAACTCGTCTCTTGAATACCTCCAGGGATGGTGCCTCAACCACCTCCCTG
>JAOQGH010000001.1:143273589-143289373 GCA_025769975.1 Gallinago jamesoni
CCCCTCAGTCTCCTCTTCCCCAGACTGAACAACCCCAGCTCCCTCAGCCTCTCCTCATAAGACTTGTGCTCCAGACCGTTCACCAGCTTCGTTGCCCTTCTCTGGACCTGCTCCAGCACCTCAATGTCCTTCTTGTGGCAGGGAACCCAAAACTGGACACAGTACTCGAGGTGGGGTCTCACCAGTGCCAAGTACCCCCACACTGTACTGTAGTACACACATAAACAGTGTAAGTGAGATACCAAAGGAACTTCTGGATAACTTCAACAGAAAAATAAGGTTTTTTTCATTAAGTTACCTTGATCCTTATTTCTTTTTCAGAAATCTTCTTTTGCTTCTCCAATTCTTTTCTTTTACGTCTTTCTTCTTCTCTGCGCTTCCTTTTCTCTTCCTCCCGCAGGCGTTTCTTCTCCAATTCTCTCCGCCTTCGTTCTTCTCTTTTTTCTTCTCGTATTCTCTGAAAAGTTCAAAATGATTAATTGTAAATTGTCCAACGGAAAACCATGTGAACATAAATGTTGAACTTCAGGCAAAAGTCTGAACGTACCTGCTTTTCTAATTTTCTATTTTTAATATATTCCAAAAGGGGTGTTGTTCTTCTAGCTAAAACACAAAAAATTTGTGATATAGTGTTCAACTCCTAAAATATGTACTCATTTCTTCACTTTAGTACTAACTCCTTTTTTCTAGCTTTTATCTGCAAGGGAGTCAAATAATTAATAGAACTATTTGTTTTATATATTTTTGAAGGCATTCCCATCATTCTGCTTTAGAAACACTTTGTTCCTTTTTTGCCTTTAGGGTTAGAAGCAACAGAGGTTTGTTGCATAATTTTTTAATGTTTAATTAAAAAGCTTATCTTTTCAGTTCAAGAGAGTGGCTTTTTTCTCTTTCCCATCAAACGGTTATTTCACCAAAAAGGAAAGAAATGTGTTCAGAATCTATTATTACATTTTCATTTTGTACATCAAAACCTAACTATATTGCTGTTCATTCACATTACTGTAATTTCACATAGCACTTTTCAATCCCAGATTTCAAAGTACATAATGAAGGAAACATTTTCATTCTCATACAACACTTCCATTTAACTACCATTTAGCATTCACCTCCCGTGGGAAAACAAGAGTGAATAAGAGTTTGTCCCAGGCTACATAGCAAAGTATCAGCAGATTCAATAAAACTCTAACTTCCCAAATAATAAATAAAATGCATCATTTACTGCATCACAGTCATTCTTATGTTACAGAGCTGTCGCCATACTCTGAAATCTAGCCTAAGTCACCTGCCTGAACTGTCCCCAAATTCTACAAAAACTTGAACATAATCAAATTCTCTATCACGTGTAGATAGCATTCACGACTGTCAGTACTGAATTAAAACTTGAATTCATCTACTCACAGCTGTGAGCAGTTACAACAAATTTTATGAGTCTTAGATGTCCCAGGATAGAGTTACACAAAACGTTTACTACTAGAAATTGCTCTACAGTTATGTATAGGATTCTTCCTCAAACCAGAAGAAAATGTCACTACTGGAATGCATGACAAGATTAGGAAGAAAATTAAAAAAAAAAAAGGAAGAAATAAAAAAAAGTTTTCATCAAATTTGAAATGGCGTAGCCAAATTCTAGACACAATTCATATCCCAAAAACATTTGAATGTTTTTGCCTTGAAAGTTTGATGTCCTGTGGGCTACCCATTCATTAATGATAACACCGTGTTAGGCAGTTATGAATGGAATATTGATCCCTGATAGGATTCAATATTTATTTTTAGCAAGTATCACTGTTCAAAAGCAACAACCAAAAAAAGATTCTTGATTTGAGATCTTCCTCCTCTCTCTCTAGATTTCTCATGCTACCTGCCACCTCTCTCTCCCAGCTGCCCCAAAATTTTGATATTTTGCAGGTCCCCAGCACCTTCCCTACCAGTCTCTCAGATCTGCAGCTCTGCCTCTCTCTCCTGCTCCCTTAAGTTCCCCTGACTGAGCAGTATCCACCTCTGGGCACTTTTACATACTGAAAGTGATCACAAATTGTAACTGGAGGGTCCGGGGAAAGGATAAACTGTACACAAGAGTGCAGAACTTGACCTGAGTCATGACTAAGGCTGTGACGCAACAGGTTTCATCAGAAATTATAACTTGAAGTTCTAAACCCTTACATAATTTTGCTTTAAACATGCTATTCACTGAAGTAATCTTCATTTGTATATTGATAGCAATGGCCACAGTTCTGAATAGCAGAAAAATAAAGCAACTATATTTTGATTTAACATCAGGAAAACATTAAAACTTCTAATGTAAAGCTGCCTTCAGCCACTATTGTTACTCAAAATCAGCAACTCTCAAGACTAATAATTTTCATTGATAGAATATTTTTAAGTTAATGAATCTTTCTTGACATTGTAAACTTTTTGTGAATTGTAAATTGTAAACTTATTAGAAAATTTTTGCTTTTTTTTGACTGTAAAAAATTAGGGAAGATTTGGGGTAAATAAAAATTGTTGGTAAAATTCCCTATCTAGAAAAGCAACAAATAAGTTTTATTGATAACAGAATTATCTAAATGTCCATGCTTCTAGCATTTCCATTTCCTCTAAACTGTTTAAGTTCCAAATCTCTTCAGTTAACTGTTAATTTATGTATATGAATAATAAGTAATGCCACTACAGAAATGCTTGTCACAGGCAGGGGCAAACAGACAAACAGCAGTAACAAGCGACAGGATGAGAGGAAATGGCCTCAAGTTGTGCCAGGGGAGGTTCAGATTGGATATCAGGAAACATTTCACCAAAAGGGTTGTCAAGAACTGCAACAGGCTGCCCAAGGAAAGTGGCTGAGTCACCATCCCTGGAGGTATTTAAAAGACATGTAGATGGAGTGCTGAGGGGCATGGGTAAGCAGTGGACTTTGCAGTGTTAGGTTTATGATTAGACTCAATGATCTCAAGGGTCTTTTCCAACCTAATAATTCTATGATTCTATTCTATGATTTTAATCAAAAGAGGTGGCTACTTTTACACTGTAAAGAAATAATGGCAAAGGTTGAGGTTTTTCTTCCTACTCAATTGTCGCACCTAGGGAATGAATTCTGCATGTTCTCACTTGGAGATACAGCACTTCAATACTCCATGTCATCCTGAAAACTGCATACTGGCATGGAGGATTTCAGTGCCGATCTTACTAAAGATTCCCCCTGCAACTGTGACAGTCTTGCAACATGCATATGGAAAACAAGGTGTTGCCTCACTTTCAAAGCTTCTGCAGCATCTTGACCATGAGAACAAAGAGAAATCATTTCATGTTTCTCAAGAAAAGCAGCTAATATCAGGCACCAATTGTTAAGTATCCCAGTATTTTATCTTTTAAAACTAAATCTTCTGTTTCTTAGCATCTGTAAATATTCAGAATTATTAAGGACCCATTTCTGAAGCCACTCAGCAGGCAAAACTTCTAGTGGAATCAAGTGACTCTATGCAGAGACTTTAAATAGTAGGTGGGGTGTTTCCTGCTACTATTTGGCTGGATAACAAAAATTTAACTGCAATAATCTCAATGCGTTAGTCTGAACAGGTCAGCTCTTGCAGGTAATATCATAAAGATATAAAAATAAGGCATTTCATGTTCTCAATAATAAGAAAAATCAAGAAAACAGACCAATGAGTTCCCTTGTTTTGGCCTCAATCTCTCCCAAAAGAATCTCAGGATTGGCACAGACTTTCTCTTCATCAGCACAATAACTCTCTAAAAATTTCCTATATTCTGGATCTGTGAAGAAAAATTATTGAATTATGTTATTACTTTGCAATGCATGACAGAAATGGAATCTATTTTCCACTGTGATGCCAATAAAATATGTTTACCATCTTCAATGCTCCCGGCTTTGGCATCCTTCTTCTTCAGCTTCTTTTTTGAAATCTTCTGGAATGGCGCAAACTCAACCACTGCAGGATACTCCAAACCTTAAAAAAGATCAATGCTTAATTTTTGGAGGGAGAGAAACATTCCCTATATTCAAGTGAGATTTTCAAAACTCTTGAAACTTGTGTTGGGCAGTCTTACTTGAAATCATAGGTGAATGTTTCTACAATCCCATGCTAAACTTCTATGAAAAATTATATGTAGCAGTTTTTTAGACTCAAAAAAAAAAATTTATATTTTAGTTATATGTAAACATTACATACTTTTTAGACATGCTAACAAAGACTGTCAAAATGAAGATGACTACTGTTGCACAATAAAATTCTTGCATTATCATTTATAATTCCCTTTCAATTCTTCACAGATATTCATTCATTCATTAGAAAAAAATATACAAAACCTCAGCCTGGCAAGCAATAAGTACCACTTGGCAAGGAATCTGAAACAATTGAGTTGCTTCTGTAAAGTTTTGTTGCCAAAATGCTTAAAAAAAATAATGCTGGGTAATATGCAATAATAAATTATACCATTTTCTTTCAGAACCAAAACTGCAAAACTCAGCATGTAGAATTCTGTGAAACTTTTTTTTTTTTGTTTATGATGGATTACGCAACTTCTTGCCTGTGTTTACTGGCATGGATTCTTTGTTTTGAATTCTGCCTTAAATACTGGATTCTTTTTTGGACTGGACTCAGAACTATGTGTAGCTTTGGGATTTCACCTGGTTTGCAGCAGGTTCAAGATTACCCTTTGCTCAAGTCCACTGAAAACTTGGCTTCTATCTGGTAGAACATTTGTTAACCTTATTGATTCTAGTAATCCCTCTTTAATTTTAGCCTCATAAAGGCAATGCCACCACAAGCCTCACCAGAGGGCACCTTTGATTAAAACTTGTGATCTTTTTGCACAAATGTACAGAATATTCTGGCTTCAGTCCAGCTAACGCTGAAGAACATGCTTAATTTAGGCTAAGTGATGTCTTGGCAGGATCATAAAAACAGTTTCTTTCTAGTTTTTCATCTAAAACACACAGAATTTGAAATCTTGGAATCACACACTGCGAGGAATGCGTTGTTCTCCATCTCTAGGAAAATCCATCCAAATCTGATTAAATTAGAAGCCTATAAAATATCTCAGATATGAAATGCTGAAGAGGAGTTTTTTAGTTCCACAGACAGCTCCTTTGGAGATCAACTCTCCAGTAAGAGTGGATGGGACTACTTT
This sequence comes from Gallinago jamesoni, assembly GCA_025769975.1. Taxonomy (NCBI): domain Eukaryota; kingdom Metazoa; phylum Chordata; class Aves; order Charadriiformes; family Scolopacidae; genus Gallinago; species Gallinago jamesoni. The sequence continues at coordinate 143,278,738 of JAOQGH010000001.1, forward strand.
TTGCAGGATCTCTGCAACGCTAAACATACAGAACAGGCAACGTCTATGCAAGAAACCAAGAAATCTGTCTGTTTTATACAACCCATGCAGTTTTTTAGAGAAGGTATGAGTGAACAAGGCAAGGAACTGCTACAGGAAAAGCACCATTCCTTGGCTATGACAGTTTCATACTACATCTACATTACAGAGTTTTTCTTTCCTGTAAGTCAAACTTTTGCAGACTGAACATTTTAAAGATGGAAACCAATTTTGCCACTCTTGCTCTTGGAACTCAACTCAAGATGTCTGCAAATGCTCTAAAAAGTTAAGTTGTACATATCTCAAAGTGGTCAACTAAAATGATGAAGTCAAATTTTCGTCTTGCTTTTTCAAAATGGGAAAAAGTGTCACAATTTTATCTCACAGAAACACACTGAAAATGTAATGATTCATGCTTGCAATGTGTTCAGTTACTGCTATGATGAATTGTGAAGCTTGTATAAGATAATTATCTTAACAGGACCTTTATAGTGTATTGCATAGGGTATGAAAATACACATAAAGCATGCACACCACATAGACCAGCAAGACTGCATGGACAAACATATTTTGCACTTCATTATCTATTAAGTGCTAGATTTCAACATACTTTTATGTAATTAACTGTATATTGAGAAAAAAACACCTGGCAAAATTACCAAAAGAGGAAGTAAATAATGTTCTAAAATGGTATATATATCTATACACACTTAATATCTTACAAATAGTCCAACCTTTATTATCAATGAAGACATAGCCATCAAAGCGATCTCTAAAAAGAAGGATGTCCTCAGGATTTCTAAAGTTAATGTATGCTCTTGAGTAGAGATGAGGATAAAGGCTGCAACAAGAAACAATCATATTTTCTGTTATTTACTATTCTGTTCCGGACTATAAAACTAGAAGGATCACACTGCAATTCTCATCTTCTTTGAGAAATGGCTACCTTAAACATGCATATCAAAGTGTTTACCTGTACATATCTAATTATATATATGACAAAAAATAACTGAACAACCAAGTTCCAGGATGCAACTGTGAAATTTATTCTGAATTGAAACAAATATTGCTAGTTTGTTGTGTCTCCCAAAATTGCAGACCATATGCTTCCATTGTACAAGATCAAAGCTTTAAGCCTAGTATTTAATGATTTGAGAGATATGAATAAAAGCAGTGCTTTTGGGGAACTTCTTGGGCGTGCTAAGAAAGGCTTCTGTCACTGAAACAGAAGGTAAGTAAAAGCACTCAGTGAAATAGCAGTTGCCAACCTGTCACTGTATTTAAAGAGATTTCCACCTTTAAGAAATATTAAATAAGCTAATAATTGACAAGATAATCCACTGAATTATATACAAATAAATAAACTCTATTTGATATACATGTATATCAATATATATGCAAAGTCTAGTTGTGAAGAACAATTACTGTGAAAATCCAAAGCATTTCTAGCAAAAGAAAGAACAGGTACTTACCTAAAAGACTCCACTGCAAGGGTAAATGTTTAATGTGCGTGATAAAAACCTCAGGGTTGGCACACCACCAACCACAATGAAACTGAGGTGATTCAATGAATTCCCACCCATTGGCTAAGTTATTTTGAGTCATGGCAAACACATGCTTTAAAGCCCTGCAACTGTGGTATAAATCAGTCTGGCTTAAACTGCCTTCAATGATGGCCATGCATTGTGCCAGGTTTTTTGAATCTATCTGAACACAAGCCTCTAACTTCAAAATACCTATGTTCACAACACTATTGCCACACATGGCCTGTCTTCAAACTCACCACCAGCAGCAGGAGACAATAAACACGCACAGTTGCAACTGTATTTCATAGGTATTTCAGAATCAGATTTCACAATGAGTGAGAAAAAGAATGGGTTGGATCACAGGATATACGTGGCAGCTCAAAGCAACACAGTCATAACAAACCAAACAGTTTTTTCTTTTTCAAATGTGCATCCACATGGATTCCACTTTGGGTGTTTGAAGGTGACCATAAAAAGCAGTGCTGGCAATAATGAACCAATGATTTTCTAAACCCACCAAATTTGTGTTTGAAATTGTAGCCACAAGAAATGTTTGAAAAAAACAAAACAGAGGGCTGTTTTCATTTAGATGTTTCGAAAATATCTGCTATGGATTGTTTCTACAGCATGTAGAGAATAAACCTTCTCATTCTAAAGAAGAGCTATTTCATCCATACATATTCACTGTGTTTTGATATTCTAGGATGTGAATAGCATTCAGTGAACTGTAAGCAGGCAACCACAAAAATGCCTGTTAGGGCATGGCCAGGGCTATGCTGCTGACACTTTCAGCTAGTGCTGAAACACACTACAGCCTACAAAGATGCCACACAGCTATGGACCATTTGCAAGCCATCTCTAGAACAGCTTGACCAAATGAACATGGCATGTGGCTTCTGTTTTGTCATGGGGTTCTGTAAACCTTGCAAAATCCTCTGTGATCAGATTTGCAAGCCTCCAGTCTGCATGTGCAATACAAGGTATCTCAAGGGTGGCTGTGGAGTGACTACCAAGATGCAAAAGCAGACAAAACAAACCATCTTCCTTCTCATCAGTTTCAAAGTAAAAAAAAAGAAAAAAAAATTTATAATTACATAGAGTTAAAATAAATACATTTAAAAAAGGTATGTAAAGGAGGAAATTTTATTGTGGCAATCTATGGCTGTGCTGGAAATGTTTCTGTGTTGCCTAATGGCTGGAACAGTGAAGAAGTCTCTGATAACTAGTGGAAGGAAGGATAACTACTAGAAGGAAGTAAACTTCCTTCTCTATTATGTTAAGAGGACTATTGCTACATTTCATGTTCTTTGATGTTTAAATTAAATGAGGCCTGATACTACAGACTGATGCAATTATACACTTGAAATGCTGAAGACTCATGACAAAACCAGGAATCCAGAGGAAGTGCTATTTTTCAGCCAACTTAGTATCTAAGATTGCGAAATTTGAGTTCCAGTTCCTAGTCTAAACAACTATTTCACTGTTTTATCCATCTTTAGTTTTTGTAAAATTTAATTAATTTAATTAAATTTAATTAAGACTTTCCATAGATCGGATTGGGAGACAGATAAGTGTCCCAGTCGTTACATTACTGTGGCACTTCTCTGTCTCAGTGCACAGCAAACATCATGTGGTTGGATTTCAATTTTTTTCTGCAGTAACTTTGAACCTTTTGGTTGGACATATAACCATCACGAAGCAGAACTGAAAATACAAAGACTTATTCCTTCCTTGCTTCCTTTAGCTTGTACACCAACGCCATCTGTTTCATCTGCTTTGGCAACACAATCTTTTCCTGGTACACAACATAATATTTTTCTAACATTTTCAGCTTAGGCTTATCAGAGTGAGTATCTTTGGAAACAGAGAAACATTTTATATGGTTATTAAGCATTTATTAGTAAGTAACGAACTCTGTAGAAGTGGCTCCATCAGAGAAGGATCCTGTAATTGTTAAGCATTGTCGGCAGCCATGTTTCTACAACCTTCTACAACCTTAATGGACAGACAGTGCTCTGTGTGCACATCCATATCCTACTATGCACTAGCATGCTTTTGTATTGTTTGTGTGTTTCTGCGGATGTGAGTGAAGTTCTTGAAGATGTTAGTAATGTATTGCAACAACCTTAGATCTCTTATTTGCAAGGTAAATTCTAAATCTCTGCTTTCCAGACTCCCATTTATACATTTCAGACTCAGCCTCTTGCTCTGGGTTTCAGACACTGCTGCTCCCATCCTGGATTCCCTCTTCATCTATCCACTGAGAACTCCCCAGGGTGACCATGCATCAAAGGAATCATAAGGCTTCACAGGGCCACAGGCACTCTGTGGCTAATACCCTCTCCCAGGAAAAAACACTCCTGCTTGACTTTTGTACTTTGTATTCAGCAGTTATTGGATAAAATAGCTTTTGCTTTTCAGGATTTTGCCTTCCAGCTGAGTCCCACAGAATGGTCACTGGATTCCCCGGGCCTCCTCCTTTTTTCAAGTATCTACCAGCATAGATTTCATTCAGGATTTGAAATTCAGTTTTGAGGTTGCATGGTTAGTTTTATAATCAGACAGCTGGTTCTATTTTGCCATATGTTTGCTGTCTATAATGCTGCCTTCCATCCGTAACATGCTTTGGACAGATGCACTGCACATGTTGGCATCTCTGAGACATCACTTAGAGCAATGTCTATGGGAATAACCCAGACGAGTCTGACTGTATGCATTTCCTCAGAGTATAACACACTGTTTCTTTGTATTCTGCTGTGGATTCAAGGGTGTCCAGTCTTTTAGGTTATGTGTATTTCTGTAATACTTAGTCTATCGTTTCTTCAAGCCCTTACTTTTATTGTAATTTTAATAAGAAATACATTTATTTCTTCTACAAAGTGCTTTTTAACACAACTGTGTAAAAAGATTGGTATACAGGAAAGCAATTTAAAATAGTATATATAACAAAAACAACATGTAAACTATAAAAGCAGCCATCACATCTCAGGAAAAATACTTATCAAGTTATCAGTCATGATGCTCATATATATACAAACATATATATTTACATATATAGAGATCTCTACATCTAAATTTTGGAGTGTTAAATGAAATCCCCCATCCATTCATAAATTGCATAATAATGTTTTATCAAACTGATAACTCATCATCTACACTGTCACGTCAAGCTAAAATCCACTGGCCTTTATCCTTTTGTCTCTCATCCTCCTGTGGTAATTCACAGTGGAATGACCTAGCATAATTTAAAATTAACTCAGCCTTTCCTTTTACAGATACAAATGAGCACAATTTGCCCAGCAGAAGAGAAGCAGAAACACTATGCAGTTGTGATGACAGACTGTCACTCATTCCACCCAGAACATATTAGTGGTGGTTCCCTTGAAGCTCTAAAGACGCTGCCCCTTCAGGGGTGCAGTTCATGGGTGCATATGACCATCCTACAGCATTAATGCTATTTACCTGCAATAATGCTGAGTAAAATGTCGGGAAGCAGTCATGAAGGGAAAAGGAGGAGTGCTGTTTGCAAGAAGCTTTAGCACTGTCCGTGACACATGGCATGGCATCAACTACTTGACTGGCTTTAGCATTCAGTGCCAGTCCCAAGGGATGACCCAAATCCTGTAAGGCCACAGCTCAATCACTTGACTCAAGTTTTAGAAGACTCAGAAACATTTACACGCAGACAAAAAAAGAGTATGTGGAAAAAACAGTATTTGGAGTCTGAGAACAAAAGACTGTCAGGAAGGCAGTTTCTTCATTGTCAGCTACAACAAACATGCCTAAAGGCTGCAGAATCAGTCACAAGAACAGCATGTTGTTTGTATTTTGATGTTAATGTACAAAAGAGAATAAATGTAATGTAATGAATCAGATGAATCTGAAAAAAATGAACAAAACACAATGCAACAGTCATTTTCTGAAATAATTTTACTGAAATGGATGCAACTGAACAAGTGTTATACAATAATGACATTACTGAATCCAATGAAATTTTAAGAAGTTTTATAGCTTGCCTGTAGTAAGACATTGAAAACTTAAAAACAACCTTTAGACTGCAAAAACAGAGAAACGAGTTGATATGCTTATCTTGTTTTGTCCTCTAGGGTGCGATGACCTTGGAAATAAAAATGTAGAAACAGCTGTAGTTATCCCTCTCTAGTCCTCTCTCCAACCACAACTAGTAGAGAATTATTAGAAAGTTTATTAAAAAGGGGAAACTAGACACTGACACTTCACCTAGTATATAATTTCGGCTACTTGCAGCTTAGGAACTTTGTAATGCAAGCTTGTATCCTTGTGTTTAATGGGTTTTTAGAGATCAATGTATGTCTAACTGCTCCTGAAAAGTTTCTGGCATTAATTTCTGACACAGAGTTCTATATTTTACAGTGTTTTGTGGGGAAAAAAAGTCTGTACTCCACAGCTGTAGAAATCTGAATGAGCTCTCAGAAACTTCTGTTATCTAGAGTTACACAAGATGGGGTTAAACTGAGATTTTACAGCTTTTAAGGCGTATCTGCCTGCTTCTGCATCAAAACATTTGTATGCCCATTTCTCTTTCCAACAAACAGATCCTCTTCACTGAGTAGCTTCTCCAAATTATTCTTGTTAGGTAACATAACATTTGCTTTTTATCTTCCCATGTTTTTGTTATCACTGAATTCTTTGGATTGGTTAACACTATGCACACGGTACAGGATCTAGAGAAAAGCTGATCAAAGACAGAAGGCGCTTTAGAGAGAACATACCCATTTTGTTCTGTAGCTCTTCCTGACAGCTGGAATGGCATGAAGACACATCCAGAAGGATTTTCCTGAAATTCTGTGAACTGTCCATAACAGGACCAATTACTGCAGCACAATTTTTTATACTCAGAAGAGTATATCCTTATCTCCACTGGGTAAGAGGAGACTAAGACTCACTGTATTAACCTTGTCTCTAGTTTACAATTTCTGAAAGTTTACTGTATATTCTAAAGTGTGTAAACATGTAAAGAGTTAAATCATAAATAGATGTACATGGGTATGTGTCAGCATTCAATCAAAGGGAGCAAAGCGATCCTGGGCCATTCAAAGAACAAATAACCAGTCAAGACAATACTTTGTAGAACTGCAGCTAAATGCCTGTTTAAACTTTGTAGTTTGCTGAAAGAAGCTGTAGCCATCCAAACTTTGTAAAGACAAACCCATTCTGAAAAAATGCATCTTTTGTAGGAAAGCATAATTTTTAAGAAGCAAGATGAAGAAAAAAAAAAAAAAAAAAAGTGAATACAAAACAGTTCATGCTGAAAAATTTAAACTTGTATGAAAACACTGTTTTCCAGAGAGCTTAAATTTGTGAAGGCAGAAGAGAACAGGAATCCAAAAGTCAGGAAGAAGCGTTTTCTCCCAGACCACTACTTTATTACAGGGCTCATACACAGGACTCAAGGAAACTGACAATCCAAGTAACATGTATCAGAGATATCACCGTTCCAAAAAAAAGGTTGGAAAAACGTGTTTCTTTGCTTGCTGCATCTTGAAGTCTAGTAGCAAAACAATGTAAGAAATACAGCTTTATTTACTTCAGATTTTTTGTTATTTTTCATCACCAAGATCTGCTCTTCAAGGCAAATGAACATTGAAATTGTTTTAAGCACGGCCTTATCCCTCTACCAGAATGAACTACTATCATATATGTGATCTAACAAACTTTTTCATATACACATATGTTCTGTCCCTAGCTATATGAAAGTGATGAATAACACAGCATGAGAGAAAAAACCACAGTACCTTTCAGGAGTGACATGGATGCAATTAAATGAATGGACAGCATTTTGAGTACTCCAAATTTCATCACATAAAAGTAGAGAGAAAAATGAAACTTTGTATGTACAACTGTTGTCAGTGTCTTATTTTTTTCTAAGATGCCCGACTCCCTGAATTCTTATGCCAACAATTGTTCTAGAACATTGAAATTGTAATTTTTTTAAATGCTTCCTGGCATTTGTGCAGCTAAACACACTGAAGACAGAGACACCCTTCTTCAGAGAACTTTTGGTTTGCCTCTGATATTTTCCCCTTATCAGATGAACAGCTGGGACTGAAGCCTTAAAGAGACCCATTTGCAAATACTGACAATGAGGTTCAGAAGAAAAACATAAGTAACAAAAACTTTCAAGTAGACTAAACTCTCCTCTTTCCTAATTTCACATCCCATGTGGTTCTACCAGAAAAGCTGAAGCATCTACTATTGAGTTGCCGCACATACGTTTAACTGTGTAAGTCAGGCAACTGCTGACAGCAAAGGTCGCTGAACAGACACTTCTTCCTTTCTGATTGTGGGATTGGCTCTGAGAGAACCTATACAGTCAGAGTTAACTGTTTTGTAACACAGTGGTGGCAAGGAGTGGCAATATCCTTTCAAATAAAATCAGTCCAGGAACTAGACTGTTCTAAATATAATTTGCCACAAACAATCCCCTATGAAGGAAAGGCTACCACTCTTGGTGGGGTCACCCGTCTTTAAATGTTGGTTAGCAATAAAAGCCCAGGAAAGAATATGGTGCCTGTGGAATCATTCACTGCAGACTCAGACAAGCTAAGATGGGCAAGACGGATCTTAGTCTGTTGCATTTTACCAGTGAAAGTTAAAACAAATATCAGGGTTTCAAATAAAATTATATCTTATTCATACACAAAAAATATCTGTTTAAAATCACTAGTGTAAAAGAAAAGGGAGGGAATGCATTACCTCTGCATATGTATCCAGGTTTTCACAAATATTTTAAGTAACTAACAAAACTAACAAAAAAAGCTTGATGGAAAAAATACATGATTTGGTATAACCAAAATACCTTAATTAGGTCTTAAGCACCTGAAAACCTACACAAACTGCTCATCCTCACCTGGGATCAGCAGTGCAAAACTCAAAATAATCATGGGCCGGTAGAGGATGTAGCTGTTCCTCCAGTTGCTCCTTAGTTAGACAAGGAGGAAGCCGTCGAATAACTACCTGCATATATAAAAGAAAACGGAGATTTATCTTTGATCTAAATGCTGTAGAAAGAAACTCAACAAATCCTATTACTCTAAAAGCTCTTCCTCAAATTGGGAACTTCAGTTGGAGAACTACCCCCCTAGTGATTCACCTTCTTGGATTTGCTGACAGATGGAACAATTTCCCTATCTCAGTTTCTGCTAACATTGCAAAATTATAGGGTAACGGAAATATTCTGATGAAGAGCTTGAGAATAACTGCAATTTAGCCAATAACAAAATATTTTAACAAACGACCAAAAAACAGATATTGACTACACAAAATTTTTACAGTATCTCTTTTTAAAATGATTTAAACTAAATTTTAAGTCTCTTATTACAACAGCATCTTAGTGCATTAGGTTCATGTGCCCAGGTGCTGGCAGCAGAGGCTCCAGGGCAGCCTCTGCCCTCTGCCAGACACAGCCAGTTTCCAGCCAGCTCCAATGAACCCACCACAGGGCACAGCTGAGCCCCGCAGCCACGACAGTGGCACCTGTGAGAAAAGGTATTCAAGAAAGGACAGAAAAGGCTGCACAACAGTCTGGAAAACAAAGGAATAAGGAGAAGAAAGGAATGAGAAACAGCCCTGCAGACACCAGGGTGAAAGAAGAAGGAGGGGAGGAGGTGCTCCAGCTGCTGGAGCAGAGATGCAGAAATTCCCTTGGAGGAGACCATGGCAAGTCAGGCTGTCCTCCTGCAGCCCACAGAGGACGACACTGGAGCAGATCGCCCACGCTGCAGCAGGTAGAGATGCCTGGAGGAAGCTGCAGCCCAGTGAGAAGCCATGCTGGAGCAGGTTTATCCAAAGGACTGCAGCCTGTAGAGAGGAGCCATGCTAGAGCAGATTTATCCTGATGGACTGCAGCCCATGGAGAAGACCCATGCTGCAGCAGCTCATGAACAACTGCAGCATTTGGGAGGGACCCCTGCTGGAGCAGTTCATGAAGGGCTGTACCCCATAGCAGGCACCTCACACTGGAGCAGGGGAAGAGTGTGATGAGGAAGGAGCAGCAGAGAGGAGCTGCTCTGCATTATGTCCTGTCAGCAACACCCATTCTACATGCTAAATCTTCTACTGCTTGAGGGCAGGGGAGGTAGGGCCTGGGAGGGAAGGGTGGGAAGGCAGGAAGATGTTTTCGTTTTAATTTTTGTTTCTTACCACTTTACTCTTTTTAAATTAGTAATAAAGTACATTAATTTTCTCCAAGTTGTGTCTGTTTTGCCTGTGATGGTAATTTGTAAGTTATCTCCCTGTCTTTATCTCAACCAACGAGTTTTCCATCTTACTTTCTCCCCCTGGCCTGCTGAGAAAGAAGTGGGAGAGTGGATGGTGAGGGGGGTATGGCAGTCACCCAAAGTCAACCTGCCACACTCAGGTAAACTAGCCAGTAAAAAAGGCTGGGAAACCATATGGAAACCTTTGGGGATGAATGTAAAGCAGTAAAATGGCCATCAAGCTTCAGACAATCTATCCCCATTTCTTGCCAATATCATTGAATATAAGTGGCTTAACACTGCTTTAGTTTCCCAATTTAGAAAATGGGAATAAATCAATATCATGGTACTTTTATATAAGTATTCTTCGAAAAGTGCTCAAATAAAGCCACTGAGGGAGAAGTGCTCTTGTCCCTGCCGGAGCTGCTTTGCCACAGCAGCAGCCCACCATGGGTTTCAGAGGAACAGAAGGTGAGAAGGCAGGCAAACAACCCCCCAGCTCCTGCTGCTGGGCACCGCAAAACGCTCCAGCGAATAAACCCCCTCATTCCCCAGACACAGAAACACCTGCTTCAGGACCACAGCCTCCTGAAAGGAGGCTCGGTCCCTGGAACGTGGTCTAGTGGGAGGTGTTGTGGGTAGGGTGGTGGTGGTGGTGAGTTGGATGGTCTTGAAGGTCCCTTCCATCTCCAACCGTTCTGTGAAGAGGGCCTACCTGCCCCATGCTCCTCACTGCTCCCCTGACATCTCCCACCACAGCTGCTCCTAACCTGGCCCCTTCCCCACCTCACGCCCCCTTTCCCGCCCCACGCGTGTTCCTCTCCCCTTCCCCCCCCCCCCCCCCCCCCCCCCCCC
>JAOQGH010000001.1:143289473-143352661 GCA_025769975.1 Gallinago jamesoni
CAGCTGCTCTGCAGCGTGGAGACTCCCCAGCCCTCACCTTGTGAGCCGGGAGGGCTCAGACCCCTCGCACCCACCCCCCCCCCCCCCCCCCCCCCCGCCCCGCCTGCGCTCGCGCCCCCTCACTTTGCTCAGGGCCGTTTTTTTCTCCTCGCGCTGTTTACCCGGCGCCGGGTGAAGCGGCAGCGGCGGCAGCGGGGAGGGTGGGGAAGAAGTAGGCGGCGGCGGGTTTGGCGGAGGGTCCGGGTCGCGGCGGGGCGACTCCCGTCGCAGCAGGATGTCCGTAGGCCACTTGTCGTGGCCGCCGCCCCGCATCGGCCCCGGCCCGGCCTCCCGCTCCGACCGCATGGAACCGCCGCCGCCGCCCCCCGCAGCCGGGCCCGAAATCTCGCGTAAACTGGCCGCTAGCCTGGCGGGATCTCGCGAGAGTTGGGGAAGCGGTTGAGGGGGGCTCCTCCACCACATCCCGTCAGCGGTGGAGAGGGAGGAGTAGGTTGTCCCCAGAGTCCTTGATGGTGGGGACAGACGCTGCCAGGGAGCCTGGAGGGTCCCCACTGTGCTGGTTGGCAGGGGAGGAAGGAGAAATGTGCCCATTTCCTTTCTCTGGTGGCCCCCCAGCGCCTGGTAGCCCTGAGACCTCCTTCTGGCATGGCCTTGCCTCTGCCTCATACAGCAAGGTGGGCACAGCCACCTCGGGGATATGTCACCCGGAGCCTGAAAGCTGGCCAGGTCCTGGGGAGAAAACGGTGGGAAAAGAGGCCGTTGCTCGTTACTTAGATGAGCTCATGAGTCTTGTGGCTGCACAGAGTATCTTGTCAGCCTAGCAGAGCAGGGTCACCACCAGCCTCAGCCTCCCAGGCCATGTAGAAGGCCCAAGAGTTTTTCTGGCTGATGTCTCCCTGCCTTTCTGACTGCCTCCCCCCCACATTCAGCTGCTGTTTTCCTCCCACAAAGCCTCACATCTTACCATCTTCTGCTTTTGTGAAGTACTGGTAGATGACATCTGGTTTATCTTAAATAAGCAAAACACATCAAATATGGACGTAGAATGGTTTTAGAGTTGGACGGTCCCACAGTCCAGTCTCTGGCAGTGGCAAGTTCCTGGGAAGGGCACCAGTAATGAGCAGAATAAAGACAAGAACGTGGGAAGCGTGTAGCGGTACAGCTTCAGAATAGGCTCTCACCTGCAGAGCGTCCCTGAATCAAGTCCTCCAAGGGAAACCGGTCTTCCAGGTAGCTGGTCTGGAAGTAAGTACTGACCCATCAATCAGATCAAGGCTTATTCAGCCCTAAGTTGCAATCGACACATGTTGCAATGTCAAGATTCAAAAAGTTTCTTGAAATTCCTGGGTGAGCTCTAACCTATCTCTAGCTGCCTCAAGGGCTGGGAGCCAAGCCAAGACAGCTCAAGAATTCCTCTGACGTCAGGAAAAGTCATTCACAATCTAGAAATATGGTTCTTTCTAGGTAACTTTAAATGCCAATAAAATGAAGGACAGCAACAGCCAGCCAAAAAACCTCAAGCAGATACCTGCCAAAGTGCAGTGTCATGATATGTTGCCATTATAGCAATGCCTGTTCTCATTATTCCATCCGTTTCTTCCGACTCCTACCACTCTGTCCCACTGACAATGCTAACACAGCAGCGGTTTTCTGGCTTTGAACCCGAGAACTGACAAAGATATTTTTAAATGCTGGACCAGTTCCCCGATTAAATTCACAAAGTAACCACAGAATGCATTTGTATGAACACAACTGAAGAATTAGCATGGGGGTAAGTAGATTCCTATGGCCAGGGCAGGCATACTACAAACCAGTACCAGACTGTTACCAGAGCTGACATACCATCAGATCACAACTGGAAACCACAGGAAGAAACACTAACTTTTATCAATCTTCTACATTATTTTGTCAGTGAAAACAGAAAAAAGGAAACAACCCAAGTCACCTGAACAACATGCAAACTGCCAGATGCCAAAGGAAAAGAAAACGCTATGAACTTTTTACCCAGCTATGCTGAAGGAAAGAGACCCGGTACTGGGTACTTTGGGTGAAGTGCTTTAGAACTATGAAGTAAGATGTTTTCATTCACCTTATTTTCTAATGTCTAAGAAAATACAGGATTGGTATTGAGTTCTCCAATGGACACGGACTCCAATCCATGTTCTAGCATAGGGAGTGGTAACCGCGGCACCTGTAGTTTCCTCTGTGAAGCCAGAGAACAATTCCTGCTGTCGCTGGGACAGAAGCAGACTTCTCTGCGATACGAAAAGTATGATTGTAAACACGTTTAAACGTTAACACACATGTACTGAGACACAGTGCAGAAATTACATTTTATACCAATGATTTTATTTTGCTAAGCCAAATTTTTTTTTTCCTGTATTTCATGAAATATTTGTCTACAGAAAAAATGCTAGTTCTTGAGTTCTGAAGTACTTCACACTAAAGTCCGGACTGCTAAACTTTAGCAAATCTATTTTTAACAGTAAATGCCCCAACTTAGCTGAAAGTCACAGAAGAAAGTATTATGACAGCTTGTAGCATTAAGTTTTTAATTTTAAGCCCCACAAGTGACAAAGGTGGAAAAGGCAAGAAGAGCACGGAAGGGAAAAATTTACACGAAATATGTTCAACACTCATGCTGAGAAGGCAAACAGACCTGTCCTGTTTACTGTGTGGACAAATCACTGCTGCTGTTTCAGAGGCATACGCTTTACTTCTTCATTTTTCAGTGCACCAATGACATTTAAAAATACCACGCTTCAGAGATTTGTAAAAACCTTGTATGTGTATTATTCAGTTAATCCTTTGCATTGACAAAACACCTATGTGTGAAGTGAAGGACTGTGGTCCCTACAGTAGCACACTGTGGCTTACAACTTCATTGTAACACTAATTGCAAGTAAGGCTGATTTATTTTTATGTTTACACCCTTCAAGTTTGCTGTCTAGTCAGCTTACCAAAAATGGTTCTTAAATGATGTTTCAGTAATACAATAACAAAATAATGATAAAGAACTGAAATCAATTAAAGTGTAACAAAGTAACATGCTTTCTCATCAATTTAAAGCTTTGTCATCAATTTCATGTATGTCAAATGATGGAAAGCCACTGAAATTGCTACTTAAAAGAATACACATTAAGTAAGCATTTAGTATAAAACTTCATGGATTCTTCTCCTCTATTTACTAGGAAAGCAGTCCTCACAGACAGGATGAAAACTCATAAGCCACAATAATACCACATTAGACTGGCTATTCAATTTTACAACATTGTTAACAGTTCCATGTCAAGTGCTGTTTCTAAACCTTCACAGTCTTACTGATGGCAGACACATGGATCAGTAAACAGTTTTTAAAAAAAAGTGAATTTATTTTTTTACTTCATTGTGTATGATTAATTTTCTAGTCCATCATGTATACTTTTTAATCATCCTTAAGGCAAGCATTATTTCTCTGGTGTTAAGTACAGAGTAGTAGTTTGAATTAATATAAAAATAGCAAATTCTTGAAAGTATAACACCATAACAAAAATGCTAAAACAAACAAATTACACTTAGACAAAGCGAGCTCTCTACCAGCATTTATGGTCACGTACTGTGGTCTGACATTGATGTTTCTAACATCATATCACTTTCATTCATTTCAATCTCAAATGTTTCTTCCAATGGGCGACTAGTATCTGTACTTTTCCTTTGATGTGATGTCTCTAATGTTACAATGCCACTTTCATCCAGGGTTTGTCTTTCTATGTCGAATTCTCTGAAATCCCAGGGAGGTGAAATGATGTTCTTTAATGTCTTCATTGTGTGTACATCGAAGTCATAACATCTTAATTTGTCTTTGATCTCTGTTCCTAGGAAAAAAAGTCAAACAGTTAGTTCATTCCAAGTGAATGCTCTCATAAATGTATCTCAAAGAAACTAACATCCAGAAGCTACTCGGTTTCTCTGCTTTCAGACTAACAGGGAGCCATCGCTGCTTAATGACTGAATGGAGTTGTTCTGAAAAAATCCAGCAGCCTCCTTTTTGAAAAAAGCACAATGTAAGAATTACAACTCAGATTCAAAAACCTGTTACGAGAAATAATTGCCAATTCCCTTCCCAATTTTAAGAGGCATTTTTTTGTCGTCATTTAAGTTCACACAGCATGGTTTGCATTAATGCATATCACACAGCTGCACGGTTCTACCAGATGCGCTAAACAACTACATATGGAGCAAGACAACAGTGAGAAGAAACATCTGCTTCAACTGCATAAAAAAGTCTGCAGGAAAAGCAATAGAGCACAGATGGCTTTTACCGGCTTCAGCCTCATTAATGTGCTTGACAGGACATCAACTGTGTTCATTACAGATAAATCACTAAGTTCAATGAAGCAGAAATGTGTCACTGTAAAGTGTTTTTTTGGAAGATGGGGAGGGGCAGAAAGCTTTCATAGAATATATCAAACTATGACAATATAATGTATTATCATTATGAAGCTTTTTTTTTTTAACCATATGTAAAGCTCTATTTTTGGAGGCAGGAGAATTTATCCTGTCTCCAAAGAGCAGAGTTTTGACATGGTGAAAATCACTTGCCCAGATTTCTCTATACAGCATTAGCTGAAATAAAGTCCTAGAATCTTCTAATTTCATATTTCTAGTTTATTTTTCCCCCATTCCCTTTGATTTCTAAGCTGTCAAAAAACA
Organism: Gallinago jamesoni; assembly: GCA_025769975.1. Classification (NCBI taxonomy): domain Eukaryota; kingdom Metazoa; phylum Chordata; class Aves; order Charadriiformes; family Scolopacidae; genus Gallinago; species Gallinago jamesoni. The sequence continues at coordinate 143,294,166 of JAOQGH010000001.1, forward strand.
TTTTTTTCTGTAGAAAAAAACATCACCACCTCCAACAGTTTCCTTTCTTTATACTGGTAAGAATTTACTGTCATGATGCTTACAAAAACCAGAGGTCATCTGCAATTGCTGATACATTCTGACTCATTTAGCCATTAAAAAAAAAGCCACAGCAAAAATCATACTCTACTTTGTAAGTTAATGAGGTAACGGTAGACAGTCTTTCTTGATACAAGAAAAAGACTCCTCTCAAAGGACTCGATGACTTCAGAGTCACATAAGTGACTTACCAATGTAAGCTTCAGAATCACCGATGTACATTTCTATGCAATGTCCAAGCATTGTGACTGAAAACGTGTCGTCCCTTCTAAGACCAAGGGCCTATTAATAAAATAAAAAAAAAAAAACAGTAAAAGGTATTCAATAGCAAATAAAACCATTTACATCTTAAGTCCACGACAGTTCCCAGTTTGTTGTTTTGTTGCTCGGCAATGCTATCAGTCTTCACTGTAGAGCAAAACATTGCAAAACTTAAATAATGTGATATGATCTGGCTGAAGTACTCAGCAAGCAAAGCACAAAAACAAAAGGATATGTATACAGACAGAGAATCATTCACAAATCATGAACTATAACACACTATTAAAATAATGATTATAAAACCTGGGAGGAAGTCAATTTTGTGTAGCTAAGCTACAATCTGTAACAAAATAGATTGAGGTATGGTTATGGTAATTACAACTAAATGTATGTAATACAAGTGCTAAGTAAATAGAACTGCAGCTAAGTTCAAACTAATCACCTTGAATACTGCAAATTCAATTGAGGAAAATTCACTGTTACTCCATGAAAACGTGAAATCACTAAAAGTGTCCTGTAATAATAATATACAAGTATCACTGTTCTGCAATAATAATAGGCAAGTATCATATAATAAAGATAAATCTGAGACAACAGAAAATAGCGTTATCTCTAAATTTTGTGCTTTCTGTAAAATTTCTACTTCAAGGCATAGGTTGGAAATATTTTAAATCATTTCAGCTGCATGAGAAGCTTACGTACATAAAATATATATGAAATTTATAATCAACCAATTTATAAAAAAGAAGGATCCAAGTACTAAGTCTCCTAAAGTGGCTTTTTTACCTAATTAACAGAAAACTTAGGGTTTTTTGGGGAAAATATCCTTGAGATTATAAAATAAACACTAATTCAGAGGCTGGATAAAATTCTGGTTCTGTGTTCCAAAACCAAACCAGAAATAACAGAATCTGTGACCAGCACTTCAGTGTAAGGTAGTTACATACCGTATGAAAATAGTCGATTGCGCTTTCAAAGTTGCCCATTAGACTATGTATGTAGCCAATGGCAGAGTAAGTAGAAGCATTTTGAGGAATTAATACTAGAGCCTGGCGATGGTATTCCAGTGCTTCTTCATATTTCCTGTTAGGATTAAATACAGACGATCTATTAGTAAGCTTCAGGGTGAACGCTGTTTATATACTATTGTATTGGTATTTTCCTTAGCTCAGTGGCACAGGATCCTGCAAGATCTTAAAAATTATTGCTTCATACTCTGAACATAACAGAATGCAGAAAAGACTTGAGGATATTGACAATTTTCTTCCTCAACATAATTGAGAAATCATTGTTCTCCTTATGTAGCACAACACCTGCCTAGAGCTAGGCCCCATTTGAAATTATCTTAGCAATTTGATACGGTAAATTGCTTTAGATGTTTAATGCTGCTCGTTGTAACATTAGCTTTCTTTCTGTAGCTTTCATTTTCCACCCCAGGGGAGTGAAGGAGCTGTACGAGACTAAATCACTCATTGTTCAAAGTGAGAAAAACTCTCTGAGCACAAATTTCACAACCCATAAGTGCTTCATACACTAGTACTTTTGCCGCTTCCATTTTGCTACCATCTTCATCAGAAAAGAAGATTCATACATATCCATAATTTCTTTCAAATACCAGCCACCCTTTCTTTGAAAATTATCCATTAATTAGACTGCTTATTGCATCTGTTATTAAATAAAACAAGGATTAAATCATAGAATCATATGGGGTTGGAAGGGACCTCTGGAGATCATCTAGTCCAACCCCCATGCCATAACTGTACATTATGGCATTACTCTGAGAAATTAAATTGTCACATTTGACATAAAGATAGCAATTGTCTATTCATAAGAAATTTCAATGTCTATAGTTACAATGAAATTATGCAAACAGCAACAAATGAAGTTGGAAGTTGTTGGAAGGCATTAAGGAACAATTGAGGCAGAAAATTCATGCAACCGTTTTGCTTGCTGCAGGAAACTTTCCCATGACTTGAATTTTATTTTCACTCATAGTAATTACCAGTCCAATTAACTACCACTGTATTTTAATATGTTGCTTTCAAATTTTGACCACATAATGCTGGCGAGTAGTCATATATCCAGTAGGTCTCTTCATAATACCAACAGCATGAATTATGATCATTAGTAAATTAATTACAGAACTTTTTAAGTTGTCAAAGCGTATGTACAGCTGCCTAAATTCTCGACTTGATCTTCCCAAAAGATGGTTTACAAGGGTGTAGTAATACATTAGGCTGGCTTTCTGAACTTGAACAAATAATGCAATGGAAGTTGCCCTAAGTGTGATGTAAGCAGTTACTAACTTAATGTAGAAATTAAAGAAGACAAAAGGAATTATAACTGAAACAAACATTTGAAAAAAAACCCTGCAATTATACGCATGAACAGATTTCAGAAGCAGTGCCTATTGTTTGATCTTGGCAGAAGGAATAACTATTATACATCCGTATTTCATAATGAATGAAATGAAGACTAATTGGCAATTCAAGTACAAAGTAATTACTACCAAAGCCAAAGCAGAAGTACAACTTATATCTACCATAATCACAATTCTCATTAGCAGCTTTGAAACAAAAATTACAGTATACACCAATTAGACAATTAAAACCATGACACTAAAAGAAAAGATACGGTACTGGTTAAACAAAACAGTAGTTAAAATCAGATAAAGGTAATTAATGAGAAAATATTTCTCCATGTTAAAATTATTAAAGCTTGCATATGTACTTTGCACTTCCCTTTCTTTTCCTAGAATGGAAATATGAAATAGTTCTGTTCTCAAAAGACATAAAGCAGTACTTTATTGCTGTGTTAATGTCACTGAATATTTCACTTCAGGAAAAAAACAAACATAAGCACTGATCCAAGGAATTAATCAGCACAAAACCACCTTTAAGTTAATTAAATCAGTGGACATATTCAAGTATGTCAGGACTGGGACAGCAGCCAATTAGAATTCAGACACATACAAAGATCTAAAAGCCTATGAAGAACTTTCTATCTAATAAAAATCAATAACTAAGGAAAGGCTTTCACATTAAGTACTTTAACTTGTATGTAGCAAACCATATATAAGGGGTGATTAATGTATTTATGTTCACAAGCTGATTTAGGGAATCTTGTTCTTATAAGGTGCTTCTGTACTGCTCTCACGTGGTACACAAACGAGAAGCAGGTCTAGAGAAAACACATTGGTGCTGTATTCCAGATAAACATAACTCCAGTAGTTTTCTGCTTACTTGAGTTTTCTGCAGACGTGTCCTAAGTTGTTCAATAAAGGCTCCCACTTATCAACTGTTACCTGAAAAATAATGCAACAATTCAAGTAACTGTAGCTTCCCAGACTGTAACTGAATTTTGTCTACTTTAAAAAAAAAAATACAACGAACAAGGCAGTTCAGTGATGACCAAGAAAAACATCACAAGCATTTTCAGTTCTTTTCAAAACACATTTAAGCTCAAGACATTTACTCAATAACTCATTTTTCTAATTTTTCCATTCCCCAAACCCAAATTATTTCTTTAAAGGGTCAGTGATAGTAAAACTGGGTTGCAAACCAAACACTTGTTTTCTACTTAAAAATCACATCAAGTGTCTCAGTCTAGGAGCACTGAAGAGCCCCCAGATTAAGTGTTTGTAAAATAATCATAAGTACTGAAAGTCTTTTTGCTGTCGTCCCCACAGTATAATATTTGCTCTAAATAAATTAGCTCATTTACGAGGCACACAGATGTTCTAAGCCAACAAAATCCCCAAAACACTTTTTGCTGAAATTAATTGCATTATGTATTTGTGATGTATAACAATGTAAGACTATCTCTGTATCTCTAGTTATTTCTGGTATTTCCCACTCTAATTCTAAATTTCCATTTTTGTGTTTACAGATACATTGATATTTACTACTTCTCAATAAACGGGAAAAATGCCACACAGAAAAGAATTTAGTTATGTGCCTAAATTTAAGCCTGATCTACAAAGTTTCTGGCAATCATGTGAACAACAATACAGCTTTAACTACAACAAAACAACCCTATTTATATATTGGTGAGTGTATAAATTAGTATTTATGCAGTGTGTTTTAGCAAACGTGTGCCTTGTCCACATGAGTATTATAGTTTTTTTCCACTCCAGAAGCAATTTCATTATCTTGACAGGAGACGCTGTGTTAACAATTACAGCACCATGAGGTGGTGTCATCACTAACTAAATTTAAGCTAAAAATCAAGAAAACCTATCGTAAAATTCACAAGAAGCCTGTCACAAGGTGGTACTACTTTCATTAAGGCATCTTAAGTTACTCTAGTACAGCGTGTTTCTTTAGACAAGATGACGACACACCTATAAAATAAATAAATGAAACTGGTACAAACTCGGTTTTGTGTTCCAGCACCTGAGGAATCAGGGTTGTAATGGCTGACTTTTGTTTCACAAAAGCTCTGGCAATACAGGCACATTTCCTAACAAACTCTTTGCCAGGGATTATTTTGATTATTTTCAGGAAGTTAGTTAAGCATCCCTGGGCCCATTCCCACAAAGTGGCTCTATCTGGTAGGAAGATAACAAATCCAAACCTACAGGATTATGTCCAAACAAAAAAACAAGTTTAACACTTAAGGTGGCAGAAACTATCTTCACTCGGGTACCCAGTTCCACCCTCAAGCCAAGAACCACTGGTCTACTAAGACCCAAGGCTGAGAATGAGACCTGGATTCCACTCTCCAATCAAGCCTAGTTTTTCTTTTCATTTCATACAGAAACATACTTTTTGTCTTTTCCTGTAGCACCGAAGATAACGTGTGATGATTCTCATCTAAAAACCCGACATACACAATTACAAATAGACGGCCTAAGTTTTGAAGTCAGATTTGTATTGTATTGCTTCTACCTTAAAATAAGCATATTTTGTCAGAAGATATTACAGAATTTCCTGGAGTTTTACAAATTTATGAGCATGTGTTTTAGGAAAAATACCTCATTTCCAATAGCTTTGATTTTTTCCAGTGCATCAAGAAACCACTTTTCTGCAGTTTTCCAGCTAAGAATTGACAGGGTGAGGGGAAAGAAAAGTAAATTAGTTTCATTAGTTTTCATTAGCAGTATGAGAAAATCAGGTTTTTTGACATTATTTTGTCAATTGAGTGAAATTAGCTGTAATACCCAGCAATTTACATTTTGCTATATTTTGCATGTGCTCCTAAGAGCTAACAAGACAAAGTTAAAAAAATCAGAAGCAAACCAAGAATATTCACTGAACAGTTCTTACATCTGTTAGGATTTCTCAGCATGTATCTGGAACCTCCTGAGCTGACAAAATGCTACAAACTTTTACAGCATGTGTGCACTTGTGTTTGCAGACAGATGCCTTTTCAAAGCATGTAACTACCCAAGGGCAGGCACACACAACGTAATAACAGATTTCTGCATGTTCCTCAAGCATTAAATTCTTTCCTGGTTAAATCTTAAGCAAGGAAGCACAACATAAAAAGCAAAGGTTTAGGGTAAACATCTAACTAGAACCAAAAGAAACTGTAGTACATATATCGGTACATTAAATTTCAGAATAATCCATATTTAAGATCTTATTTAATCTCATTTTGCAAGCTTACTCTCCATTTTGAAATGCAACCACTCCAACTTCATGCATAACAAAAGGATCTTCAGGTGCGATGCTTAAAGCTTGGCTGAAAAACCTTTCAGCTAACTTTGAGTTATTGGTCAAACCATATTCCAGTCCAATATAGAGCATCGGCAAATGACACCTATAACAAAAAAGTATCATGTAATTACCAGAAATGGCATCATAAACTATAAAGAAATGCCAACTGTGTTTGCATGTTTATGTACATCCAAGCAAAAAGCTGATTTAAATGGACTATTAACTTAAGGGGCAGTTTAAAAGACTTTATATCTTTGTTAGTTATTGACGAGAATTTGAACTCCAGTATATAATTTAACTCGCTCTGGAATTACATGTATTTTCTCAGTGCTTAACTTAGTTCTGAGTTTGGTGTTTGTTTGTTTGTATTCGCCCTAGTATCCTTCCTACATTTCACTTACAAATGGAATATAAAAGAAGTAATAATAAAGGGATTACATTTACCAAGAACTACAACCAAATACAACAGTCTTATATACAATATGACACGATTAGTCCACTACTTATTTTACAACCTTCTCCACAGAAGAAGAGAATTTTCTGGTAAAACACAGTTTACCTAAATACAAATCTTGACTTTTGCACTTGGGAAAAAAAAAAGAATCACATCAATAATCAAGTACAAATAATGCAGTCAAATGCAGACGATGATATTACTTGGTATTTTCTTCCTTTGTTCTCTACTAGATAATTGTTGTAAACGTATTCCTACTATTTAAAGGGATAAAGGTTAATATTCTACACTAATTATGGATTAACTTTAATTTTTCTGAATATGACATTTTTGACATACCCTTTCATGAGCTGTGCAGCTGTGAAATATGCAGCCATTGCTTGGTCATGCTCACTCTCAACTGCAAATGAATGTCCATATGCAATCCATGCAGGTCCATAGGTTCTCTCAAGTGTAGTAGCTTTGCTAAAAACAAGAGCAGATCACAAACAAACACATCCAAAATTAAATTTGTTCTGCTTCAGATGGCTACTTACATAGCAATGCTATGCCACAGAGTTAGGAATCTACTAAGATAATCTTCTTTAATGCTCAGTGGCAAACTATTTTGCACTTTAAAGTAACACCTATTTTCAATAATTCACTGTATTATTTCTATTGATGTTCATGGACAGCAGGAATTATTTGATATTACTGAACATAACTAATGATATAATAGGTGAACTGGCCAAATTACAGAAAAACTTAGTAGTGACTCATAATGTATTACAACATTGTAGCTAAACATTTCAACAAATATATTCTAGCAAACATAAGTTTCACAATCAGGATACTAAAATACTAAATGAACTTTTAGATTGAACTGTGTGTTGAAATTTTCCCATATAATTGTCCTAGCCTTAATGAAGACAAAGGTATTTATTTGCCTTCTATTGAATGGTGCTCAGGAATATGGTTTAGTGTTGGGGTTTTTTGGTTTTGTTTTTTGTTTCGATTTTTTGATTTTTTTATTATGGTTGGACTAGATGATCTTAAAAGTCCATTCCAAGCTAGGCAATTCTGTGATTCTATGAATTAATTTCAAATGTCTCATACCCATCTTGAGTTTTCCACACATGCTGACTTGTCAACAACGACACATTAAAACACAGTTTTATTATTATTATAATAGATGGATTTTATTCTACCACAAAATTTATTTTCCTCATGGGTGCTGAGATGAGGTAAGCCTTTTTGCAAGATGTGAAGGATGCAAACAGCTCCTTCTGGAGCAGCCAGAATGATATTTCCCTTCATGCTACTGGGCACTGCCCAGCTGTGCCTTCTACCCTGTTCAGCATGCGCCAGCATGATGTCCTGTGACTCCAAAACAATGACACAGGAGCTTGTTTTTATCCATGGTATCTCCAGATCCTTTTCTAAAAACTAGTGCCTAGCCCATAGTTGTTCCTAGCCTTGTAGCCTTGTTACTACTTCATTTTTACTACACCTTTTTTACTAGACTCTTTACCAGAACTACCCTGAATGTGGATTATTTTTTTTTGTCCCCTTACACATCTATAGACCCTTCCTGGCTAGGGATGCTTGCAGATTTAATAAAGATGTTTTTTATTTTGCCACCAAAACCACCTATGTCACTCAGGACAGCTTGTGGAAGAATTTCACACTGGTACTTGCCAGGAATTTAGATTGTTTAAGTGCCTGTTAATTATGAGTAAACTATCTAAATTACTAACCCATCTTTACATGTATTGTCTATAAAGGTCTCAAAGGAAAATGAAAGCCTAAATCAAGCTGTGAGGCTTTCTCAGTTTAGGCTTACAGCCCTGCTTTACAGCAACAACTTCACTTTCTGCTCTCCAGTGCTGACTAACAATACACATACAGAAGACCTACAGGAAAGAACACTGGACTGACTGACCATCCCAAGTAGTCCAAGGCTGCTTGCGCACAGAAAGAGCTAAACTACCAAATTATCAGAATTTTCTGCCTAACTCTGCCCTTAACCTGGGAGAATGAATGGGTGTCCTTAAGCTCAGAACAGATGCTTGATTGCCTAGCTGTAGTTAGCTTGGCAGCACGAGCGAATGCAGGGACTACACCTGCATCACAGGAAAGTGACTGTCAAAAGAGATTCCACCATAAGCCTGTATGTCATTTTTGAGTATCTAGAAGGCTGGGGTCAAAATTGATATACCAAAAAAGGCTATCAACAAAAGGAATATTTTTGTAGTAAACAGTTTACCAACACTTCTGTTTACTTTATGAGCTTACAAAAACCATGAACATTAAATATTTATTTAGCGAGTGATCAAAAGATTAACTAAGGAAAACCAGAAAAAAAAAAATTTACCTGAGGTATCTTCTGGCATGTTCATTTTTATGGCCAACCATGAGATAGTAGCATCCTACTGCAAACCATGACACCTACACATCACAATAAAAACAAAACATTATTAGATTTATCACACTGATTTTAGTGAAACATCCCCATAGGTGATGCAAAACAGAGGAACAGATTATAATTAGAGAAGTTAGGAGCATTTTCACTGAAATCAGTCAGCTTTTCGAATTATTTGATATTGCAGACAAGCTAGAACTGCTGGCATGTACATCTCTAATTGAGTTTGTTCAGCCTTATGAAGAGAGTGCTAAGCAGGAAGCTTATTGCTGTCTTCAATTATCTAACAGTAGGGAACACAAAAGACAGACCCAGACTCTTCTCAGAGGAGTGGTGACAAGTTAAGCTAAGGTACAAGTTGCAACATGGAAAATTCAGACTGAGTCAAAGGAAAACAGTTCTCACTATGACGGCAATCAAACATTGGAAAAGGTTGCCCAGAGAGGCATATACATTTATTACCGTAGCATTTGTCTTAAATTATTATTCAAAGGGAACACCTCACATTGAATACCTCACACTGAATATATTTTACAGGTACTTTGTTTTAAAAAAAGAACCTTGGTACAAGAAAATTACAATGCATAGAAAATAAGAGAAGCAAACCATTTGTACTAGCTCCATCCAGAAACAGATTTTGAATTCTGTTGCTCAAACTATTACATTACAAGCCTTATATGCTTTCACCTAGAAAAAAATACCTAGTCATGAAGGCTTAGAACAACTTACAGGATTATTTGGGTACAAGTCCACCAGTTTGTGAGAAAGGTAGAAAAGCTCTACATAGTGGGAAGAAACAAGAAAAGAAAATTAAAATGTGCTAAAACATTGAGATGTTTCAAGTCCTTTATCCTTCTATACAAAATATCCAGAACATCTAATGTTATTAATGTACAAGTGATAAACTTGTGACAAATGATGTTTTCTGTTTAGTGGTAATCCTTCAGATTGCCTCAAAATAGTTTTGGTTTTGCAATTAACTAACTACAAAAACAAACCTCCAAACCCAAACAACCCATAAGTCTTCACAGCACATAAACAAGCAGCTATACATCCCACCTCTTAAAGAATTCTGCACTAAACTTAGATCATTAACATACAGTAAAATAAACGCCTGTAGTATTACACTTGAATGTATCTTGTCAACCTTGTCACTATTGAACTTCCTACACCTGAAAGGTAAAACATTTTGACTAGATCAATTTCCTGTGCATTAATAGGTTGAAAATAGGAGAAAAATCACATAAATTATTGTATTATTTGGAATAATTCTAAGTGATTATTTTTCTAAAAAAATAATTCTAGTTATTAGAATATCTACCTATGGATTTTCTAACTACAGCAGAAATATTCAGATACAGGATAACAATTCTAATGCCTATGCAATTTCAAAAGAAATAGCAGTGCATAAAATTCCTATTTCTTCAGAGTACAGTCCTCCTAAATTGATGAGGTTTTCCTGGAGTACTTTGCACCAATTCTTGGCTTCAGAAAAATCAAATAGGAAAACCAGCTTACAAAATACCAACTTATTTACAAAACTTTTCTCAAGACAGATTTAGAAATAGTAGACTCAGACATAGTTAACTGTAAAGCAATTGAAAAGGACATTTACTAAACACTGAGAAGTACTAATACACCTAATGGCCTATTTGTGTACATGTAACACATCATCCTTCAAGAGACTGCAAATCATATGATCTCCTTATTCTATTTTCCATTTGGTTTTAAAGACATTCAAGCTCCTCACTTGCTTTCGATGTTTATATGCAGTCTGAATGAGAAAAAGCCATCCCAGATGCAAGTAAGCTATTCTTTTAATTCCAACTAAGGTGCTGCATAATTATTAACTTGCTTGAACTAATAAGAGGCCTTCACAAGAAAGGCAAGGAGAGTCTAGATTTTTTTATATTATGGAAAAAGCATGTCCACCTAAACATACACACTGCTGAAGTGTTCATTCTAGTTTAAATTTTTTCTGGTGTTGAGCAGAAAAAGTACACCTAGATACTCTAGGAAGATCACCTCAAAACAGAAATCAAACAGAAATGAAGCAGTGCAGCTCACTGTCTGGCTACATCTCCAGTGGTTAAAAGACAGTGTCACTCATGAACATGAATGAATAAAGACTCGCTGCACAACTACTTCCCCTGCCCTGCTGTCAGCTCTCAAACTCCCTTCTTTGCCAGTTAACACTGTTTTCTCGAAACTCCAGGTAGGAGGAAAAATACATGTAATTTTAAAAATGGTATATTAGGGGGTTTATTGGCATCCTTAATTCTTTTTTTAAATTGAAGCTTTACAGTCTTCTTTTGATTTGTATTAAGTGTCGTGTTTCTTACCATTTGCTTTATTAAGCTCCACAAGCGTCCCTATATGCACAGGTAAACAGTTTGCATGGAAAGGATCTTTTTCCATCACTCTAAAAATAAATAAAAAAAAATTTGCAACACACATTTCAAAAATTTTAATGTGTTTTAAGTGAGCTGCTTTTATAGTGTGTAATGTTCCAATTAATTACCACTTTAGGCACTGGAAAACTATTTGTGACTAGAAGGTAACTATTACCAGCATAATAAAGGCTATCTTAAGACCAGAAAAACAACTATTAATTTACATTAACAGAAAATTCTTGCAAGCTAAATATACAATTAGAAAGAGAGAATATAATGCACATTTCTTTGCAAGTCCCTTCAGATTTAACCAGGAAACAGCAAGCAATGTTTATGTTCTTTTTATGTCTTTTTTATATGTTTGACAGCAACTTTCAAGCAATAGCTCTCAGCTTAACACTAAGTATGCTATGCTTTAGGAAACACTTAGTTGAGTTAAAAAATTTTGATTTCCTGTGGTGTTTAGAAATGGAAGACAGTCTCATAGACAACAAACTGCATGCAGGACATGGCTTCTAGGCACGTGCCCTTTTTCTAAGCATTGGCATTTGGTAAACTAACCGGGGAGGGGGATGATGTCTTTAAATCTTTTCACATAATCTCTTAATCTCTTAAATCCATTCTCAGAGAAGTACACCTTGAAATAGTTAAAAGTTTAGTTGACATTTTGAAATAGTTCAAAGTATTTCCAATGAAAAGTATAAAAGAACATATAAAAAAGTGTATTAAATGTTCTCTTGAAGAGAGTCTAAAACTTTGAAGTTACATGGACTTCTCAGATTCTCATATCTAAGTTCTAGCATCTGTGATAGTCTCCTCCTTAGGAGAAGTTTACTCCTAATTGCCAAGGTGTGGCAATTTAGTTTAAGAAACAAAGATGTGATAATGTAATTTTATTGACTTAATTGGAGTAATTTTTTTCAACAGACTCATGATTTTACTCAGATGTTGAAATTCACCCTGCCAGCATTCTCTACAGCCTTCCCAAAAATCTTGCCTGTACTCGGTTCCATGAGATATTCTACACAGTGATGGCTTGCTTCAGCTAAGAGGACGCTATACAAAAAACAAAACAAACCCCCTTCTATTTTATACTACTAATATTCTGAGACTATGCAGTACATACACAAAAATACAGTTTCTTAAAAAGGTAGTTGTCACGCCAGCAGAAAAAAAATAGCTCCACAACCACGTGTTCACACTTACAGTAGTTGAGAAGCCATCCATGTTGTTTTTCTGACCGACCTGACAAGCGAGCAGCAGTGTATCCCTGGCCTAAGTAACAACTGAGAGACAATACTTGGCACATCAAAATTAACATAACTATTAATTGGCCAGAGAAATTATACTTCCTAACTAACCAGCTGATCCAACCTGTTTATTCCAAAGGCCAAACAAGAAGTAGGTACACAAGACACAAAACTGAAGGCACCAGAGTAAGGAAGAGGCTGGATGAAGGGAAGTGCTGCACAGTGCTGATTAACTGGAATTTTGCTTTGGATACTTCTCCTACATATCATAAAAATAATGTGTCTTGCTACACTCAAACTACACATTTTAAATACCTGAAACTTCTTATCAAATTGTTACGTATGCATTGAACAACAATATTCACTGTAAGTCCAGCCGTAACTATTCTACTACATCATATGTGAAAAACCCCTTAAAGGTGCTCTGTATACTTACACAGAAGTGAGCTTGTAACACATTTTGAAATCACAGTTATAATAATGCCTTTCAGCTAAGGATACTACCACATCCAGGTTTTCCTGAAGACCATCTACTGATTCAGGAATCAACGTTTCACTGGGTTTATTATACTGGAAGATAAAAGAAACAACGTCTGAATACAATCTAAAATCAGAAAGTAATTATATCTAATACAGTATTACATGGATATTAATAGTTTTCATTCTAAAAGAATATTTAAGCAGCATTAAGCTTCTTAAAACCATTAGTTTTACACTTAAAGTCCATACAACAGGTATTTGGTAAAATAGTTCTTTATAATGTACTTAAAAGCTCACTCAGTACATGAAATATGCTTGCCAGTGTCAATGTCTTAAGTGCAAGCTGTAAAAATGAGTACTGAGCACTAGATAGTTGGCTTTCAGTGCTCTCATGTTATCTCAGGAAAAAACAGTCTGGAATAATGTTGTTATATCCTAGTATTTTCAGGTAACTGACATTTTACCTACATTATTAATGGTCTTTTTCCCCACCTAGAAGTTTCTCAAGAAATAAAGTTAAAAAAAAAAAAAAATCAATCAGAATTTCAAGTTGTCACCACACCAGAAAATAAGTTTACACAAAACAATTATACTACTCCATAAAGTGCTGTCTACTGCATCACTGATTTTAAAATAAACAAAACCAAAAGGCTTTATTTAGTCCAACGAATAAATGGAATCCAAGAAAATTTACACCTTAAATCAAGATTTTCAATCAATTCTCCAGCTTTGTAGTAAGTTTGGAGGTTTACCTTTTTCAATTTATTCTCAAATAAAAAGTGAAGCAATTCTTGTTCTTCTTCTGTACATTGTCTACTAAGAGGTAGAGATTCAAGAAGTTCTTTTTCTATTTGAATTTAAAAAAAAATTGAAGTGGTCATGTTACAGACGAAATAGGAAGATCTAACATTTTAAAAACTTAAAGATGCAAAGAATTTCATGATGCTCATCCAAATATTACAAGGAAGAAAACAGTGCATACACACTAAAAACAGATACTACTACTAATTATGGAAATTAATAACTGAATTCCTAGTTTTTCCTTCTACTCTTTTAAATAAAATATAATAAAGATGACATAACATACCACTATTTTTATTTACTCAACATGTCCAATTTTATTGCTCAGAATGCTATATTAAGCAATGTCTATTATAACTAAGCAAGTACTAGTAGGGTTTTTTGGATTCAAAGCCTATGAAGTTGAGAACACATGAAAAACATTTTTTATGCTGGGCAAAGAGCGTGGGAGCTGCCAGGGCTAACAGACAGGACAGCTGGGTTTGTTTCTTTTAATTCTTAGTGCTGCAGGAAAAATAAAGTTCAAATGTAAATTTGAGCAGATTATAATTTTCATTCATTTAATACATTTTCTATTCTTAGAATTTTAAAGTCTGTTACTTGCAGTATTGCTTTTGTTTTTTTCCAGGAAAAAGGCATATTGAGAAAGCAGATAAATTTCACTTCTATTTGAGAAATACCGCTATCCAGACCTTCTTGTGCCGTCAACATATGGTGCGATGTCAAAAGATCAAATGCTTCAAAGCAGTAAACATCAAGCTTCAGGGCCTCTTTGTAGCTGTATGTTGCTAGGGTTCTATTATCCAAAGCATCATAGATCTTCCCTCGCAAAAGGCATATAGAGCTCTTGATCTGGTGGAAAAGCAGGGCTGGAGGTCAAAGACTGAATCAATGTTTGCAATTTCGTTTTGAGCACAAATCAAATGGGCTCCCTGAAAAGTAAAAAGCATTTCATGTATGATGGAACCTGGGTTTCTAGTGCTATCTTTAAATAAATATTGTCTCTACTCTCTTAAAAAATAAAATGAATGCTTTGTCAGGTTATCTACTGCCAAACAAATATATGCTTGAATTAAGTAGAGGGAAGATAGAGTTCATCTTTTCTACTTCCAGCATCCAGCTCTTTGATACTGAGTTGTAAGCTATTTATACTAAATTCCATTCATATTCAATATAGGGAAATCTTCACTTCAAAAGGCAATTCACTTCTTTGTTGACTATTAAACCACATATTTCAGGCAAGATAAGAATGACTGCAGTAGAGATGAAAAAGGCTGAATCAATGCACGCAACTACTTCGAGCAGAAAAATATGTCCTTTTCAACTCAAAAAATAGATGTTTCAGAAATAGTAGTAAAAGATCATTACTATCATAGTTAAAGTTGTGCTAAGACGTCTAATAATTAACACGTTCTTTCAAAACTCTCTAGATGGGTGTTCGATTCAGTCAGAAAGCCAGAGAAGTCCCAGCAAGTTACTTGCAGCAAGTGTACACGTTGTGCATTGATGCCATCAGACTAACCAGACAGACCAGCTCCCTCAGGAGTCCACACACTAGAAATGCCACAGCTGCATTAATAACTAATAAACCTCAGGGGGCTGCTAAAGTGGTAATACTGTTACCAGCTCAGAGGCCAGTCACTCCTACTCTGGAACTAGTAAGTGTGCAAACTAATCAAATTAAGTTTGAAAGGGCTACATTCCTAGAGAGGAGTTTGATTTAAAATTTCTCTTAGCAATACCCGCTTCGGTAGTCCTCTCCTTTGGCAAACCAAAGCCAGCCTTACATTCGTGAACTACATTATCACAAGCATTTGTGAAGATAAGGACTGATGGAATTTGAGTTTTTTGGCTGGGTTATTTTTCAGTCAAAATAATTTCCCAATTTAGTTCAATAATCAGCCACTCAAACACCTGGGCCAGAGTACCATGAAACAGGAAGAAAGAATGAACACCCAAAGCTGAGGACTTTTGCCTTTGCCAGCAGTGGTAGCTTAAATGCTCCCATTAAGGTGCACAGCAGTAACTCAGTCTGACCCACTTCTCCCTTAAGCCCATTAATAACAGCATTTGAAATAAATTCACATCAATGATTTAACCCGTTTTGCTACTTCAGTCTTATCGGAAAAATGCCATCTGCCAATCACATTCACTGTAGCTTCAGCTCATAAACTTCAATTGATAACTCCGAAAGTAAAGACTCTTTACAGACTCTTCAGGCTAGAGGCGGTACCGATCCCTTTTAACTGTGTGCCTATAGAAAAATTTTTCACTGAACTTCAAGAACTTCACCTTCACATCACATAATTTTCAAACATAATCAAAAAACTTCACACTGAGAACAACACTAGAGTGATTACGGAAACATCTCATTAAAAATATCTAGAGGAGAAGAAAAGTTGCTTTGTTATCTCAGAATCTGCAGCCCATTTGAAAGAAGTGTTAGCTTACATTGTCATGGATGAAATTGCAGCATAGAGCTAAAAGACTCTAAAAACCAATGCTAGGATCATGAACTTCCTGCAAGGTGTCTGCAAATAACTTATGGGAAGTTGCTGAAAAGCACTCTTCATTTTAGCAAGCCAAGTTCTTTTCATATAGGCAAGTTGACTTCTGACTGAAAGGAGAATGTTTTTGAAAATTATGTTATATCAAAAAAAACCATTTTGAAAATTGTGTTATCTAAAAAAAAGCTTAAACACAGAGTTTCAGATTCATACAGCTGTAACACTACTTTCTGACTTCACACTTTTGAGTTATAAAAAAATTGTTTATAAAACATCACTTACAGAGGATTGTGACATCTCCCAGTCTGTGGTAGAGTCTTTCAATCCACTTTCATCCTTCAAATATTTTTCAAAAAGTCTTTTGTTGATTGGCTCTTCCATATCAAGAATATCCAGGGCCTGTTGATGTTCTTTTGCAGCATACTAGCCAAACACGTGCATGTAAAAAACAAGGTTGGGATTTGAAACATCTGTATGTAAAGCACCAATAAACACATTGTCATATTTCAAAGGCATAGATTATAATAACCAGTGCTTATCAGCGGATTTTTCATGCATACATATTCTTATTTGGCCATGTGCCATTTTATAATTGCATCCACCTATTTTACTAGTCATATATAACACGGAAAAAATTATAAAATTAATACCTACAGAAAAATCTATTATTCTGGTCAGAAGCAGATATGCTTCTAAAAATACTTAATACGAGTCTTAATAAAATACAGTGATCTTATTCTATAAGCAGCACATTATTCTATTTGAAATTTCTATACTTAATCTACCAATAGTTTCAGATGTCCTTTGAAAGCACTGCATTTTATTATTTCTGTATCACATTTTATACTTCTTTAAAAATGTAAGTATGAAGACATGACGCAAAAATTATTCACATTTTTTCCCCACAAAACATTAAAGGCGTATTTTCTTTCCTGGAAAAAAGGTCAGTTGGACTTCTTCAGAATAGTACCAAAACGGACACCCCAGTGACCATACTGAATATGAGGAAAAACTTCTTTACGGTGAGGGTGACAGAGCACTGGAACGGGCTGCCCAGGGAGGTCATGGAGTCCCCTTCTCTGGAGATCTTCAAGACCTGCCTGGATGCAGTCCTGAGTGATGTGCTCTGGGCAATCCTGCTGTAGCAGGGGAGTTGGACTAGATGATCTCTAGAGGTCCCTTCCAACTCTGACAATTCCGGGGTTCCGTGAAGGTTAAAGAATTAAATCAACTGTCACAAAATTTAAACCTGTTGTTCCAATGAACAGAGAGATCTACATCGCCTGTCAGGCGCCTAATCTTCACAAGATGTATCTTTTATATAGTTTAGTTTGTTTCCAACAGAGGCTAAAACATGTACTTACATGACATCTGGCTGCAAGGTAACGACACGCTTCATATAACTGAAAGAGAAATTTCACACATAGTTGTTTTAAAGAGAGAAGGTGTTTACTTACAGTGCTAGAATCCATTTTGGTCTCTCATTTTTCAGTTGTATGACTTCTTCATCCCTTTCACCTCCAAAAACCTTCCCTGACCAAAATGACTAAGCCTATAACTTCAAAGGACACTCGGTCCACTCTTGCCTTCATCACTCATTAGCAGAGTGGAAGGACAATTTAAACAACCACACCTGAAGTGACATTCCACCTTCTGTTGCAGTTACTCCACCTAACTGCTGCAGTTACTCCACCTAACTGCTGCAGTTACATCCTTGGACCCCTTCTCTTTTCTGTGACTCTATCTGGGGACAGCAGTTTCAATCTGACCTATAGAACACAGGGCTATACTTGGTTCAGATGACTGCATCATGAAGGTGTTTTAATCACTTTACCCATAAAACCTACCCTCTGATGGTGAAGAAGTCACTGTGGTTAGCAGCAGAGGTTTAGAAGTGGAATAAGAGTAGTAAGTTTTTGACTAAAATGACTTACCTTATCCAACTTACGCGATCGAAGGGCATGCGCTGCCCTATGATACTGAGCTGTTAGATAAAGACACTGGGCCAACCAGTAGATATCTTGTGGTTCCTCTAAAATAAAAGAACAAAGCCATTCATTTATAATATGCCTTTAAACACTTTTATACAGAATATTCACTTTTGCTTCACTAGCAAAGTATTTTTCCCCTACTCTAGCATCCTATTGCGTTACAAAGTTTAATTTTTTAAATATGTATGTATAAACAACTTATAGTATCTACCTAACCTTAAAATCTGGCCAGATTTAATTTTAACACAAAGTTCAAAAGGGATGGAAGATTGGTCCTGCTCTATTTGGAAAAATTGCATGCCAAACATCACAGAAAAACACTCAAACCAAACTCAAAACTTCAACATTTAGCCACACAGCTTAAAAAACCCCAACAAAATCAAAACAGAATGTTATCAGAAATAATTTAATAAAAAAGAATGTAAAATTAACTACTTACCATGAGACAGTGAAGCTACTTTGTCTGCCCAAAAAAGGGCGCTTTGATACTGCTGCTGTAAAAGCATGATAGAAATAATTAATATTTATTTGGGGTAAGCTTTCCTGGATTATTTTCAAATATTATGTACATCATTCACACTTAACATCTTATGCATGTAGTCTGTAACATTGATTCAAATTTGAGATCTTTGTAAGTTCAAAAAACAGTTTAAAAGGGCCAGTACTGTAACTTCTAAAGGGTATAAAAGGTAACTCAAGGTAAGATTGTTCATTTATTTTCAATAAAATGCAGACACCTTTGACCAAAAGGTATGCATGCTCTATGTAGGTATGCCAATAGGTCATTAGTTGATTTGCTATCACTGAAGAAGTAGCAAGAATTCCCCACCACCACCCCAGCTAAAATAATTTACATATTTTAGAAGAAAAAGAATACTATATTTAAAAATTGGGAATATAAATTACTTCAGGAAACTTCAGCAGCACCATCTCTGATTAATAAATTTTCATTCCCCTGTGAAGATGCTCTAACCTCACACAAACCATAGTCCCTACGTGGATTTCCCCTTATGCTTCGATACACAGTTTCACTGTTAAGTCTCCAGCCCAGGAGAAGTCGGTGAAATAGAGAAGACTGGTGGCAACTAGAGATGCAACGGAATCAGAGTTTGCAGGTATATCCCACTAACTCTGCTAAAGCTGCCATCAGATTTGGGGTGCCAGGCAAAACCTCATAGAACTGGCTGGGATTATTCTCTAAGGGGTTACTGTTGTTCCTTTTTATCCTTCTCCATGCTATAAGACATAGTATGCTTCCCAGGATCTTCTGGCCATCTAACATATCCTGCCATCGCAAAGACTTCCCACACTTGGAAAGTCTTGATCACTTCTGCTCTTTCCTGCAACATTACAGTTCCGGGGTTTGTTTACAATCTTAGTGACTGTTTTATGCTTTTGGAGTAGTGGTTTGGCAGACTTTTCTGAAACACACACTGATGGTATTCTAGTCCTCACAAAGCTCTACACTCCATGACCTAAGTGGTCTCCTCTATCCTGTGTTCCCCACAATCCCTCCTTGATGGGGATTAAGAATGCCAAGAGAATAGTATGGTTTCAATCTGCACTCCCAAGGAAAAAAAAACAACAACCCCAAAACAAAACCCCACATATGTAAAAGCTGTCTACAGGAACTGCCATTTAAATCACTCTTTCAAGACCATAAAAGAAAGGCATAATCAAGGCCTACAGGGCACTATACAACTTTCGCTGAGCAGTTCTCCAGTACTATCAACTGTCTATATTACACAAAGCAGCATTGTCATGTTTCTCCTGATGCCCCTTCCTCAGAACTGCAGAGGTATCTATACAGCTGTGTGGCAAAGCAGCTTAGTCAACTTAGTTTCACTCAGATGAGTATAGCAAAACAAAACAATAAAATCCACCAATTTAACCTAGGTCCCCAAGCAACCTTTCTGTCAGACTTGCTAGCCACAGACACTAAGGTTGGCGCTAACTGAAGGGACGGGTTTCTCTCAGTAGCGATGCCACCACAGAATCTCTTAAGTAGAAATAGAGCAGCACAGTTTCGTGCTGTACTTAATCTAATTTACGAATGCGTTTCGCCTGTTGGTTTTCCTGTGTGGTGGTTTGTGGTGTTTGTTTGTTTGCCCTGCAGCAACATAATTGCCGGATCCATCAGCAAAGGCGAACGAGCCTGTCCTTCCAAATGGCAGCCTGCGGCGCGGCGACTCGGCACCCACAACCACCGGGTAACCGTGGCCCCACCGGCACCGCCGGCCCGGGGAGGGACCCTGCAAACGCGCCTTCGCTGCCGCTCCCACAGCGGGATTTCCTCCTCCTCCTCCAGGCGAGGAAGCAGCCACGACCTACCCCCGCCACCTCCATGTCACGCTACGAGGAGGCCCCAGGCCCCGGCTCCCCGCGGGGACGGCAGCGGCGCCGCTCCTGGCCCGCTCCGCTCCTCGCCCACCCCCGCGCCCTCCTTTTCCCCAGAGGAAACGGGGAATTATTTCAAAATTAACCCCCTTCTCCTCGGCCGCAGAGGCTGGCCCCCGAGCCTTCCTTCTCCCAGGAGCCGGGCCGTCAGGGGTTTTTCCCCCGAGAGGGAAAACCCAACCCAACCGCTCCTTCTCCAGCAACTCCCCCCGTCCCGGAGCGCTGGCCGCTCCCCCGGCGCCTCACCTGGTCGATGTACTGCCGCACCCGCTTCCTCAGCCGCTCCAGGTTCATCCTCCCGCCCGGGGTGGTAGAATGAAGTGTGAGGGACGGGAGGAGGCCCAGGCGCCCAGCCCGCCGCGCCGGGAGCGATGGCCTCTCCGCCCGCCCGCCACAGCCAGGCGCCCTGCCCGGCGGTGCCGCGCTCAAACCCGCCCCGCTTCCTTCCCGTCCTCCCTTCCCGCCCCTCCTTCCCGGAAACGACGACCCGGGCGCGTCGTTCCGGCAGCGCTGGGTGCCGACGGGGAGGGGAACTGAGGGGGATTCAGACTTTTCTCCACAGATCACCCCCCCCACTCCCCCGTAAGTTTATTCTGGGGCTCTTCTTCGCAGCTTTGAGGGGAAGGTTCGTCTCTGTGAAGGACCTATGCCCTCCCTTTGGCTGCCGTGGCCTTGTGGTGAAAAGACTCCTTCAAGGCTTCTCAGGGATGGCAGACAGCGTGTCTGGAGGTTTTCTACGAGGCCTTCATCGTCCAGTCATTCCTGGTACCACACAGATTGGGGAATCATTACCCACAAGCAAATCACTTGAAACATGTCAGCTTCTGCTACTGAAAAACAGATAACATGAAGGAATAAATAAAAAGGCCTGTTTTGGAGTAATCCAGATGCTGGCTGATGCCTCTTTGAGCAGTTATGCCTGCTACAAGAGGAGCAATCATCCGTGTGTGCCTTGACGGAGAAGGAAAACCTCTGTCAGAATTACAGCATGGAGAAGGACACAAAGATGACAGCTGGTCACAAGCAAACAGTATTCTTTTGAGAAAAATGGATCCATGTGTCCTCTCTGGATCAATTTACGGTAGCTGCAATTTGATGTAAAACTGCTTTAATCATAGAATCGTTTTGCTTGGAAGGCACCTTTAAGATCATTGACTCCAACCGTTAACTTAGCGCTGCCAAGTTACCACCAAACCATAGCCCTCAGCACCACATCTACCCATCATTTAAATACCTCCAGGGATGGTGACTCACCACTCCTGGGCAGCCTGTTCCGATGCTTGATAACCCTTTCAATGAAGAAATTTTTCCTTCTATTCCATCTAAACCTCACCTGGCACAACTTGAGGCCATTTCCTCTTGTCCTTGTCTTATCTTGTGCTTGACTTCAGTGATTTCCTCTGGTTATTAGTTAGGCTGGATTTTCAGCTTATACTATGTCAGCCTTTTGGGGCTGTTTCTTGCTGAATTCATGTGCTGCAGATGGTAGATACTCATTTCATGCCTGCAATAAAACAGATATGCATTTTGTATTTTTTTACTTACGTGGATTTGTAAGTCTGTTACTTTTTCATGTTTTGGTAACTGAGACCGTGAGGAAAGCAAAATCTACTTTCATCTTTCCATCCCCGTATGTAATGAAGGGACAAAAACCTTTTGTTAGTGATTTCTTTAGTTCCAACAATCCTATCTAACAAGCATTATCATCATGTTAATCTTCCCTGAAGATGCCTTCAGATGTCCAAATAGCTTCTATGGCCACCTGACCATACGGTGGCAGAAGAGAAGATGCAATCAAACTTTTGTACCTGCAGCTCTGTCTTGTTGTGGGTACTACCACTCCACTCATTCTATTTGTTGGTTTAAAATCTCTTTGAAATTTGACCATTTCACAGCATATGTATTTGTCAGTTGGTGGATATTTCTACGTACAATAAAAGAAGTTTGAGTGAGATTTTCCTACTATTTTGAAACTGCTGCATGTTGGAGCCCACAGTTTGCTCATTGTTGACACATTTCCGTCTTAGACCAGGTCTAATGGTAATTCACCAGACCTCAGTGGCTTCTGTTCATCATGAGATACTGGGGCAGCAAACTGCGGGAACATAGAGGGAACAAGATTAATTTAAATATCATAGAATCATAGAATAGCTTGGGTTGGAAGGGTCTTCCAAATATCATCTAGCCTAATGTCTAGTGATGAATCCACGTGACCCTCAGCCGTACTTTGGTTCAGGCTGTCTAAGGAGCAAGAGGCCGTATGGCCTGTGGTGAACCTGCAAGTTCCTGGCTCGCCTACAAGGGAGTGAAGGTGCCTTGGAAGAATATTTTGAAAGGTGGCTTCGAGGCCTAAATATGCAAGATAACCAAAGTACAGAATAAGATACCAGAGCTAAAACAAAGACTTGTCTATACTACTGGCTAGCAGCCAACTACTTTATAAATACTACCATCAGGATGGGCCCAATTTGCGCTCTCCCTGAATTGCTGCAGGACTGCGTACCAGGTGACTCTCTCCTTGAGCAGGGACACCTCTCAAGGCTTGAGATTCGTTACTTGAGGCTAAGAGATCCTTCCTTGACCAAGATGGAGAGATCCCTTGCTCGTAAGGGGGTAAGTGTCTGGTAGCAGGATGAATTAATACAAATGATACATTACTGATCCATGTAGCTACTCAATATTATTATAAACTTTGTATAGGTATTTCTGTTAGATATAAACTGTTGTCCAAGTCTGAGACTAAGATTGGACCTGGTTGCACGTAAGCTCCATGAGGAGTTTAGAAAGCAAGGGGGTGCACTCTGAACCTCATGACTCAACATGGTAAGTGTAAGGAGTTTCCTTACGCTTTGCATCTCTGGTCTCAGTGTAAATTATTCTAATTCAATTCTAACTCAATTTTCCTTTGTATGTTTCCTCCATGCAGCAATTAATAAGGTGAACCTTGCCATCAAAATTATTGAATCTTGGTAAATTAATGTTAAAATCTGTTAAATTCTGTCAAATTTATTGAACTCTGATATATTATTATTTTACCTCAATAAAACATGTTGCTGCTTCTCTCTTTTGAATGAGATGCATTCTACTCATCCACGACAGGGATATCTTCAGCTAGATCAGGTTGCTCAGAGCCCCGTCCAACCTGACCTTAATGTTTCCAGGGATGGGGCATCTACCACCTCTCTGGGAAACCTGTGCCAGGGTTTCACCGCACTCATTGTAAAAGATTTACTTGTTGTATCTATCCTGAATCTACCAGCTTTTAGTTTAAGTATCTCAGTAGAGGACTGAGTTTGAAACATCAAATGGCCAAAAAAAAAAAAAAAAGAAATAAAATGAAAAAAATGGGAGTTGGTGCTAAGCTCTAAGATAAAAGTTTTGGCTGGGGAAGAAAAAAAAAGATGCACAGGAAGTGTGGGGGTTGGAAGAGAAGAAAATGCTCTTGTTGGGGATGGGTAACGGTTAAGAGCAGCCATAGTAACAGGGAGCTGATCTGAAGCATAGAGGTGACCTGTGATCTGCAGTATCTTGGAGGGGCCCAACGAACACTCTATGAAGGTGAGTAAACCGGCACAGACATGCACATAGAACATGTTATTCCTCAGAGTATGTTATTACCTTGTTAGCATCTGTATAGTTCTTACATTCCCAGAGCAGAGTGCATCGCGTTAGGTTGCTCTGTAAGGTCTTGTGTGTTAAGTGCTGCTTTCTTGTGTTCTCCTGAAAAGTTAGCTCCTCTGAGTGAGCTGTTTCTGGTCTGGAGCTCTGAGAAACGGTTGCTTGAGCTACACTGCGAGACTACAGCAGTACTGCTCCAGTGGCTCTGCTCAGGTGGGCTCCAGTCCTGTTTCTGCAATGGGAAGCTGCTCTAACCTCGTCGCTCATGAAGTAGCTGGTCATTCAAAGAGAGTGTCCTTATGGATAGATTGCAAAGCTTTGTTCCTTCACTGGGAGTGATGTAGGTGTGTGGGAAAATAGATGGGGCTGATGCACAGCACTGTGAACAGCAAGATCTTTGTGAACTGGTGGTTGGAGCTTAATAAAATTATTTTAGGTGTGAACAGGGAAAAAATTGAATTTTAAGTACTTTCAAATAATATCTCTTGCGTTCAAAACTACTAACAAGCAAAACCACTCTAACAGTTGAGTGGTGTTGATATAGCTACCACTTTGCTAATAGTACTTAAAACATTTGTGAAGGCATGGAGTGTCAGTTAAAACAAACTGCTTTACCAATTTGTACTCTAATATCTTAAATCTTGAGAGGAAGGGGAAGGCTCCACAGTCATATTAAAACTTTCTCACTCTGTGGAAGTTTCTGTATTTTTATCTACAATGAGAATCTTCTTTCTTTCTTTGTTCTAAAAATACCCATAGGTATTGTATGCTGGTGCTAGCACATAGCTTCCTCCTGGTGCTTTTAAATTACTGTTTTTGAGTCAGTTTGGTGCTTGCACATGTAAATCTGATCCAGTTGAAATGAGTATATTCACTTTGAGTTTTTATATAAAAAAAGTTTTTGTTTGAAATTGGAAAAGTGTTGTTTCTGGCTTGAGTATTGTAAATGAAATGAGGCCTCTGAAACAGAGGCATGTGCTGAGGTGGGAGAGGTTCTCCAAAGTGCCCCAGGAGCAGGTGTCTATCTTTCTGGGAAGGTTTCAGAGATGGACCCTAACTCAGCTGTTTTGTGCAGGTAAGTGGGAAATGAAAGTGATCTTCTACTGCACTCATTTTGAAGCTTTTCCTCATGATCCCTGAAATCCTAAATCCACATGGGCTTGTTTCCAACCCTGTGTATAACTACTGCAGACCTGTCAGGATGCAACCCTGCTGCCCGTCGCATGGCTAAGCTTTAGGGTAGGGAGATGGAAAAAAGTATTATTTTGATTTTCAATGGGTCTAAAAAAAGGAAATCTGGAAATGGACTCAACTTGATCAATTGGGAGCATCCATGGCATGTATGAAGGTGGAGAAGGATGGAAAGTGAAGCAATTGGCTTTTTCATGTCTCCCAACAGTATTCTTGAATTATCTTACAGAATTCTTGCCTTTTCTTGTAGAAATAGTATTGCCCCTTCTACTTCTAGGCTCAATAGTAAGGTATTGCTTTCTGTATCTGATCTTCTATTATTTGATTGCCCACCATGAACTGCATAAGCTCAAGAAAGCAATCTGCAGTTAAACTGTCTTTATTTAATTTTTCTCTCTCTTATTTCATCTTGGCTTACACAACTGCACAGTAAATCAGTCCTGCCTCTTCCACAGCATCTTTCATTCTGTTGAGTCTGACAGGTGAACAGAGGTCTCCGATAGCAAAGTTAGCTCCTGCAAGTTTTGAGAAAGTGAGTGGCAAGATTAGAGACCTGGATGACTAACCCTTTTCCCCCAAGAAGTTCTGCAGCCTCAATTAAGTAGTTATCTGCTCCATTTGGCCTGCCCGCAGTGTGGTGAGGGTGTGTGTGGCTCAGGATCACAATCGGAGGATGTGTCAGGAGGCTTCAAGGACATAGGAGAAGGTGTTTTGGAGAAAGGGAAGCTGGGGCTTGACAAATTGTTTGTGGGGCACATGGCTCAGCCTGTAGGAAAACAGCCTTTGTTTGGTCTGCTGTTTGTAGAACACTTTTATCCTGTAGTTATCTAGATGCTACAAACCTATTGCTGTTTGGGTCTTTTTTTTTTTTTTTCTAAAATAAATAATCTTGGTATTTATATTTGTTCTCTGCAGCAGGCTTTGATTCATTGCAGTGGTGATGAATGAGTCTCATTGATTGTATCAGAATAACCAAGATCACATTTGGCTTTGTTTTTTCCAAGAGTTTAATTTTAAAAGAGTGGCCTCTTTCATGCTGATTTCTCTCCTTCATACATGCAGTATTACTTCATTAAGGCTATCAGAGGTGCCAACGATGAGCTTCAGGTTGTTTAATCCTTCTTGCTCACGAGCCAACAAAGAGAAACCTGTTTTAAGGAAACAACTTTCTTTCACCTCTTCATGCTGCTCACAATGAAATGTAAAGCCTTCAGGATAAATTTTAATACTGAGAAATAAATTAATATTTGCATCACAAAAGGCAACTTTTATTACAAAGCTATCCTACTGACTGCAATTAGGATCCTCTTTATGTAAGTTTAAAGAAATAGTGTGAGTATGTGTAGAACTAAGACTTAGCCCTAAGAGTTATTTCCTGCTTCATTAAGATTTTCTTTTAAATCTTATATTCCTTAGATTTCTCTTGAGAAGCACTTGAATCAATTATGTTGGCCAGTATGCAAAGTAATATGTCTGGTCTCTTGCAGTGTTTATGTAGCCAAAGTCCCAAAATAGTAAAGGTGTTGAGTCAAGCGAGGTGTACTGGCAGTCAAATGAGATGCTTTTGTCTTCCTTTGCTATCAGTCTAGATTTTGCCATTTTTCTGGAAGTTTCTGGTGTCAGTGGAGCAAAAACAGTAATTCAGCTGACCAAACAGATGTCTTCACTGGGGGGAGCTGACTGGCTCTCTGACTCCATTGATTAATTAGATTTCTACTGACTAGGATGAAAACTAAGCACCAATCTCATAGATACCAAAATGTGTATGTCTTAATATCAAATGGAGTCTACCCTAGGACCTCAGTTAATTTGTTCACATGTAGGAGTGCAATTACATTTGAGTATTATCTCAGTTGCTGTAGAGTATTTGTGACATCTGTGTGGGACTAGGTCTGCTGAAGAGCCTTGCCCTGCTGTTCTGGGGTTGGGAGGCCAGATAAATTCACAGCAATACCTGAATTCACACTAGATGCCCATGTTTAGAGACCTGAATCCTGTCCTGTGTGTCTCCATGTGTGTAGGGTACCTAGGTTCCCAAAATAGTCTATAGAGTTCAACACCCGCCAGGGTATGTTCCTGTGCAACCCTAGATGGACCTGCTTTGGCAGGGGGCGTGGACGCCAGAGGTCTCTTCCAACCCCATGTGATTCTGTGATTCTGTGGTTCTGTCTGCTTGGTTAAGAGTTTGCTCTCTAGACTTTGGGACAGTGAAGTAGTGAGTAATGTGAAAACTTTATTGACTGACTATGAGACCCAGCACACATTGCTAGGATTGTAGCTTGAGCAGCTGTACAGCTTGTTACCTCCCGTAACTGTGAACGCCTCACTGCTGCCGCTCATCACCAGCATGGGCAGGAAAATCCATGATGTGTTTTCTGGTTAGAAATCCAGTTTGTTTGCATTGCTTCTTAAAAAAAATATGGACTTTGATTATTCTGTTATTAAGATGCAATGTTTGAAACAATCATATACAAAAAACAACTTTTATTCTTCTTAGGTTGTTCTACCAGGACAGATGCAGCCTTCTTACAGCAGAGTGGTAGACCTTGGCACTCTTATCCTTCAGTTCCATAGAAAGGGAATCAATGGCTGCGTGAGATGCAATACATGCGAAACAGAAGATAGCTAAAATGAATGTAAGTATGTATGCTTCAACTTTTTGTTTCCTTGAAAAGCTGTTCTGTAGCATCTTCAGAACAAGTTTTTGTTGCATTCTCCCCTCCACTTCCCCCCCCCCCCGTTTATTATTGTCACTGTCATTACCTTCTGAAGGTCATCTTTTAACTCCTATCGTTGCTGTTGTTCTGAAGCTTACAGGTTTTTCAAAGACATGATAATAACAGTATATGCAGATTCCATTTTCTCGTATGGTTTTGTTGTTCTGCAGAAATGCAGGATAATTTCATTTCAGAGGATGAAAACAGTATTTGTGACTTATCAGCAACTCTACTGAGACACTAAACTTAATCCTTTGAATCTCTTGCCAGGATTAGTTTTTACTTACTTATTTTGCTTCCGAAATAATAAGCTGCTTTAATCACTTGGCAGTCCTTATACTATATACCATTCTGCTGATGGTCCTATATGCCATCAGCATGCATGTCAGAGAAGCACTTCACCATTTCATGGAAACTTTTTAGCAAAAAAAAAAAAAAAAAGAACAAGTTCCCACGACAAGTAGACAAAAACTCACGTTATCTAAATATTAGATAGATCGCAACAACTGTTCTTGCAGGTGCATTTGGTATTTTGCATAATCACATTTGCATTTTGACAGATTTGTGCTCATGGTGTGAATCCCCTCTTCATTTTGCATCCCTAGACACTTGGGTCGTGTGGGAGTGAGAATTGAGCATGCTTTTTCTTGTGCAGGCTTTTGAGCCTGTGATTTGTTCAAGGGTGCCCTATGCACTCCCATTTTAAGATAGCACTGGCTACTGCATAAATTCCTAACCTGAGGTTCCAAACAGGTTTTGGTTTTTTTATTTTAGTGTCAACGTGCAGATTTAAAAATGCTCAGACATGACAAATAGCTACGCATGTCTCTATCTTAGAAATAAATAAATAAATATTGTGGTCACTGGTGCCTAGTGACAGCACCAGAAGCAGTGGGCATGACCTGACACACAGAAGGGTCCGTCTGAACATCAGGGAACACTTTTTCACTGAAAGGGTGACCTAGAACTGGCACAGGTTGCCCAGGGATGTTGTGGAGTCTCCAGCCTTGGAGACAGTCAAAAGCTGTGTGGACGTGATCCTGGGCAACCAGCTCTCAGTGGCCCTGCTTGAGCAGGAGGGGCAGATCAGATGATCTCCAGAGGTGGCTGCCAACCTCAACCAGTCTGTGATTCTGTGAAATACCATGTTCGCTCAAAGATGTTAATCCTCACTGAAGATAAGTAAGATCACATCTTCCTTTTACAACAGTCAGAGATGCTTTTGGCCCAGGAGAGGCTTTTGATCTTGACTATCTGTATCAAGGAAATTAGTTGTGAGACCAGACTCTGATGGTCCTCAGCATAGGGATGGAGAAGGAAGCCCAGTGAATCTGAAGAACACTTTACAATAACTATGATATATCAAAAACTATATAAAATTCCTTTTCAGGAAGAGGAGAAGCCTAATGAAACATTAACTAAATCTGCCAGTAAAGATTACATAAATGGAAGAGGTGGATGGAGGGATGCTGGCTTACACTTAAAAGTAAAGAATGTTAGTGAAAAGGTGTTTCTTTGCAAACTAATTTCTTCAGCTCCAATTTGCACTGCCTTGCTTATGCTAGTACGTGGGAATAAAAGTCGTGATACTTTTAGCAGTGGTGAGCAGTCTATAAAACAGAAGTAACTTATTTTCATTTTATTCCCTTACGAAAGAGGGGTTCCTTGGGACACCTTTAACCAGGTGAACCGTTGAAATTGCAAGACTTTGGTCTAAAAGCTGCTCTCCTGCCCTCTAGTGTTACTGTATGAGTCCCGAATCAGCTGATTGGTGTGTGTGTAAATTTCTTCTGTCTTTTGGAAAACTGAAAACTTACCAATTGATCCTTATTCTAAGTGGAAAAATTACACTGGGAGATTGAGAGGTGTTTTGAGCTTCCATTAGTTAGCTGCAGAGTTAAAACACTGTCATGTTTTAAAGGACCATGCAGCCATTCACTCACTCACTCACTCACTCATACACACACACACCCCCATAGGGTAGGGAGAAGAGAGAAAAGGAGGGGAAAACCTGCCCTTGAGTTGAGATAAAGACAGTTTAATAGCACAGTAATGACAGAGAAAATAATAATAATAATAATGGTAAAATAATATACAATATAAAATGATGCAATGCAATTCCTCTCACCACCCGATGATCCATTGCCCATCCCAAGTGGAGATCATGGATCCCTGCCCCCTGGCCAACCCCAGTTTCTATACTGAGCATGACATCTATGGTATGGAATATCCCTTTGCGCAGCTTGTCCTGTCTATGCTCCCTCTCAGCTTCTACGGGAAGCTGAAAAAGTCCTTGAATTTTTTATAAACATTACTTAAGCTAAACAACAGCTAAAACAGTATGTGCTATCAACATTATTCTCATACTAAATACAAAACACAGCAGCTACTAGGAAGAAAATTATTCCAACAAGGACACTTTTCTTTTTCATAACCATTATCACATATTCTCTCCCTTTTTTCTTTTCTTTTTGGCATTTTTGCTTGTTTTAAAGCAGGGTGGCATTTATAGTTTATTTTCTAGTGTAGGTGTAATAAATGTGGGAAGATATGTATTAGGTAGTGATTTTTTTGAAGTGTTTCATATCATTAACTCTTCTATTGATCCAAATTGCTGCATAAGTACCAAAGTAAAATCCACAGTAGAATTGGCCCTGTTTTGGTATTTTTTTCTTTTAAAAGTGTTTTATTCATTCCATTATTTATTTAGGGTTTGCTGATGTCGAGTCAAACTAGACAGTTCACATGTGATTATGGCTACATATTGTTTAGTCTGAGTTTGCAGAGGTAATTTTAGTGACTGGAGACCTGCACCCATTCTGTCTTCAAGGTTTCCCATGAATCACAAAAATGTCGTAAAGTTCACTGCCTTCTCTAGCTTCATTTTTCTAACTATATTTACTCATGCAGCCATTATGCCTAGGATCTGGAGTTTCTGTTTTATTTACTTCCAGATTCCCTTCTCCTAGCCCTATATTTTCCTCCTCCACTCTTTAGATACAGCTCAGTCTCTTTGTTTTTAGCAGTCCTACATGACTGTCATCAGAAATAGCTAGCCAGCATTTAATATCTTTTGAAATCCCCAAATGTAGACCCTGACTGTTGCCAAAATAGGTATTATACCATGATTTTTTGCACTATGTAAGTAATGTAAACATATGAATAAAAAGACCAAATATTAATCACATTGTAACAATAGGCTTGACTGCAAAAAGAAGAGAATTCCTTACTGAGATGTTGTTAAAATAAAATGCTGTCAACAAATTTGTCATCTAACTCTCCATAATATGTGCCAATGGAAGTTTTTGTGGATTTTTTTGTGTGGTTTTTTATTTTTGATAAACTGTGAAATAATCCTCCAATCCTCAGCCAGACATTGGAAACCTGGTCTTTACAATACTAAGGCTAACAAGAAATGGCTAACCAATACACAGCAACATATTATTGCTCTCTAGGTTGGATTTTTATGGACCCTTGCAAGGTTGAGCATTGATACAGTCATGCAGTATAAAGGCAGGTTAATTTTACTCTGGTTTATTTAATATTCTTTGCTTATCACCCCCCAAAAAAGCAAAGATGCTGCCAAACAACACCAGGGGTCACTGTTAAACGTGGTTATAAAGAGTCTTGCACTTTATCTGCAAACTGAACCTGTATCCATATATTAACCATTCCAAGACTTGGCCATGTTTTATTTCTCTGTCTATTTTATTTCATCTGGAAGGAAGAATAAAAATGGATACCAAGATTTAATGGGGGAGAGAGAATCTACCTTCTGATTTATGACCAGTCTTTACAAAGGCATAACTTCTGTTTTGCATTCTTCCATGCTCATTTGTCACAGTGTGGAATGATCTTACAAGTAGTTTTAGTCTTTTTGTGGTGAGCAAACTGAGATAAATGCCCTGTCAGTCTAGATTCATGGAACCAAACAGGACCCATTGCAGAGAACCTGAAGTGCCACAGAGTCACATTAGTCAGCAGGGTCTGAGAATGCCTCTTGCTGAACCAGTACCATTAGCTCCTGTGCAGCATGGCTAAGCAGACAGAGCCCTATTCCATGGGTATTTTATTTTTTAACAGTGATTAATGAATTATTCACACATATTTTACGTTTGAAAATCATCTCTTGTTTTTTAGATTAATGAGAGATGAGAGTTGCATCAGCCTTGAGTCTTTGCCCTGAGTTGTTCAGGAAATCAGAAAGCTTTCTGTAGCCTTTGTTATTTTCATCTTGTTCAGTTTGTGCAGCTGCAGGCACTGGCTTGTACTGTGAGGGCACACCTCTTTGGGTTATATGTCTTTCCTCAGCAATATCATATTATGAGATCAAGATGTATTGCAGGGGAAGAAGGCAACCCTAGAAAGCATCTCTTCCAGCATGGGCACTTTTTGCTTGTGCGCTGGAGGGAAGGGCAGAAAGAGGCCCAGTGGGAAGCACAGCCTTTGCTGCTTTACAGTGCAACCACCTCTCTTCTGCTCCAGGACCACTGGTCTGGACTAGGGGAGCTGCTGGTGCTGCTGTGATACATTGAGATAGAAGTCAGCTGAATGAGTTTTATGCATGAGACTTGACCGGTCTTCTTACAAAACAAATTTTGTGCTTTGTACTCACTGCCCACTGTGCTTGTCAGGGAAGTTGCTCCTAAGCAAAGTTTCCCTCTTCCATGCTCTCTTCTCTTCAGCACTGGGGAGGGTGAAAGAATGGCTCCTTGTATAAATGCTGATATGGGAAGCTTTAGGTGGTCCTGGCATTTTGCAACCTAGAGTGCTGAACTGCTAACTGTTTTTTCGCTGATTTTAGACATCTTCAAACAGAAAATTAAATAAACGGGAAAAAAAGGAGCCCTGCCCCAAAGTGTGTGCAGTCTATGAGGAACACTGAAAAACTAGTGTTATAACAAACAAGTTATAACAAGTTATAACTAAAACTAGTTATAACAAGGCTTTGCTATGGTGCCTCTCTTTTGTTTGCTGGTCAAGGTTGTGAGACCACACAGTTATTACCATCTGTCTGTCAGCTTGGATGTAATAGTTTTTAAAAGCTATGTCTAATCAATGCAAGTATTTTAGGGAATGTTTTAGGCATCAGTGGGCAGAACTGTAATGGTTTGGGCATTAGAGACTGGAAATAAGAGGCAATCACAGCTTCAAGCTCTTCCGCAAATGTCTGCAGAGCAAAAATCTGGTTTTGATGGACATCTTATAGGACCCTTAACTCATCTGTGCTCAAACTTTTATGTGGTAGCACTGAATTACTTATCTTCACATAGGAAAGAAACAACACTGTTGGGAGAAATAAACATAACGAGGAGGAGGGAGAAATACACTGAGCTTTCACTAAAGATAGAAAGGAAATGGAAGAGTTGCCTAGGAGCCTTCTAGAGCGAATGGAGGTATGTGTGATGAATTTGGTCCTAGAAATGCTGCTAAGTCTGTAATTCCTTAGCAATTTAACTTGCTGTGCTCACAGGAGTAGAGGATTCTTTTTCACTGCTTTTAGAAAACAGAGAAGTAACTTTATTGTAGCTGTGGTGACTGGTTGCCTTTACTGTAGGAGTGATTTAGGTTGTTTTATTAAAGTCTGTCCATAAGCTGGTGAAGAAAATGTCAGCATACTTCCCTACTCATATTGATAACAAAAGAGCTTGTACCACACGCAAAATTTTTCCTGGGCTAAGAGTAAGTACCATGTTCTTGTACAACATATTCTTTCAAAGCAGATCTCATGATTATTGTGTTAACACACATTTAAAATCACTTCATTTCGTTTTTGCCTGTGTTATTTCTCAATTTATCCTACCTCGCAATACTTGCAAGGAGATATGCATGCGTGTATACGTACCTGCTCATCCCTTTCTAGCAAAGTAAGTAAAAAAGAGAAGTCAGAGTGACCTTGATCTGTATTAACCTAAATCATCTTCCCTGTCCTTCAAAGGCCAGAGATACACATCTTCTCCTTAACTTCTGGGTTGCTCTTTGTGACAGTTAGGTAAATTTTACAGAAAAGTAACAAATTCCAGAGAATAATCTGCCTTCCTAATACACGCCTCACCAAAAAAATATGAGAGAAACTGGAATGCTGCTTGTCGAGTTCAGGCTTAATATCTTATTTGTTCCTATATGGTTCCTTAATAGATTCTGTGCTTGCCTCGGGCAATAGCAGCATGTTTCTTCATGATGAAATGTGATCAGTTATTTGGATGCTAGCTGTAAGAATGTAAGTGGCATCTCTGTTGGTTTGGCATGAGTGTTAAGAGGTACTTTTTTTCTGATTGCTGGCTTGATTATTCTAGCCT
Source organism: Gallinago jamesoni (assembly GCA_025769975.1). Lineage (NCBI taxonomy): Eukaryota > Metazoa > Chordata > Aves > Charadriiformes > Scolopacidae > Gallinago > Gallinago jamesoni. The sequence goes on from JAOQGH010000001.1 coordinate 143,328,664, forward strand.
CTACATTAATGCACTTTCTTGGTAGCACAGCAAACTGGCCTCAGTGTGTGTTACTGTTATGTACATTATGATTTTTTCTAACTGACTCAAGTTTGGCATGTGTTCTGCCTCCCATTGGTTCTGCAAACCCAACACCTATTGGCATCTTGATTGGACATTGTTCAAATGACCTCATGGTACGTACAGATCTTCCTACCTGGACCCTGATCAAAATGTGCTTGGAGATCTTATAGATCTAGAAGTTTATGGCTGGAGGGAGGGCAAGGAGGAGTGACTAGCAGAGAGGTCCCAGGTTCTGTCTCTCATCACCAACTTTCTCTAGTTTATCAGACTTCATTTGTCATCTGATGAGGGGATTGAATTGTACTTGCAAATGGCCAGTAAGGAATTCCCCTGGAGGAAGAAAGCTCCCAGCTGCCATAGAGCCAGTTTCTACATGCTGTTCTGTTCCCACTTCTCCTGCCTGTCAGCAGCTGATAGGAAGGGACTAAGGCTGGGAAAAGGGGACCTCACTGAGCTTTATGTGGCTCATTGGACCAAACTGTAAATTACTCTCTCCTGCACTGGGATTATCACAATCTGTCCCAAAGGTCTGGGAGGCAGGACCTGCTCAAAGATGCTCCATTTCCTTGTGTTAGTCGTTAGGAGGGGCAGCCTGATCCACAGCACCTCCTGCAGCATTTTCTTCAGGCAGCATGAATTACTCGAACACCCAGGATGCAGACCCAGCTAACATGCTTGTGTTTCTGTTTAACAGAGCAGTTGGAACTTGTGACTTATTGTACTTTTGGGGTTGATTGTGGATGGGCATTAGGCCTTGTGCATGTTCAGGGTACTCCACGCATATTGCTCAAGGACATATATTTGCTCTGAGTAAGCACGGTAACTCTGTCAAAAATGCCTCAGTTAACCACAGGTGAGTAGAATCTGATGTACCTGGGGTAATGGTTTTGTTGTGCGTACACAGAAGGGTTGCTTTGCTCAAGAATCGTAAATAATGGTCACTGCACGTGGGCAGTTGTGGTAGTTTAATCCCCAAAGCAGCAGAGCAAGAGATGAGAGAAGTAGAGTTGGTAGCCCTGTCAAAACACAAAACCACACAAACGGGGCAACTTTCTTTATCTTCCTGTCTGATCTCTCAAATCTAATCAGCCTGTGCTCTGTTCTGAATGCACTCAGCCCAGCATCAGGGCTTTCAATCTTAACAGACTCAACTAAGTTGAATCATTTGCCCTTGCAGAACCGGAGGATTTGAAAACCACTTCCGAGACCTTCAGCGTTCACCACAGTCAAATTAACATGGTCACTCTCTGCAAGCGAGTCACAAGTAGTTGGCTTTAAAAGAGCTATGCATTTCACTTCTGTGGGATAAAAAAATCCTCATCTGGAGCCTAGAAAGAACATATTTCTGTGGTGTAAAGAGAAAACTGTCTTTTCCTCCACTATTCAAAAGATTCGCTCAACATGTGTTCCAAGAGACATGTGGAAAGATCTGCAAAGATCTCAGTCACTTATATGGATGATACGGCTGTACGCAGTAATTTCCAAGTCTTTCTTAGGCCATTAAAATGCATTTTCCAACTTGTGAACGGTTTATTGCTTTCTTCTGGGCAAATGAGTTTGTTTCTTCGGTTGCATAATTGAGCCAAATTGTAGTTAAACAGAAAGGCTTACTGAAGCGGGGGAGCTTTAAAATTTCTAGTGAATTCAAGTAAACTAGAAAACTCTGTTTTGCTGAACTCATCAAAAGAGCTTTTTTAGTGAGATATAGATATGTTTGTTGACCAACTACCCATGGTTCAAGGGAAAAAGTGTCATCCTAAAATATGCTTGGGAGCAGTGATTTGGATGAAGCCTTCTCCAGACCACTGAAGTTGATGAATAAATTCTAGAGCTGAAAAGGTGGGACATGACATGCACTCAGAGGTGTGGACTGCTTATGAGCTTTTGTTTAGATAAATTAAAATGCAGTGTTAATCACACCTGTGCCAATATGTTTGCTTAAATTTATTTTGCGCAGCTGCTGCAAGCCAGTGCCAGATGGCAACCTAGCTCTTCCAGCATGAAAGAAAGAACTGAGAGAACAAGGAAGGTTCTCGAATCCCCATGTAAGGCCCTGATCCTGCAGGCAGTGGGAGTTCTGTGTATGAAGGGCTTGTAAAGCCAAATCCCTGTCACGCTTTAACCTAATACAATTAGCCTACCCTTTGATTTCAGTGGTTTGAGCTGTTTGCCATTACAAGTGTGGTCAGATGAACAACATTTTTAAAATGGAAGCAAACATGTTAATTCAAATTTGATTATCTAATTAAGATATAGAACCATTTTTAGACAACAAAAGAAGGCTTGATTTTTTCTGTTTGCTTTCTGTTTGGAAATGCTGGGTGCCTTTGAAAACAGGATATTTTATTTGGGCACCTAATTTATATTTTCAAATTTGAGATATGCCCCCACCACCCCTCCAACTTCCGGGTGGATTTGGCATGTAGGCCATGTGTCTTGTAGTGAGAATATTCATTGCACAGAACACACAGACCAAGTATGTTGAACTCTAAAGTCTACTTGTGGTATTGGAGGTAACATAGCATGCAAAATATTATTCCTATAAGAAGAAGACCCAATTACAAGCTAGATTTTTAAAAAGTGTATATATTTACAAACTTGGTAGCAGAAGGTGTTTATCATCATTCTGAGAAGTGATAAACTTCTCAGTTTATCAGAACAAAATCAGAACAAAATCAGAACAAAATTGTGTTTACAGTGTAATAATTAGTTCCATCAGGATAATACATTATATGACGGAAAAAATGTGCAAGTGTCAACCATGGTCCTTTTCTCAGCAAGGTCAGAGGATAAAAGTATTATGCCCTGTCAGGGAGCCAGAAACATTTTACAGGTCTTATTAGTTGCACTCAGCATAGAGGAAATGGGTTCTTGTCTTCAGCTCACAAAATTAAAGCCTGAAACGAGTTGTGCAAAACATTCATATAGCATCTCTAACATACTTGAAGACAATCCTGATGCAAGTCCAGACTAGCTCTATGCACTTGCACCCATTTGCTGGAATTTTGTTTGTCTGATGTTTTCCAGCAAAGGTGAATATAAAACCTTTTTTTTTTTTTTTTAATCTGAAGATTTGCAAACTATAACAGGTTTTCATGACTAACATTATAATGTTGATCTGTGTTTTATATTTTCTTTACCTGATGCTGTCAAGGGTTTGCAAATACTGCTTTGGTTTTTCACAGCTGAGGTAAGGCTCACTTCAGTTGATGTTCAAACATTGTCTGATGGACAGAGCTGCCCCCATGTATATCTGCACCGACAATGAATTTGAACCAGTCAGGTGGTCTGTATCTTTATCACGTGTCTGCCAACCTGTTTGTCTTTTCACATTCTTTAATCTGTCAATTACATTTTGGCTAGCCTCGGAAGTAGCTGTGATGTTGAAACGCTTTAGCTAATGGCTACTAATATGTTCTAGAAGTATGATGTAGGACATAACAGTACGACAAAACACTTAAGTCTAAGCTTTGACTCAAATCAGTTAACCAAAGCTAACTAACTCAGGTTAAAACAGCAGCAAAGATGAAGTCATTTGAACTTCATACAAGAACGTTCCTTTCAAGGCTGAACAAACGTGCTCAGCAAAAGGGGATTGAACTTCTGCAAAAGACGTAAAGTAGAAAAGCTGCAGGAACTCTGACTAGTGGGTAACCAGTATTTCCTGGTGGTTTATACTCTATTTGCTTGTCTTTCATAGTGGGTTTTCACAGGTGCTTATGTAAGCATGTCCAAGCTACAGCTGCACCCTATTTGCTGTGTAGAGGTCCCCAGCAGCTGGCCCAAAATCCAAGTTGTGTTGTCCTCAGGAAGATACAAGCTCTGCTTGGTTAAGACCACATTTTCTTGCACTGTAACCTGTTAGTATATATTTTGGGCTAAGCGTCAAGCTAAGGAGTCTAGAAGGGGAAAAGAAGCTTGTGCTAAGTCGACTGTTAAAAGAGCTCACCCAGGTTTTCTTTGCATGAATCTGTTGGGTGGGAGCCTGCCAGAAATGGGGGGACCAAATTAAACCAATTATCAGTAATATGCTGTTCAGTGGTGTTAGCAAAGTGGCAGGGGCAATTCAAAGGCTGCAGTCCCCACAACAAAGCCCTGGCAGCGCATAAATGATGCAGCAGTCGGCCCCATGAAGGACAACAGGAGGGGGCGGAGAAGGCAGAAGCAAGAAGTGATTGTCTGTCTCCTGATAATGGGACCAATTTTCAGTGCAGCTATGCCAGCTGAGCTCCGGGGAGGCTCCAGGGAATCCAGCTCAATGGGCTTTAATTTGTGCGTATGTGTATAGATTATATATGACAGGCACGATTCCACATGCCTTCCAAATCACGGCACTGTACTTAAACCCTAAGACATAGATAATGCAGATGTGAGATAATCAAAGCAACCTTTGTCATACTGAAAACTGAAACTCTTGAGGCCAGAGCTTAATCAATGTATTATTGGAACTAAAATTCCAGCCTTACTGTAGCGATTGTATTAGTAGGTGCCATATTTAATTCATGAAGAAAACTATGAGTTTTAAAATTGAAATGAGACTCAAAATTTGCTGGTGGATGCAGAATGTAAAATTAATTTTCTGTTGGTCATGAGCATCAAAGAAATAGGTAAGAAAGAGCAAAAAATCTTTCTTTTCTGTTTATGGATTCCTTTTATCAGATTCTTAAAGGTCTCACAAACGTAACAAGAAAACACTGCAGAATGGTGGGTGTGATTCACTTTACAAATTGCATCTCTGTTTTTACCAAAGGTTTTTCTTCTATTCCTTTAACAATGTGTACGTAAATAAAAAGCTTCTGTAGGCTGAAGAAAGATTTCGGCATTATTTAAACATATATTTATAAGAAAATTACTAACTCCATATGGTTTTGCTAATATTACCTCCTTTTTGTATTTTTTTTTTCAGATAGGTGAATTGGTAGGAGGTGGTAACATACCACTTCTACATACATCTATAATGGCCGTAATCATTAGCCTTGTTCTTGAGCTTGTGTGCTTTCCTCCAGCTTTGGCAACATTTGCTTTAATTAAAAAATAAAGAATCTGCTGATTCAAAAGAAAATAACACGGTGAAATAAATCTGGGTTATATTTGGCTAATGAGGAAACACAGGCTGGTGCCGGATGTGGAGGTGACCAGGATGTTCCATTCCAGCTTTCCTTCCTCATTTAACTTTTCTTTGGCCGCTCCAGCTAGAAACAACGCATGAGGGCTGGAACAACAGCAGGTGTGGAGGTTTTTCATTACCTGCCCCTCTGATAGCACAGTAAGCACCATACCTCCATCTTCCTTCCTGCAGGCTCCTTCTTTCCCCTCCTGAGGATATTTTTTCTCCTGATGTCTTGTATATTCTTCCTCCATGTGTGGTTTTATAGACACTGTTTGCAACAGTAGAAGTTATCTTGTCAATTGGAGAGCTGGAGCAGTACTTCAGGATGACAAATTGCGTAGCATATTCCTGTAGAAGAAAAGCATCTAGAGAAAAGCAAAACTGGACCTCATGTTGGCAAGGAAGTGACATCCACACATGATATTTTGAGCACCAACTTCTCACTGACTTGTGAACCTGGACCTCGTACTCTGTGGTTGTCTGTGTACAGGCTTAAGTAAATGTGCTTGAATTTGCAGAAGTGACTGGGGACAGCTACATTTATATTACACATAAGAATAGAGTTCAAATTTTTCTTATACCTGAGCTGCTTTCCTTGGTGATCTAGTTGGTTTGTCCTGAAATGTAAACTGATTTTTAAGAAGTATGTATGAATGGTGAGTTTGGAGTCAGGTGCAAATGTGACCCCCTGACTAATGTGACAGTAGCCCTTATGCCAGAGTTCCTTGCATCTATAGTGGAGGTAGTGTTTCCATTCTTCACAGAAAGGTCTGCGGAGGGATAAATGCATTTTAATTCTGAAGGGACAAATCAACAGTGTCAATGACAGATTTAAACAAACCACCATGCTGTACTCTGTCCTAGTTGTTGCTGCATGGCTCTGCTGCTTTCTTCGCACTTCTTTTGTGCTGATTTAATTTTTAAACACACACAAGTTAAATGTCCTACTACACGTGCTGTGTTCCTTCTAAATATACCCAACCTTTTATTTTAGATACACATTTAAAACATAGAACAATTAAGCTGACTTGAATGAGGTTAGCAAGGAGAGTCAAATGTGAGTGTTGGGAAGGAACAAAGATCCTCTTACAGTTTTATTACAACTTTTGTGGTATCTCTCTCTTTTTTTTTTTTTGAATTCAAGTTCCTGCTGGGGTGTCAAGTGTCAGCCCTTCAAAAGAAGGTTTCTTAATGTCCTAAGAGCAAAGGAAAACATGAAAACACAAACCCTGCATGTTCTGTAATTACAAAGCAAAATAAAGAATTCACAATTCAGATTTCAGTTTCACACCTTTTAATGCAATAATACAAGTGCAACATTTTTTGAAGGCCTGATCTATTTATTTACTTATTTAAACTGCAGGATATATGGTTTCAACTCATTATTCTTGCTTAAACACAGGGCCTGGAAATCCAAGTGAATCATTTTCTCCTGAAATTGTAAAAGCTCCATGTTTTAAAAAGAAAAAAAAGAAGAAAAAGCTGAATAATTCAGGAATATTCAAGCAATATTCCTTTTATTGTGGTAAATATAAAGAAATAATAAAATGAGTACACTCATACTTGGTGTTTGTCCAGTTAAAATGGGGGTGGTGATGAATACCAGATTAGTCATTCCTAACTTGGACAAACCCTGATTGTGTCTATATTCATAACTTTTCCATGGTAACCAACATGGATTATTGAGTTGCAACCATTTTGCTGGGCCCCATGTGTTTTTATTGACCCTTAGGAGAGCTATTTTAGTGTTAAATACTGCCAGGCAGTGAGTGAGTAACCATTTACCAATGGAATATGTGGCTTTACTTCTTCCTTGCATAAGCTTTGTTGTTAAATTAATCTTCAATGAACTGATTCAACTCATTAACCCACTGGAAAACTATTCTCCTTTCTAAAAAAGGACAAAAAAGAAAAGAAAAAAGTTTTCCTTTGTGACTTTTATCCCAGACCTGACTTTGCTTGGGGTTTGCAGAGCACAAGTGTTGGTGTGAGATAAACAGAACAGAAAAGGGGCACAAGGAGGGGGCTAAAAGTGGGAGACTGACCTCATGTTTCCCACAGCTGAGCTGGTAGTGAAGCTCAGCCTAGCCATCTTTAAAACTACATCACAAGTTCCAGTACCTGGAACCATGTGAAGTGGGGGACTTCATGGTGTTTGACTTCAGCCATACGGGCACAGAACATTGTCATTTAAAAATAGAATTGCTATTGAAGCCAAGCTGGCCTCTTCCTTCTGATAGCGCAGGAAGTTTTGGTTCATTAAATTACTCTCTTTTTGGCTTTTATTTAAAAGGTCTATAACCCTTCTTTTAGAAACGAGGGAAGAGTTGGAGGGAAGAGCTGACACGTGCTTGCCCGATGTGATTGCTGTAACAGAGGTGCACGACACAGGCTGAATTTGCCTGTCCTGGCACTGTCCCATCATGGCTGGTGGCTTGAGAGCCCTGGAGCCCTGTGGCTGATCGATGCATGCGGGTCACCCCCACTACATTGGGTCTGGGCATGCTCAACATGCTGTAGGACGTATCTTGCCACAGCACATTGGGTCAGTCCTACAATTGCTTTGGGCAAACAAGAACCCTTTTTCCTTCTTGACACAGGCACTTGGGTATGGTGAAACTTTTCTCTCTAGTGTGGTGGGTTTGGGGATCCTGCCATGGGAAGCTGTAGATTTTCTGGAGTCAGGAGGTCGCAGTTGTATGGCAGAGTCATTGAAGTATTGGAGAGTTGGTGGTTATGGTAGCTGTTATTTCTGTTTTCTCAGGCCAGGACTATAAAGACATAGTCTTGTATTTTAGAGTTTCTGTGCTTCTTTAAGTAAGTTTTCATCATTAGCATTTCAAACATTACTGTCTGAACCATACTGCAAATGAGAAGGAGAAAATGTCTTAGAAAGCATTTTCAAGTGCCAGGAAGTAAATAGTTATTGCTGTGGTGTCTACTTGGAAAGTCGGCAGCCTCCAAAATGATTACAGATTAAATTATACTTCAGATAAAGCAAGAGCTGATACTTCTTCCCTCCTGCTCGTTTCAATTGATGCCTCTTCAGAGAGAACTGCTGCTGCCCTGCTTGGCTATGCTAAGAGCAGTTTGTGATTTTAATACACATTTTATTTTGAAGAAGTGGAATTAAAAAATAAGTAACGTGAAATATACATTTTAGAACAGAAGTGTCTGTTCCCTGAACTGGAAATCGATGATGGTCTGAAAGAGTGGTAAATTGTAACACGCAGAGAGCCAATGGGTCACATGGTGCTGTTTCTCCTCATTTCAAGCTGCTAAATCCCATTAAAAGGGAAGCTAGAAGCAAATTTCATGTATTTTTAGTATTTTTGCTCTGTGAATGCAGTTACTGTGACTGACACAAAAACTGCATAAAATCATGTGTAAAGAAGGAAGTGGTCTCTCTTGCTGTGCTGGGAGGGCGTTGGTCCAAGGAGCCTTCAGAGAGCCTCTCCTTCAGGGAGCCTCTGGAGACTTTCCAAAACCCTCACTCTGAAGTATTTACTGTTGGCCAAGTGGGTCCTCACTGGAAAGGCTTTGGATATACTAAGATGAAAATTGTCATGTGGGAAAAAAAACCCTAATCTGAATCAGATCAATTAGCTATGCTACAGTTGTTCTGTTACAATTCTTTTCCCAGTTAGGCTCCTTCTTTGCTCGCTTTTATAAATTCAAAGGAGTTTTGTTGGTAATTATAAGGGAAGTGGTTTTTATGCTATTCTGCTTTATGCTCTTTTCACTATACTGAAGATGCAGTGTGTTTAAGATCTATACTCTTACAGAACACTTGAACCCCTAGTATGCTAAACTGTATGAGTGCTTCCACCTGCTTCTCCCAAAAATTATCCGCTCATAATTTTTGCTGAGTTTAGCTGAGTAGCTGAAAAGGTTACCACCATCACAAGCCCAGTATTTTCCAATGTTAGAAATTAACACCTCCATAGGAACAGTGATATTTTAACTTAAACTACAGAAATCAAAGTATGCTGATGCACAGGGTTACAATCACGAAATGAGCTCAAACCCCCGGGTTCTCCTGGTCCACCATGCCAGGAAAGGAATCACTTCTAGAATAAGGGCAAAGCAGAAGGCTGAGAACAATAAATTTTCTAAATGCAGTCTTTATCCAAGAGGGACTAAGAGCCCTTTGCTACTTTCTAAATTGCTTTCACAGGAGACTAGTGGAATAACGCTATTTCCAGAACTCTGTCTTGTTCTAGTTGTTCTTTCCCTTTCCGTGGTGGATGTTTTCTCTTTCTTTTTCCTTCCTCTTCACACCTTCTTCTTTCAGTTGCTTTTCTCTTTCTCTGTCTTGTTTAGATGTTTTCTTTTTAAATTGCTCTTCCTGCCAGAAAAGAGAGAAATCAAGATAATTGTATGTAAAAAAACCAACCGTCGCTGTCTTGATTCTGGAGAAAAACAGAATCACACTGGATTTTTCACACTGGAAAAAATGTTTTCTAGTGACTACTTCTTATAGATCTTTTAGTACCTATTCATTATAGGGCACAGACTTAACAGTTGATGTGCGGAAGGTTGTGGGATGTATTTAGTTCTCTATGAGAATTTCTTTATGTGTTTATAAAAATCTGCCAAAATCAAAAGTTGGTGAATCTATAAATACCTGAAAAAATATCTTACAGCCATAATTTTCATATTTTCTGATTATAGTGCACCTGCTTTACAACCTTACTATTTTTAATACATTTCTTTGTCTCGTAATGATACTTCCACAGTAATTAAAGCTGCCTAATATTTTCCATTGTAGAAGACTCTCTTCTAGCTCCTTATTTCTTTGTCATGTCTAAACCGTTTGGGTTGAAGCTTTCTATACTTGCTTTCTGCATCAGACTCAATAGTTTCGGAAATCTTTATTAAAAATGAGATAGCTGTATTCAAGAATGGTCTCTAGACAGAAGCTGGTTAGAGGTTCTGTTTCTTGTTTACAATGCCACATTTTTAATTGCTTTTTCTTTTGAGTGCTCTTCCTCTCCTGAGCAAATCCTCTGGAATTAGAACTGGGATCAAAGATTTGGCAGAAGGATAGTCCTGGGATAAAAGAAATACTACTTACTGTCCTCCGAGGATAGATTTAGATGAGCTATACATTTGGAAATCTTTTTATGTATCTTCAGAAACTACAGACTTCAAAAAAAGATTTATTTCAGTGGCCTCAGGCTAGAGGTAATGAGTAAGGTAGTGAACATAGGGACTGAGCAACACCCATATATATTGAATCAGACTTGCATGGAGGATATCCCTCCCAAACCAAGACGCATAGCCATGGAGGCCCAGCAGTCCAAAGTGACAGGAAAGATAGGCAAAGGCAGAGCTGATGCCAGTTCCCTGCCTGGTGGGCAGTGCTGCAGCTTCCCTCTGGTTTGGGAGGAAAGCTGGGAGTTTGGGAGTTAGTAGGCTCAAAGCTAGGGAGTCTGGATGTGGAAAGGTTAAAGACTGTCAATTTTCTTTCTCTGGGAAAGCTTGCTAACACATCACATAGCTGTTCTGTTGTTGTTTTCTTTACCTCTGTTACTAACGAAAATAAGAAGCTGGTTACTTTGGGCAGAATGGCTGGTGTAGGTCTCAATGCATATGCCCACTTGGTGACCTTAAATGTTCCTGCAGTGCTTGGTTTTTCTAAGAGAACTGATAAGTCATTATTTCTTTATCTTTTTTATTATTTTTAGATTTATTTCTGAGACCACCGTCTCTCCATGGTGGACAGTCTGTCTGTAGAAAGCACAGCACTTACAAATCACCTAATAAAGTCTGACGAGCACTCCGGGATTCATTTGATAAGAGTGGCTGTGTGAATGAAAGGCTGTTAATTGTGTGGCTGGCTGCCATGTGCAGTTAATCCCCAGCGCAAAATGCACTGCATGGGCAGTTCCAACCTAGAAATAACTGGGAAGGAAAGAACAGAAGCTCAGGGCTACCTTTTGGCTCTGTGATTTACACCGCCCACGAGGATATCTTGCAATGTTGGCCATGTATTTTTCAGCTCGTTGCCAATCCTCGTGCCATTGCTGAACTTGATACTGAGGCTGGGTCTTTGTAATTCTATCCAGAATGGCACGGTTCTCCTGGTTCACTCTCTGCAGCTCCTGCTTTCGTTTTTCTCCATTTAAACTAGAGAGGAAAACCATATATGCAGAATCAAACTTCTTCATGCTTGTTTGAATTCCCACACCAGGCAACCCGGAATGTGAAGTATCTGTCAATCTTGTGTCAGGGGAAAATTTGCCTAAAGGTTTTATACCTCTCCTACAGGGACTTGCTCCTCCTTGATCTGTGTTAACTGGCCCTTGCAACCCAATCCTTTTGTCCTTCTTAAGAGGATAGTCTTTGTTCAGTATCTTCCAAATGCAGCCCTGCCTGTGTTTGGTACATTTTACAAGAGGAAAAAATGCTAGTTTTATCTTGGATTAATGCCAACCCTCCAGTCTTGGAATTGCTGTAGTGCAGTACTGTAGGTGAGGGCATGCCTGGTGTCTGAGACTGTTTATGATCGATTGTTTCACTTATTTTGGTTTATACCTTTAATTTGTGTACAAACCCGATGAACCAAGTTGGGAAGCAATGAAGATAATGGAGATGAGCATACTGCTTCAAATGCCTTGGAAAATTTCTGTGATTTCTTAGACTGTAACTTCCCAGGCAGCTGAGCTGACCTCGTAGCAGTCTCCTGCCACCAAAATAAGGAAGGACTTGCTCTATTCCTTCCCCTGCTTATCACCCCACTGCTCCCAGTTGTGTGGTCTTCTCCACCCTTTGCACCAGCCCTGGAATTCATCACTTTGCAGAAAGTGGCAGAAAAACTATCAGGGTTTGTTTGGTTTTGTTTGTTTTTGTTGGGTTAGTTTTCTGCTGCTGTCTCAAGTTCAATTAGGTAATGGAGAGGTCTGATGAAAACCAGAGTTGATCCAAAGAAAACAACAAGATTGCCACTTGAATCAGGAAGGGACAGAGGGAATGAAATGGGGGAGGATGCTCTGCTCCTTCCATCTCTTGTGGAATCACACCTTCTGTAGCGGAGTTAACTAACGCTTGTTGATGCCTACGCTGATCTGGGTATTATTCACTAGTGACAAGCAATGAGTGCTATGATGTGTATTTGCATGATGTGGACATGACCTACTCTGTTTCAAATAATTTCTGTCTTCCAAGGAACTGTGCGAATGCCAGGATATTCGAGACAATGACTTTTAATGAGTTCTACCTAGGTCACTTGCACCTGAGCTGCATTTTTTGCTGTCTGGAGACACTCGAGGGCCCAATGAGCAGTCAGTCTGTCATGAAGTAGTCTGTCTGTAAATGAATCACAGGAGGTAACAGCTGCCACCTGAGTTGTACAAAGCATTCTCTTGACTTCAAAAGCCTGTCCCTGCTGTTGACTGGTTTGCTATGCCCTATTCGGGGTATGACTTTCCTCCTGAATCAAAAATATGTAAGGTGGTTCTCTCCAGTGATAAATCCTCAAGGCCTATTTTGCCTAGTCTCCTTTGAGCAGTAAATTATATTTTCACTTCTGCCTGCTTCCTGCTCCACTTTTTAATTTTATTTCTATTCTTTGCTCTGTTTTTATTTCATCTCTCAGCTTTGGATCTCCCTCTTTCCGGTGGTGTCTGTAGGAAAAACTGGCAAAGTCAGCAGCAATGACTCACTTAGCAGGAACAACAGCTTTGCTGAGACATAATAGGTTTACTTCATTTATTTCCCTTAAAAGTAGGGCAATGTTCTCTCTCTCATTTTCCCCCCATTTTTTTTCATTCTCTCAGTTATTAAACTGAAAAACTATTTTAAAGCCATCTTCTCTTCAACAGAGGGTAGGAGAAAAATGACCTGGCATTGGATTTCATGCGATAGGGCAAGCAAATGGCTTCCTGAAGTGTTGATTCTACCTTCAGCTGCCTTTTAAAATACGTGTCCTCACAGAGCAGTTGATCCTTAGCTATGTTTGTCACTGGGAAGGTAACTTGATAACTACATAGAAATAGTGCTGCTGATGTTACCTTTTGGCCCTATAGTCATTTTTGTTGTCGATTTGTCCCTTTGTTCTCATGATGCAGGACATCTTCTCCAGCAGCAAACAGTTGTCTCTTTGGATGACGGAAAGTCGGTCTTCCTCCAACTTTGTGTACAAAAGGGATAAAAAAATGCTTCTGGTTTTACAAGGCCATAGCAAGCAGCAGTGATACCTAACAGAATGGATACCTGACAGGGTGTTACACCGATCGGGTAAAACTCTGTGCTAGTGTTGAGAGAACCCTTTGTTTCACCATTTTAATGGTGATACAAAGAGAGAAAGCCCTTCCCAATGCTGTGAATTCAACTCTGATACACATTCCTGCAACCCCACCAGCAGCAGCCTGCATGACCAGCAAATGCATTTCATCAGTATAAGCAGAATTTCTATAAATATTTGTCCATGCTTTTTCCAGGATCCTCACTGTCATTTGTGCCTCTAGCAGCTTTCATAGACTCTCATCAAAATCTAGCGTTGCTGAGGTGGACACTGTACAAACAAATGATGGGACTCATCCAGACTCCTCTGAAGACCATGGGAGTCTTTCTGTTATCTTTGGTGGGCTTTGGATCAAATGGTAATTTTTCTGTTGACTTCAGTGAGATCTGGATTAGGTCCAGTTGCAGGCCATTTTTGTTCTGGAGGGGTTGCAGGCTTGTGTAAGAAGAGAAGTAACAACTGGGTGTGATGAAAAAACGGAGAGAGATGTATGAGGCGGTATAGGCTAGCTCTGTTCATCCTAGGCATGATTTTAAGCCTCTTTAACTTCAGTTTTAAAATGGAAGGTTACTAATAATCTCTGAAATTTACTATATAACTTAGGATCAAAAGTGGGATGAAAACTGGAGGAGTCCAGTGGAGGAGGGAGAATCCCTTTGGATAGCCTGGGGCATTGTCTAATTTGTGAAAAATATTACCATATTGTTTTTTGAAGAACACAAATCTATGCTAAAAGTGCGTTTGTGGGAGCTGGGAAGAAATAGGGAAGACATGAAGAGAAAAACTGCCTTCTGCAGCAGGACTGATTTGGAGGTAACCAGAGACAGGCTGGATGGAGGAAAGCAGGGAAAGTACCCTTTTCATAGCCAGATTTCAACATCTTGTTCTCAAAGCCTCTCAGAACAGGACCACTGAATAAATAGTCTTATTTTGAGCATGATAATTCACTCTTGTCCTTTCTCCCCCTTTTCTTCTTAATTTCATTCTGAACACTCCAAAGATATTGCATGTCCTGTATGAAATGAACAGAGCTCATCCCACTCTGATAGTTTTGAGTGGCCAACGTTAGAGTAGGAGGTTTCTGTAGGGAATCTAGTGCGTCTGCCTCGTTTGCTGGGCTTTATAACCAAAGCACATACTGGCCACATTGTAGTATAAAACGACCTAAAACCGGCATATTAAGTAATCCCATCAGGCTCTGAATAACCTTGAGGAGAATGATTATAAAGAAGAACTGGTTACTAGAAGATTGCAACATCAGAGGTTTTACTTTTTTTTTTTTTTCTGTAGCGGTTTGGATAAGAGAAGGATGAAAAAGAGACTGGGACCACAGTCTCTTCCAGGTATCAGGACCTGTAGTTCAAAGGAACGTGCCTAAGAGTAGTGGGTTGCTGTTGGTTTTTTTTGTTAACCTCTGTATGTGTGAGGTTATGCAATGTTTCATTTTCAAAGGAACTTTATCAGTGTACTTACAGTAATACAAAAAAAATAACAACAGCAATTGAACCCACCTCCTAATATAGCACATGATTTTATGCATGGAGGAGAAATGAATTGTTTTGCTAGTGAAATTATTTTAAAGGTGCCTGGGGATTATAATGTTGCACAGTGAGATGATAAACATTTTTAAGGAAATGAATTCTGAAGTCTTTCCGTGGGCTACGCTCCCATTGCCTGAGGGGCACTATGTTGGAAATTAAGTCTTTGACAGGGTTTAGCTGCACATATTTTCTACTTTGCTCACATTTTGTTTTTTTTAAATCATTGTTGTTTCCTTTTAGTGAGCAGAGTTAATTAGGTAACCATTTATCTTCCACTCTCATCTTTTAATAAAAATTTACCTCTTGGGAGCAGTAAGATTTTGAAGGATAACTGCCAGTCAAGGCTATCCATTGTTATTTCTTGTGCTTTGAATATGTTAACATCCTATTATTCAGTTCACTGCTCTGTGTGTATCTTGATGATTGTGCTATTCTTGTTATTTGCCATGTTTTTTTCATGGTTGTGCAGAAGTACCTTTTAGAAGGCTATTTGAACGCTTTAGCACTTGTTAATCTGAAGCCCTCTGATTTCATCAATAATCATAAAGATAAAATAAGTTATTTAATGTGGCTGGGAGTGTGCTATTCGTGGATCCTGATAGTCCTGTTGCAGCAATCACTGCACTGAGGGAAAAAAAACACCTGAAATTGTGACCATCTGGTAGTCTCTTTGTTTTCTTTGAGAGGAGATGTGAAGGTAAGCATGCTAGTGCTCGGTATATATAACCAATACTATACCTTCAGCTTCCCTAACTTCAGATGAAGGTGGCTGTATGTTGCAGGGGCACTTGTGTCCACTAATGGTTTTGCTGCCTGGATCTGCAACAGAAATGAAATGTTTATCCATTTTTGTTGGAAATACCCTTGCATATCATTACAGGAGATCTTTTAATTCTCACATTCTGTTTTGCTA
The DNA here is from genome assembly GCA_025769975.1 of Gallinago jamesoni. Classification (NCBI taxonomy): domain Eukaryota; kingdom Metazoa; phylum Chordata; class Aves; order Charadriiformes; family Scolopacidae; genus Gallinago; species Gallinago jamesoni. Next base: position 143,344,539 of record JAOQGH010000001.1, read on the forward strand.
ACCAGCAGTAACACTATTAAACATATGATTCATTACATCAGCAAAGCCAGACTTGCCCAGAAGAGTAGTGGGACGTGGAAATGTTAAAGGCAGTTGTTCTAAAGTCTGCTGGAGATACTAAGTGCTCTTTATGTTGGAGAAATGTAAAAATACATACAGTCCAGTTACAGTGGTGTTGATGTTATGATACAGGAAAGACTATCTAAGAGAAGGCATGCAGTTTTTATTAGGTATTCAGCAGAAATAAACAGACAAGTATAAGAAAGCCCTAGGAATGCCTAAATTGGGCCAGATCTTCTGAAGGGATGTACAGAAAGAGGTAAGAAATACTGGAAAAGGCCTTCTTGTGTTGACATTATTCCCAAGCTTCTTATTATTAGTATTGTAGAATGATCATCAAAAGCAAATTGTGAATCTAATTATTCTAATAATTGAACTTGGTAGTTCAGCGGCACGATAATATTTATCTCCATCCTAACCTAAATAGCCATGCAATATATGAGGAAGAAGAATAATCTGTGAGATGTCTTGGACTGAGGAAACCCCATGGAAGAAAAGCTGGTAACAGGCAGTGGAGGGAGACAGGATTTAGACCATTCTCTCTGACTGCATCCTGCAGGGAGTGAGACTGAATTTGTTAAAACAATACTATGATTTTTGTCATGAAATACATGTGGTAAACATTCTCCCTCTGTCATACCTCATACTAGAACTGTTTGATCTCAGGCAGACTCGGTGATATAGAAAGAAGAGAGAAATACTTGCTATTTAAATAAAAGAGGCTGCCAAGAGCAGCAGGCACAGCACCAATGCAAACCCCATGCCGTAGGTCATGACCAAAGCACTGCCTGGGTGCAGCAGAAGTTTCCACCTCTCTTTCTGTAGCAGCTGTGTGATGAGCCAAGAACCAGGTCTGAATCCCTGATGGCAGACCTGTCATATGTGCTACCAGGACATGGTACGGGGACAAATAATTTACTGCATTGACTGGGACAATGTTTAGCAGTTTCTAGCTTTTCTGAAATTCACTTGAACTGCCTGGCTTCTTGTGAAAACATTTAGCTGCTTTTTTGTGGCAGTTGTCTCTGAGGAGGTGGGATCCCAAACAGGGCTAACTGCTCTCATCTCCAGATGATTTCAGGAGGAGATGAGAGCGCTCATCTTAATCCTATCTAGATCCCATCACGTAAAGTAGCTGATTGTTACTGGATAGCAGAACTAAACTTGGTAACTCTCTGAGGCTTTTAGCGGTTTTGGCTGCTGCTGCTGCTAGCTCCTCTGCTTCTTCAGATGCTTTAAATTACCATGCTATTAAGTTATTTTAAAAATAACTTTAAGAAGACATACAATTTGTAAAATAGGGTTGTTATTGTATCAATCAGTAGAAATCACCAGTGTGAAAAATAAAATGTGATATTTATGCAACTTCTGATCTTAGTTTATAGTTATGCAAACTGTTTCAAACTTGAACAAAAGGTGGGCTTAGAAAAAACATTTCTTCTGTGGAATTCATATCAACATAACATTATTTTCTGGGAAGTGTTATGGTTAATTTGCCTTCTGTCCTTATATGCATAACAGTAGAAGGTAAAACCTGATATTTTCTAAGCTTACCATAAGCTCTATTGTGAGATTTTAGAGAGCCATGGCAGGTTTGGATCCATTTTATATTTAATTCTATGTGGAACGTTGCAGAGAGTAGATTTAACTCTGTTTTTCCCTCCCTGTTCCTTTCTTCTGTTAAGAAAATAACAAAATTATTCAGACTGGAAGTATTTACTCTTGTGTACATAGAAACATGGCCTTTTTTTTGTATCTTTGCCTCATGGTGAAAATTATCCCTCACCATTGCTATCTTTTTAGTGGCCTTCTCCAAGAAGTGTACCTTTTATGGTTTTTTTTGGTATGTTACCTTTTTTTTCCTTCCTTGCTCCCTATTTTTCCCCTTTCTCTCTTGCTCTGTTTTTTTAGTGGTTTTGTGTGTGTGTGTCAGCTCCTTCAATACCAAGCCTGCGCATCACCAAGCGGAGGCCCTTAGAGCCTTCTCTCAGAGCAATCCCTGTGCAATCTCTGGGCAGAGCAAAACCCTGTGCCACACGTGGGCTGCTGAATCGCCCTGATGCCTGCAGTTACCCCAGCCCACGGGAAGGGCTGCCCTGGTAGCCGGAATTCCCTGCAGCAAGCCTGAATTCATGCCAGTGACAGGCACGGTGAAATTTCCGGGCAACCAGCGTGGGAATTTAGGAGCACACCAGCATGACAACAACACAGGGGCACTTGAAAAGGCCGCTCTTTGGCCACTGGAGGCCTTGTTAGTTGTTACTGAGCCGGGTGTGAACCCTGAATAAGGAACAAAATTCTTTACCTTCTGTGCTGTCTTTTGCCCAACGTGACAGTTACTCTTCCTCTTTGCCTGCACTCAGAAGTTAACACTCGTGTTTAATACAAGAGCAGTTGAGTCGTGGGAAACGTTTTGTTGTCTATAAATACATTTCTTCACTATATATCATGATGATATCTAACCTCTATTCTTGGCCTCTGAATGCCTTAGCGCATGTATGAAATGCTCTGTCTGTTGAACAAAGAAGAGTTCTGTATGAGCAGCGGATGCCGAAGAGTATTTCAGCTACACTAATATCAGCTCCCTGCTTTAAAAGAACCACTGTTTAAATAGCCATGCTTGTATACAATAGTAAGCCTCTCGAGGTTAATTCACACAGAAGGAAATTTGTTTATTTATTTCAATATTGTCAATTTGGTTAGAAAAATATGTCGAATTCAATTCTCTACCTCATCTTTAACTTTTTTTCCACCTGCAAGTTGAATTATGGGAACAATGGAAGGAAGGAAGGAAGGAAGGAAGGAAGGAAGATATTTTTATACAGTTAATGAAACAAACCTGGTCTGGAAATAATGAAGAACTATTTCTTCATATTAAAGCTAATTATTTTGTGATAAAATCTTCCTAAGGTAGCAATACAGTTGAATCATCACAGATGGTATTCACTGCTTATGGATTTTCAAGAGGGAACAGTCCTCCATTATTACTGATTTGGAGCAGATGACTGACCAAATCTTTTTCACTTCTAAATTTGGTGAACATCATTATGATAACTCTAAATGGACACAAAAGCCATACTTATATTTGCTAAATATTCTTAAAACATGTCTCTTGTACCTTACCACTGATCAGTAGCTCTCATAACAGTATTAAGAATGAGTAGAGAGATGCTGTAGCCTTTTTGCACAAAGCTTATTCTGTCATGAAGGCCTCTGCGCTTTTATCAAACAGTTGTACCTACCCTTTTCTTGTGTTCTTCATACTTTGCTTTGTCCCATTTTAGCTGAAGATATTTGTTGCCACATGGTAAGACCGGCTGGTAGGCTCGATGCATCTTGCACAAAATAAAGCATCTCTGAATCTGGGCTTTAAAAACAACAACAACAGCAACAAAAAAGTATGAGTAATACCAGCCTGAGCCTTTCCTAAAGCAAAGCCCTGGAGACTTGTGGTATGTTTGTAGCCGGTCACGTGGGGGTTGTCATGGCATTGCTGCTCAGAAAAAGAATGAATAGCTGGTGGTAGTATTTCAAACAATACATTTAACAAATAGCAAACAAGAACTGAATGTTATAGCAAAGCATTCCAAAGAGTATTTTATTCATATATAAAATAGATTACCAATTATACTTCACCAGCCAGACCTACCTCCCACTGATGAAAGAAAGACAGTGGTGTAAGCTATTAATAATGCTTCACGCACTACTGTAAATATGCGAAGGACTATATAATGGGCTTTATTTGTTGAGCCTTGAATTGAACGGAGTGCCTCAGTAATGCTCCAAGCAAACCCACAGTGGGAGGTGTCATCTTTTGCACTGCAATAACTTGCTTAAAACATTTTTTTTTCATTGGTAATTATGCACTTTTCAAAAGCCACAGCAAATGTGTTCATAGGGAAATAGTTCTGGTTTTCAATAGCCTTTTCACCTTTCTTTATCTGCATGCCATCTGATTGCCAATGAGCAATAGCAAGCTCAGACAGACTTGCAAAAGCCACTTATTTACCAAGTTGACCACTGGTTCTCACGCAGCGGTATCTAAGCTTCCATTCTTTGTAGGCTACATTCAGCAGGGAGATAGAGCAAAGATGTTTTCTTAGGCCCACTCAAAAATGGAAAAGGTACTTCTGCTCATTCAAGCTCATCTTAGCCTCCTCCAAAGCTCGGCTTGAGCTGGTGCAGTTCATTTGATGTTTTCGTCCTCGTGATGCAGAGCACCCCAAAGCTGGATCCAGCAGACTGCCAAGGGACTTTGCTTTTGGCTTATGTATTTTCTTGATAAGGTCTGTAGTTCCTAAGGAGAAGACTTGAATTACAACTTGAAGCTGTCATGAGTCTTTTAAAACAGGTAGGATAACGCATATTATATAACAGCACTAGAAAGTATGGAGGGAATGTATAGCTGACAGTACCAAAATTTACTAATCAGAATGGGTCTGTACAAGGGTGTACTGGGGGATATTCCATTTTAGCACAAGTCTCTTTTTGCAGGTTGTGCTTACACAGCATCTTATGTGGATGCAGGAGAAGAGCAACACATCTATCAACCACACAACTACTCAATGCAGAATCAGGGCCAGCCCTCTCTTGAGTCTGTATCTTGAGTTGGTAACTTTTGCATTTCAGTAGTTAAGTAAGGTTGGATATAGGGGCTTGTGTTTTTTATTATAGTTGGCGTGAAATGGTGCTTAAACAACAGAAACAGACATAAAATTAAAACCTTTATACATACTAATTTTGAGCTGTAAAGCAAACACCCTTATTTTCAGACAAATGATGGAAGAAACTGAAGAGTAGGTTTTTCCAGCTGCTTGGGTACTTATTATTTTCCTATTAGTGTAACAGGAAGATGTGGAGAATGTCAGTAAATATAATAAATAGTACAGAGTTGAAATGCATTTCTTCAAATATATCTAAAATCTAACTATGCATACAATACAATTATATTTGGCTCCTGAACAAGTAGAAATACCGAGGCCCTCATTTGTTTGGCGGGGTCTTGGCCTCAGTCTTATAAATGCTACATGTGTAATGACCTGTTATGGACAGATCCGAAGGGCACCATTCTCATTGTGAATCTTCTTACTGTTTTTGATGAAACCCTTAAAATATAAGGAAAATTTAGCTTCTTACATTGATGGAACCATGGCCCACCAAGAAGCTAAAATAATTTGGAATAATTTCCCAGCTGCTTCTCAATTAAAGTTTGTGACAGAAAGGAAGTGGCTTTAAACTTCCTCTGTGGTTGCCTGTGCTCTCTCTGCCCTCAAAAGCTGTGAACCGTATACGCATTCATTCTAAACTTGGTTTTGGGTAGGTTTTTGCTGGTGATGGGTTTTGTTTTGTTCTGGAGTGAGGAAAACAAAGCTCAACAGTTTCAAAATTGACTGTCTTAATGTTGAACTACCTAAGGTCCAACAGGTCCTTTATGTCAGAAGATGATGCTGGAAGACAGGAACAGCAGGTCCTACCTCTTTCTAATTTCGCGGTCTAAACTTACAGCTACAATAGGGGATTCTTTAGAGTAGCATTTCACTGCTTAGTCAAAGCAGACTCATGAAGTATCCTTAACAAACCACAGGACTGGACCTACCACCTCTACAAGATAAAACAGATATTTATGAAGGATTTATTCTCTAAGTTATACAGTGTTATAAAGTGACAGCCATGAGAATTTCCATGTTGTGTGCAGAACTTGCATATAATTTCTTGATAGCAAAAGCTACTTACTGAGGAACAGATAAGAAATAAGTAGATAATGAACGTAAGAAGCTTTTGCAAAAAATGCATTTCCAATACGTATCAAAACACGTATACATTCAGCTTTCACACAAAGCAGAGAGATTATTTTCTGCAGCATAAAAGAAAGATAGTCCATACAGTCTACTTTTTTAATGTGGAAATCTCTGAGCATGCTGGTTTTCTTTTCTGAGACCTCAGCATTCTACAGCACTCATGTGTTTATGGGTTTTTTTTTAAATCTCTCTTTTTTTTTTCTTTTGGTCTGATTTTTGAGCAAACCTGTTCATATATGTTTATATGTTCATATGGGACTGTAAGCTCTGCGGGTGGTAGTGCTGCTTGGAATTTGAATCTTGACTTACTTACTTTCCCCTTGAAGTAAGTTGTGAGGTTAGTGAGTTGCTGCCTTTTCCACCATCTTGGCTGGGAGAAGAGCTTGAGCTGGCTCAGGAGCTGCCAGCTACAGCAGCTGCTTACGCTTATGGCCCAATTATGGAATAAGTTAAAGATGCTGCTTCTCCTGCTGCACTCCCAATATAGATCATGTTTTTGGAGGTACTGTTGCTCACTGTCATCAGAAGTGCCTTTTCTGCTGTTTACTTTTGCTATGAACTTCGTATATACAGTTAGAAACTGGAAGAGGCAGAGTGTACATTTTCTAAAGCTTTAAAGGTTTTCTGTATGTGTGAAGAGGAAAAGAAGTCCTTATTTTTATGCTGACAACTTTCCTGGTTGTTTTAAAGTCATGTCAGTTCCTCACTGTATTCTGTGAAGCATTTGACCGACTTCGGGCACACGCATAGACTGAACTGCAGGATCAGAGTCATTTGTGGGTGTGCTTGAGGATCAGGCCCAGTCTCCTCTCACCCATTGGCTGTCCCTGGATGGAGATGGGGAGATGCTGAGAGAAGCCAATTTTTTTTTTTCTTTTGGTGGGTTCAGTATGTTACACGATAGGACCTGACACTGTGTGACTTTGACCCTGCAAGCACACCCCCTTATCATATAACCTGCAAGCAAACCACCCGCCCGAGTAGCTGAGGAGTCCATCTGTAGCCAGGGGGATAAAAAAAGCAATGGGAAAACCTGCTGGGGTGAGTGGGACCTGCTGGTGCATACGTGTGCGGCGGAGCAAACCCTCCCCAGCGTGGCACGAGCCCTGGCTGCCCTGAGTGGTGTGAAGGGAAGGGGACGTGAGGGTTACGGCTCCCGCTGCAACACTAAAGCAGATTTACCAGATGCTTCCTTTAGACTTGACCCTTTCTGGAAGCTTTGAGCAGGAATTAATTTTTGGCTGGGGGGAAAAAAAGAAAAAAACGGTTGTTTCCCACTTATTGTCTGAGAAATTTAGAGAAGGGAAAGGGGGTGGGAAAAGAGGAAGAGGAAGGGAAAAACACTGCCATAATTATACGGAGTTTTATTTATATATACATATGTTTATATCTACATACACAGTTTTAAATCTTTTGGACAATGTTTGGCAAGATCCAGAATTTCCTTGATCTACAGCAAAAATGCTGAGTAGATTAGTGCTGATAACTAATTTTTCTCAGTGGTTTTAATGTGGGAGGAGGGCACAGAGGGAGGGGAGAGGGCTGTCGGGTGGCTGACTGAGCTTCTGTATTGAGGTCACTTTTCTTGTGCAGTAGTCCTTAGCTTTCTGAGGAAGGCTTGGTCTTATGGCCCTTTGCCTGAGGAGGGGAGTGCTTTTGGGGTAATTCCAGAAGGCCTGGAGAATGTAACTGGGAGCAGGCTGCTGAAAAGCTGGTATTCAGCTGGGTGAATTTGTCCAGTGGTCTGCATTCAGCCATGTGCCCCATCTCCATAGGGAACTTAACCTTTTGCAGGATACTTATGTCACTGCAGCGATGAGAAGATTTCTTTCCAGAAATCAAAGTGTTGCTGATCCCTTGTCTGGCAGGTTTTTTTAATTTGTGGGTCTCTTCTTTGCATCAAACTCTTGTCAGGCTTCACAAGAGCAAAGCTCAGCCCACTTGTCAGCACAAGGCACAGCTAAATTTGTGGCTGGAATGAGGGCAACTTGCCAAAACAGGCAAGGTCCATGTTGCTGGAAGACAGGTGGTGGCCTCTTAAGAGTGGCACAGAGGAGAAAACTTGGTCCCTGAAGCATAGTGACCTCCTAAAAACAGAAAAAGGATGGTGAAGCAGCAAAAGTGCCTTGGTCACCAAGAGGGACGATGGAATCCTGGGCTGCATAGGGAAGAGTGTGGACAGTAGGTTGAGGGAGGTCATTCTTCCCCTCTACTCTGCACTGGTGAGGCCACAACTGGAATACTGCATCCAGTTCTGGGCTCCCC
>JAOQGH010000001.1:143358612-143426720 GCA_025769975.1 Gallinago jamesoni
CTCCTCTCCTCTCCTCTCCTCTCCTCTCCTCTCCTCTCCTCTCCTCTCCTCTCCTCTCCTCTCCTCTCCTCTCTTCTTTTTTTCCTTGCTGTAATTTCTTTAAAATTACTACTTCTTTTGCTGTTTTAGTGTTTTGTTTTTAATGTTGGTCCATTCTGGTTGTTGCTAATTGATTCTGTAGGCATCTTGATCATTTCTTTTATACTTAAGTGCAGCAGTTGGTGGTATTTGACTATATTTTAAAGGAAAAGCTGGGTTTATGGTTGAATTTTGCCTTCCTGGACATATCTGTGCTCTTGGTAAAGCTTAGCCAGCCTGGAAAACAGCCTGGAAGTGTGGCCGTGGGTACGCACATGCTCCTAAATCTGCCCAGCATGCCACTGTGCCCCAGTCACACCTTTGGACTGGGATGCTTTCTGCTCAGGTTGCTTATGATCATAGGCAAAACATTTCAAAGTGTCATGGCTTTCAGGCCTCTTGTTTTTCATAATATACAAATGGGAGTCATCACAGTTTGTTTGGTGTTTTTTTTAACCAACAAATGTGGTACACCACACACCCTCATGAGCACCAGTGCCAGCACAGAGAGAGGTGGCAAGTGACACCTGAGGTTAGGGTGTAAGGGGCAACCATCACCTTAGGTAACACAGTGGATTTATGCTGGGCAAAATGAAATTAGATTTAGGAGTGGTGGATTCTGACTGAAAACTTGGGTGTGCAAAAAGGGGTGGAGAATTTATATATTGTTTTGTGAACGTATAATAACTGGGTTATAGGTAGATACCTGTCGGTTTTTTTCCCTGGACATAAAAGAGATAGAAGTGCCATGACTGCCTGAAAAGAACACAGTCTTGGAACTGCAAATTGGGAAGGACAGTCTCTTGAGTAACTGCTGAGAGTAACTCTTACAGCAGCAAATGCTGGGAAGAGCATTGATAGATTGATATTTTTTTAATGACTATTTTGGGGTCAGCTTTCTGCAGATGAGAAAAGCTTCAGACAGGGAAATGAGGTCAACTGTAGTTCTTATGAGGTCAACTGAAGTCTTTATGTAGCAAAGGCAAACACAGAAAACAGAAAGAAGTGAAATATTTTATCCGAGATGTCTATAATATTTAAAGCACAGAAGCAGGTTTCTCTCTGATGCTGTTGGGGAAGACTTATCAGTTCTCAGTATCAGTCTGTGTAGAAGAAGTTTCTTTGGTTACTGAATCACTACTAGTACAAAGATAACATCTTAATAAAGAGATCTATACGCTCAATTTGTCAGCTCATTTGGGGTCAACTTAGGGGTATCCTGACAGTAAGATCCATTTTCCTTTGCTCATAGCTAAACTTTATGCAGTTGCTTATAGCTGAAAATCTTTGTTCCTGCCTGTCTACAGCATTGTGTATAACGCTTGCTGTTCTTCTTCAGTAAGATGATTCAGTGAGCCTGTATTTATTTTGTGCAAATATGTTCAAGATGGGTGCATGTGCAGCAAAGGAGCAAAAGCAACAGCCATGGTATATTCCTTTTTATCTGTGAGCACATAGGGAGTGTTAAAACAGACCTGTATAACATGCATACTCCAAAGCTGTTTGCGCCATCCAGCATCAGAGAGGCTCGTCTGAGTCGATGTCCTTCTTAAAAAGTGAGCTCTCTGATCAGAGTTCTTGTAGCTTCTGTTCAGGCTGCTGCTTGTGTTACCTCTTGTCCAGCTGGAAGGTGAGATAAAACCAGGGGAGTCAGAAGTATTGTGACAGGTGAAATTTGGGCTGTGGTGAAGAAGATACTAAAGGTTATTAGGACAGGGAGCACCAATATGATATCATGGAGGGTGCAAAGGACCAGCGGGCAGAGGAGCTGAAGTACTGCAGTGAGCTGGCAGCATTATGGAGAAAAGACGACACACGGTAGGTGGAAGGGGGATAATGTAATGAGGTTATAGAGGACACCAGGCATATTGCAGAGAAGAGGGAGTTATGGCGTGGACGTTGGTAAATGGAAGCCTGTGCTTTACAAAGTCCCTTCAGAGTCTCGTGCTATAAAAATATTTTTGTCAGATTACATACTTCACTTGGCTACGCAGACAAGGAGAACACAGTAAGACAGGCAGCTCCTTAAGATAACTCACCACTTCCTCTTTTGGCTGCGAGCTTGCCAGTTTCCGTTAGAGCCAGGACCATACCTGGACTGGAAAACCCAGATTCCCCAAGCTTTCCCACAAGCTGACTGCCACTGCCATTGTAGCTTCTTCCCAGGCTTTCATTTGCTCTTATATATTTCAGTATCTCACGTTTATGTGGGGTTTTTTTAGCTTGCCTGGACAACTTCTTGCCTACAGACTTCACACCGTATATAACTGATTTAGGATTTGCCTTCTGATTTCTTGCTGTCCTTCAATACTTTTGTTCTTTCATTACTAGGATAGGTTGTCCTTAGTCTGTTTGCCTTTCTCTCACTTCTAAAATTACAGCTGGAGTGGGAAAGCATTAAAGCATTTTATGGTGAGGGTTTTTTTTCCCTCTTTTTTTTTCTTTCTTTTTGCTGCAGGCTTCAGAAAAGGCGTTTTGTTATTTGGCTCAGATATGCTGGACTATGATGTGCCCAGACTGCTCTGCATAGGGATGTTTTAAGCCTCTTCAGGATAGTAGTGACTGCACCAAAGGTAATTTGATTTTTTTTTTTTCTTTTTCAAATAATGCCATCTGAAGACCTCTGTTGAACTTTGTGCTCTGCTTTTGGCAGACCTTTAGGGAAAGGGGACATTTCAATTACTGACTTTATAAGACACACAAAGTTTGGCACTGGATACTGAACACAGGTCCTGTTTCTTGCTGTATGAGGTGTAATCATGCAAGTCTGAACTCCCTGCTCTTCCCGCGCAGTCAGGTAGAGCCAGCTCTGCTGCTGATCAAATGGAGCCAGGAGACGGCCTGGGCCGCTCCCAGCGCCCGGGCGGGTTTGTTTATTTAATACGGGTCTTCTTTTCCCCACTAATGAACGGGTTCCAGCCTGGGAGGGCATCTTTATGGCTGTGTGGGAAAGAGGCCTTGGACATCCCCCCCCCCCTCCCCTTCGCCGTGACGCGCAGGCCCCGCGCCCGGGGCCAACGGCTGCTCCCCGACGGTTGGTCGCGGGGCCGGCACTGGAGACGGGCCACGGAGTTACTCAGCCTTCCTTCCCCCCTCCTCGCCTCGGGAGTCCCCGGCGGGGCGGGGGCTGAGGGGGTGTCTGCCGCCGCCGGGAGGAGCGGAGCCGCCCCTCAACACCCGGACGGGGACCGGTGACGGAGACGGTGGCGGCACTAGCACTGGCAGCACTGGCGCCCCCCGCAGCGGCTGAGGGGGCGGCCGAGGGGGCGGCCGAGGCGCGGCGCGCGCGCTCCGCAGCTGGCCGGCCGGCCGGCCGCCGCGCGCTGCGCTCCAGCTGTTGCAAAGCACCGCAGCACTGCACGCTCCCCCTCCCACCCCCTGGCAGGCCACGGCCCAATGAGCGCCGCGGCCGGCTGCCCCGCTGGCCAATGAGAGAACAGGGGGGCGGGAGCTGCCCGCCCTGAGGGGCGGGAGGCGGGCGTTGCGCTCCGCTCCGCTCGGCTCCTCGCTCCGTCCCTCGCAGCAGCCCGGTGGCAACGGCGGCGCCCTCCCAGCCCTTCGCTCGCCCTCCTCCCCGTCGCAGCGGAGCGGCTCGCTTGCCTCCTTCTCCTCATCCTCTTCCTCCTTACCCCAGTCCGGCTTGGCCCGAGCGTCTCCGCGGCGGCGGGGCTTGAGCACTGCTGAGCGCCAGGCGCGGCGGCGGCACCACCACCACCACCATGGCGGTGGAGGAAGAGGGGCTGCGGGTCTTCCAGAGCGTCAGGATTAAAATCGGTGAGGGCACGGGATAGAGACGGCCCGCAGGGAGGCGTCCGGAGAGCCCCGCTGCGACGGCTCTCCTGCGCGCCGCGTCCCGTCCCGCCGGGGGAGCGCTTGGGGAGGAGCCGTGGGGGGGACGGTAGCGGCGGCGGGGAGTCGCGGCGGGACGGGCGGTGCCCCCCGGTACCCCCTGATGCCTCCGGCCGGCGGGGAGCGACGCCGTGAGGAGCGGCCGGCCGGTGCCCGTGAGGCGGCCGGGTGCCGCGGTGACAGGCCGGCAGCGCCGTGCGCGTCCGGTTGGCGAGCGGCGCCGGGGGGAACCCGGGCGGGCGCAGGATATTAGGCGGATTTCGCGATTTTTTTTTTTTTTTTAAATTTTTTTTTTCGTTGCTAAGCTACGGACTAAAAGTTTGAAGGCAGTCACGGAACCTCGGTACTGCGTGTGTCACTGGCAACGCTGGTGCGAAACCGGCCAAAAAGCGGGTGTGGGAGGGGGCTGGTGCCTCAGCCCGCGGCGGGGTGAGTGTCCCGCAGGGCAGGGGGAGGCTGCCGCCGCCTCACCGCTTCCCGCGGCTCGCCTTTGGGGAGTCGCTCCTCTCCTTGGCTCTTGATCGAGTTCCAAACCGCATTATTAGAAAGTAAGCGACAGATGTCAGCGTGCAGATTAAACTCTCCCTGTTCAGAGCTCCGAGCGTGCCGGCTGGGAGGGAAATCCCTCGTTTCCGTAACAGAATCAAACCCGTATGCGGAGGGAGCGGTTTGCCTCGCTTAGACGGGGCATGGTGGCGGGGGAGCTTGGTGGGAAGCGGAAAAGTTCAGTGCCAGGCTCGCAGTGGTGGGTACGAAGGGAGTTGGGCTTGTAGCTTCTTATTAACGCTCTTGAAAAATCCCTTTTTGCATATCCGTGCGTGTAAAAGCAAATTTGCAACCACGAATTGTCACGTTAGATAAAACTGAAACTTGCATAGGAAGTCTCGTTATTGGATAATAGCATTAGCATATCAAAGAGACCATTGCTAGGATCATTTCCTTATTGATTGTTAGCGGGTAGCTTAGTGGTAGCAGACTTTAAGAAGTAAAATTTTATGACATAAACTAAAAATTATGTATTGATTTTGTGTTCTATTTATACATCCGGAAAATAGACTCAGTAAGACTATGTAGTATCGTCAGAGACTTGTTTTCTGGCTCCTTTCAAAGAGGAGGGGGGAAAAAAGTCTTTTTGCAAGGGAGAAATTTGGACACCATGCAAGTGGTGCTGTTGAAGGTTGTTCCTGTCTGGTGATTTTTAGTGAAAACAGTAAGAACACATCTCACATACAGAATGATGACTTGTGTGTGTGTGTTTGTTTGTTTTTTGAGAACACAGTGATGTTGCCATACCTAAATGATTGATGCCACTGGAGTGCAGGGATTTCTTTGAGTGCTAGGAGAGATCAAAGATAATAACAGCAGCAAAAGATTTAAGATTAATCCCATTAAATCATGGACTAAAGTTAATCCTACTGCTGACTTCAGTTATCGGAGTCCTCATCAGAGCTCAGCGGTTGATTAATGTGCAGTATTGCATTAAGGATTCTTGTTGCCTTTTGGCGTGGATAGTAAATAGGAAAAACTGTGTGCATCACTAGGACACGGCTGCTTCACTTCTGCCTTCTTAGCAGAAGGTCTTTACTCAATGAACTGCAAGAATAATGCCAGGCGCTTTCTGGAGCGCCACTGTGCCCGGGTTTTCTACTGTAATGCAGCAGAGGGCGATGATAAGTACACACAAAAGCGAGCTCTTTCTTTCTGTTCACTAGAAAGTATCTGAAGGTATATTATTCATCAGCTTTCGTGGCAGGAGCATGAGTTTCTGGGCTTTGTTTACAAAAGTTAAATCCCTTTCTGTAGTTGACTACCTTTTGTGAAAATTGTCAGAAAAATACCAGTGGCAGGATTGTTCTGTTGGCTTGAGGGAGTATTTCTAATTTAACAGGCCTTGTGAAGCAATCTTATTCTATAAGGAATGGTATATGGGGGCTTGTAGACTCCCTGCAAAAGACACTTGTGAGTGGATTTGAAAGGAGATGGTGAACATTGGAGGGACATTACTTGTGTCAGCTATTTCTGGGAGTAAATTTGTTTGTCTTTTAGCAGTTCCCATTCGCCAGTATCTTGTAGTTTTCTCTCTTCTCTTGTGACAAGAGGCTTTGAATCTTTTGATGCATTAAGGGATAAGTTATTTGAGTACAAAGGGACAAGTTGTTTCCGATCATGATTGACTTTGCTTTATCTTGCTCTAGAAGTGGTCAGTTCTGTTCTGTGGGAGCTTGTTTCATGCCCAAGCTGTGACAGATACCTGATTTTCAGGTATTCTGTGCTTGATCTGGTAATATGTTTCCTTCTCTGTAGGACCTTTGCTGGCAAATCATGAATGGGGACACTGAGGAATGGGGCTTCAGTGTCAAGCTGGTGAAATGTAGGACTGATGCTTTGAATAATCAGTGCAAACAGCCTGTGATATCGGGGTGGGGCACCCATGGTGGCGTGCCTTTCTTGATAGAGAAGCTGGTGCAGTTTGGAGGCTTCAGGCCGTGCAAAACACCTGCAGCCTAGAGATGTTCTAGTCCCCTAATGTAATGTCTTTATATTGCTGGGTCTTGTCCTGTATCTGCAAGAAGCTGCAGGTAAATGAAGGCATTTTCTGCTGCAAAAAACTTGTTCATTTGCAACTGATAGGTCTCATAGAATCAGCCATATTTAGCTAGATGGATAATTATATCCCAAATCTCCTAAATGCTTTCCCATTCTGGGTAGTGTTGTTTCTCTTCATGTTTGGATTGGGCTTGAGTCATCTGTTTCATCTACTGAAACTGTGAACCCTTGAGCTTCTTAGAAACCTGTGTTTTCCTCATTTGGTTGCACTGCTAATGACATGCCACTTCAAAAAAGTATCTCACTGAGATAATGAACTTGTGGAGCAATGATATGAACTGTGTCATTGTGGGTAGCAGTGTTAAGAGGAATTGTTACTGTGCTACCTCTTGTCCAGTTTCTGGTTTCTTTTGTGGTTTGTGGAATTGAAAGAACTCAATGCCTGGCTACTTCTGCTCGTGTCTATTGCAAGGAAGTAACAAAAAAAAAAGTAATGACTGTGTTAATGAATGCACTGTTCAAATGTCTATTTGAAATTGATTTATTTTGGCTTCTCGTAACTGAAGCTGTTGTCCTCTTGTCTTTTTTCCTTAATTGAAAATTATTTTTACCGGAATCTCTTAAACATAAACAAAACAATGTGTCATGTAAGACTAAACAAACACTTCCTATAAGATTGCTACTTTGAGGAAGTGTGCAGTGCTGATATTTCCATGAGTCAGTGTTTCAAAACCTTAAAGGAAACAACATAAGGCTCTATGGCTGATGATTGGCTGGAAAAACTACAAAGAGAGTCCTGCTTGACAACATGACTTGTGTTATGCTGTTAATAGTATTTAATAAATATACTGTATTTAATTGCTACTTTTTTTTTTTTTCTCCTTAAATGACATCAACTATTAAACTTCCAGTTGAAAAAATAAAAACTCACATTCAGCATTTCCGCTGTGGGAGGCTGTGTACTGGTTAGTGGAGAACTTTCTGCCAGATTTTACTTTGTGGTTTTATTTATACTTGAAAGATTTAAAGAAATGGCTCATTTGTGAATTCTCACTGTATAGTAACAAGCTTTCCATGTCCCTAAAATCTAGTACTCTTGTATCTAGGAGTTCTAGGCTTTATCTAGTGATTAGCAGGACTTGTTATAGAGGTTAAACTGTCCCATAGTTTTGCAATAATAGAGACAGGAGGATACTGCACGTCAAGAGGCTATGAGGGGCCATAATATAATCAGGAGAACCCTTTGCTCATCGTTCTGTTTACCTCATTGATCGTAATGGTCCACTTGTACACTGTGAGGGCTTGTCTCAATTTAAGACATTCATAAACTTCTAAAGGTCTCTTATCATCTTTAGAAAGGGCCAGGGATGGACCTTTTGTGGTTACAGGTATTGAGGTCATAGTCTAACACATGAGACTTCTGGATGCATAGTCTCTCCTTGGTGCTAAGTGTGATCAGAGGCATGAAGCTGTGAAATTTTGGATAAAGGTTGGCTGCTGCCTGATGGTTGGTGCTCTACTCACAGCTGACCTCGTTCAAAGGGTAAACCCACATTTTCTGATAACTCAAAATCCCCTTTTATGGTGTGACAGTCCAGTTGACTAGCTGAGGATTGTTCTGTAGACTGTGCTGTCTCTCTGACTCTTAATTTTGCTGTGTCTTTACTAATTCGTACAGAGCTATGTAGTTTAAATCATTGTGAAAACAACCAAAGTTTTATTTGGTAAATTCAGAGTCTTGGGTGAAGTCAGGCAGTATTTGCTTAAGTGCTAGTATGCTGATGTTCAAGCAGGTCAATTGCCAAGAGCCTTTACTGCCCTTCCACCATTAAACTTGATACAGAATAAATGTTTGAGAGATGCCCCTTTGCATTTATGTAAGGTTAAGGAGAAACTATCTTGTCTCTGACAAACTTAAGGCCTCCCTTAAGTCTAATAATCCTAGGGTTGATCAAGGAAATCCTTTTTTTGCCTTGAGAAGATGTCCCTTTTAATATTGTCTGTTGGGATTTACTGCCTTGTCTTAAGTGGTTACTTGCAGAGGTAAGTACGACTAAATATGCTTACTGCATAATACTGTAAAAGGATTTATCCCCATTTAAATGGGGCATAAAGTTGAATAGATATTTTTAGAATGAGAGAATTTTTCTGGGGTACCTATCTATATATAGATATACATAATAGAAAATTATTATTTAGGAAATGTAAAATGTTTCTTATAAAAATAACAATGATTTTTCAAGTGTTTCAAAGTTAGTGGACCAACAAGTAAAAAAAAGGAAGAAAAGTAATTTGCATCTCACCCTGAATATATTCAAGACTTCTCAAGATCATTTCTGCACATTAAAAAGGTAACAAGTACAGCTTAAACTGATGTTGCGTAGGTAAAATAAAGTGGCAATTTATGTTGTTATTGATTGACTGCAATGCTATTTAAGGCTTGAGTCTGACAGGCGGTGGAGGGTGCAGAATAGATTATGCAGATTTTTCACTGCTGGTTTGGTATTTCAAACTGCTGAATTTGGTGGTTGTTGTGTTCTGATCAACTTTTGTTCAGTGTGCTGAAGGCAGAAGGCCTGGGACCTGTGCTACTTCTAGAGGAGGAGTGCTGTGACTGCTTGTGGACTGTAAGGAACAGCCATGGCTGGAGCAAAAGTGGAGACCAAGGTATAGTTTCTTCAAGTGAGAGAAAGAAACAAAGATAGCCGTGGAAAATGCCTCAGTGAACTTAGTTTTGAAGAAATGGAAGATGCCTGTGTTTTGGGTTGCCAGCCTGACATCAAATTATCTGTAACACAATTTTTTTTTAAGTGAAAAAATTATTCATATCTAAGAGTGGAAGCCAACGTGACTTGGCTTTTAGAGTGTGTAGAGGTAAGTTCACAGGAGTGAAACCGTTAAACAGATCTGCATTAAACAGAGTCTAGTCAAACTCTAGGGTTTTTTGTCCTCTTTTGAAATTAGTACATTTGAAAAAAGTGTTCTCTAATCTCTCTCATGAGAACTAATACTGTTTTCTTGTCTTCTCATTGAGGTGATTATCTACTGGTCAAAGTACCAAATGCTCTTATGTGAGGACATTACGTAAGTGCTGGATATCTTAGCTTCCTGGTTTTCCAGAAAATGGTTTTGAAAACTCTTCATTGCATTGAATTACTCTTCAGACTGATTGGTGGGTTTTGTGTGATTAATTTAAAAAAATAAAAATATTATTGTTAGAAAACAAATGTCTGTCTCTCAAATTAGTGGGTTAGGTAAATCTCAGTATTAGCTTCTCTTCCTGTGTCTCTGTTGTGCCTGATGCTGTTCACAAGTTGCTTTGTGATTCTGATCTCATAGGTGCAGTTCAAGGCATGGCATCATGATATGCTAACCCAAATTAGGAGCTTGTTGCTGCTGGAAGGAAGGACTTGCTTTTCCCCTTCCCCGCTCATCTTGCTGACAGCTATGATACACTCCTTGCACCCCCCACCTCAAACAAACATGCTGTTGACTGGTGCTCCTCTGCTAATAACAAAAAAAAAGGCAGTTCAATTTGCAAAGCAAGCCCAAAGAATGAAACTTCTTTTCAGGTTTAGTTTTCTTCCATTTTAGTGAGCTGAATCTGTGCACTCAAGTGAACATTAGAGCTGTCTCTAACCAAGTATCAGGAGCTTGATTGGGAGCGCACATCCGTGAGAAACCAGATGGAGGGGACAGCAGGTGCATCCCCTGCTTTCATGTCTGTGTACTGGCAGCGTTGTGAGACTGCTTGAGTCTTTCTACACTCTTCAGTCCACTCCCTTCCATAGTGCATGTTTTCTTGATGGTGCTGTATTTGTTAGTCTCTGACATATACTGTCTTGGAGAAATAATGTTAAAACTCCAGAAAGACTGCCCAGAAGATAATCTGAAAAATGGATACATCTGTATCTTTGACCTTCTACCTGAGAACTACTTGCATTTCTCTCTCCGTTCAAGAGCTTTAGCTGCTCTTGAAAGTTTAGGTGTTTTTAGTTTTTATTAATTGATTCATACTCACACACACTGCCTCTCTTCTCCCTCTCACACTTGTCTTCTAAAGCTGAGGCATCTAATGTTGATTTCATGTTTATGCTTAAACAGTACCCCCCCTTCCATTTCTTTGTATCACAGCAAGTTTTCTACTTAGGCAGATATGCTCTCAAAATGCTATTATTATACAAAGCCACTTATTGCACTGATGCTCCCTTTTAAGGAAGACCACCTCATGCAAACACCAAAGGGTGTTGCCTACAGCAAGCTTAGAAAATACAATTTAAAAAAATAATTCTAAAATACCGTTGATAATATTCATCAGGTTAAAATTCTTAGAGCGGATGAACACTGTAGAACAAGTGGACCTTCAGGTATTCCCTCTATCCTTTCCTAACCTCTAAGTGATGAAGGACCGACTGATCTCCGTTACAGCAGTGTAAATTGTGAATAATTCTGTTGAAGCCAATAGTTACACTACTGCGAGAACTGAATTAAGACTCTGAGTACCTCATGTAGCAATTTTTCTCTTGGAGGCAGTTTAGGGGAAAGGATGACGCAAAACCCACTGGGGGTTGTTAAGGACTGCTTAATACTTCTCAACTTGTGACGATTCACTTGTGAGGAAACCCTGTGCAAACTGGTGTGTTTGGAGAATATATCATATGGTTTCTCCATGTGAGAGCAAAAAGCCTAGAATAATGACAGAGGATTGTAGTCTTTGCTGAATACTATAAAAGATGTAAATATCACACAGTTACATTACTTATAATGATTTCAGACCAAGAAATGTATAAGAAAGATGAATGTTTGTGTGTGCCAGTAGACTATTAACGTGTCTGAGGAGCAAGTCACCTAAGGCATATATTAATGATTAAAACGCTCAGTCATAAGTCTAAAGTTGTGTTTTAAAACCTTCTAGTATCAGAAGGCTATCTATTTTGTGGTTACATCAAGGAGAAGCTTGAGATATGCTTGGAGTTCTTAACAGGCTATATTTTATTAAACTGAAAAGCTTATCATAGACTTGCACATTCTGAACAGCTCGCTTTTCATTTTAGCAACATTTATTAAACCTCATTAAGTATCTGTTCATTAGCAGTGCCTGTTTGATTCCTTCAGCATAGATGATTGGTGACTGAATTTATGATCCAACTAAAAGCTTTGTTTTGGAATAAACCCAAAACAAACAACTTCCTTCCTCTCCCATCCTAACCTCTACCAAGGGAAAGCAACTTCCCTGAAATTGCACATGTTGTTTTCCTCCTATAGAAGACTTTCTGGGTGAAAGTTTTGCAAAACGAGATGTGAAGTTTCAAAATTATGAAGAACTGTAATTTTTTCCCCCCTATTTTTGTTTCTCAAAATTTTTCATGGATTGTTGCCAAGTGTAAAACACTTTAAAGATTCAGTGGAAAGTTTAAGGTTTTTGAGTTTTTTTCCTCCCTTTTCTTTCCTAAAGGGAAAGAAAAATAGTGTATTTGTAGTTTTGAGGTCTGTTGAGGAAAGAACAAAACTATTGAAGACTTACAGCCTGGTCTGACTTGCCTAACTTCTGAGGTTAGTTAAGAGTTCTGCTCTTCAGTTTTCTTACTAGATCTCAGAAGTCTTATGTTTTTTTTCTACCTGACTAATACTCGTGCATTTGCTTGTTATTACCTGTCAGGGAGCACTGGGGCAAAACGAAGATCTCTTCGTTAGCGCAACAACTGAATCTTACTGTTCACTACCTGCTGGAGTGTGTAACTGCGGGATTGCATTGCCATTAACTAAAATGGAGTAGTATGATGTGGTGGTAAGAGGGAAAGTGGTTCACTTATTTATGAATGACCAATATGTTTGAACAGCTAGCATTTGATGCATTTTTTGATTAGCATAAATATTAATGTACTTTACTATTATAAGCTAATAGTAGGTGGATGAACATTAGATGAATCCTCTCAATTTTGCCATGTGCATCAAATTCATGCAAAGCCTTGAAATTGGGAAGAATACCTATTTCTGCAATAGAGGGAGGAGGGGAAATTTTCTTTTAGTGCAAGTCCGTGTTCCATAAGTTGCATGCTTAAGCTTTCTTTTCTTCTTCTACGTTGACCTTAGAAGGAAGTATACTTGTCTTTTTGTCACTGCACTTGTTATTCAGAGATTTCAAAATCCATTTAAAAGAAGTTTGCATTGAAAAACCTGAGTTTGTTTCAGAAAAGGAACTTGAAACATTGGAGACATTGGGTTACATAGGGAGGAGAAGAGTATTTGAACTTGTGAAGGAGTTCTGTTTCCAGGATTCTTAACCTAGAGTGGTTATTTTTTTAACTTATAGCTGTATGAACAAAGTTTTTGCGTGACTTGTAACTTGTTTTTTTTTAGCAATTTACAAATTTAAATTCCGATTCAATTCCAGTTACACAGAAGGCATCAATCAACGTTACCGTTTTCTATTTTGCTTGCTTTCAAGTTTCATTCAGCTTTAATATTCCAAGCATTAAGAAACTGGTAACTTGAAATATTTTATTTAGTTACACTTCTGTTATGGCTGCTTATGCAAAGTTCTTATATTGAAAATCGCAACTCCAAAAAAACAGATGCACTGATGGCTGGGTTTTAAACTGCTTAAAAATAAGAGGGAGGGGAAGAAGTTTATTTTTACTACTGTTTTCAGTTTCTTCTAAAAATGTTTCTATTTACAAATTGTTTACAGCTACTTACTTTTGTTCAAGAACTCTAGAAGAAAACAGTTAGTGGGAGCCTTTTACAAGGCTTTAGTTGATTCTTGCTTGTATTTCCCAGCTGGTGTTAGAGTACATCTGGAATCTATGAAATTCCTTTCTTTGTTCCTCATTTCCTGTTCCATTCAGTACTACAGTGTGGCGTTCTGAAAGCTGTTTCTCTTAGTATCTTCTCCTAAGATGTGTGTTTTAAAACGTTTAGTGAGTTCTTAAAGGTGGTTGTGCATTCCTTGTGTTTAACAGTGTAATTGAACTGTATCACAAAACTTCTCTGATGTTTTGTTTTGATATTTCAATGAAAAATAGTTTTGTTGATTTTTCTGGCAGTCATTCAGCTTGTAGAATTGTAGGAAGGAGCGTGGTAGAAAGAGAAGAAAAATCTGGTAGATAGTATAAAAGCTCCCTTTCTTAGTCTCCCTCTCTCTCTCTCCCTCCTCCCCCTGCCCAGGAACAATCACCAGTTTGTAATGGAAAATTAGATCTATTTTACAGGAGACACAGGGTGTGACATCCTACAGTTGCTTTTAGATTCTATTTGAAAAGCTGGTGACTGCTACAGAACACATGAACACAACCTTGGAAAATTGAGCTCTGACAGCATGACACAATGTGAAAGATGTGTGCATCTAAAACAAAAACAATCCATCCTCTCCATACCAGCATTGTTTTAGTTGGATTTACTGGTTGAGATTACATTGTTGCAGATCCCTAATAGTCACTCAAAGCGAAGGGGGATGCAGTGGTCTAACAGAATTGCTTTTATTTTTTGCAAGACTATTTTGTTTTACCAACAAAACATCTGACAAAAATCGAGCTTTTTACGAATACTTAAATATCTGAGTGGCTCGCCCAAGGTTTCCAGAACAAATGGAAGTTCTTCATAGTCCAGTGGTTGTCCCTAGTGTCGTCATCATTTGCTTTGCTCTCTACATGCTTTCTGTAGTCATGAAAGATCTGTAGTAGTACAATACACATTCAAAAGCTTTCTCACAAAACACCTGCTATTAAGATGAGGCTTGTGTTCTAAACGTTGTTTCTTCTCTTTATAAATGCACTAGCTGTTTTCCATTTTTGAATTGTGAAGTCTCTCTGAAATGGCAGCACTTGCTCTTGTGGAGAACTTAATATTGAGGAAATACTTATCTTATTTTTAGCTGCCTCATTTAATGCAATTCAGCAGAGAGAAGCAAGGAGTGCTAGAACTATGAGACCTGTCAATCCTCTACAGATCAGATTTTCAGATCTGCTGACTCCAGTTGCTTACTTTTTTTTGTGTTTTTTTTTTAATTTATTTAGAAGTCCATAACACAAACCATGTAATTGATTACATTAAAAGGATTATATATATAGGGACTTGCACGCTATCTTTATTTCATGTATTATAAGGAATCAAAGGAAGTCTTACTTGTTTCTCACAAGATACGCAAAGTTAGTGCAGAACTGTAAAACTCCAGCAGTTGTCTGAAACCTCTTTCAGCAGATCACATGGGTGCAGTAGATATATATGTAAAAGTAACAGTACTGCTCAGTGTGGCTGAGAATTGGGTAAAACCAAAGTTTATTATATATAAAGTTATTATAGGTGACGTGTTACTTTAAAGCTGTATGTGCTCTGTTTCAGGAAAGCGATAATGGTCCTAGAAAACTTGTACTTGCTCGGCTGAAGTCACAAACTGTGCTCCCATAAGTTTTGTGCCCTGCATTGACTGTCCGTAAAGTCCTTGTCTTGATCTATGCAAATTTTCAGTAGCCTAGACCAAGTCTGATCCTAGAGATCTCCTTCAGACTGTATTTTCCTGTAGCACTGGGACATTAGTCTAGTTCACTTCCTGAGATCTTGAAGAGTTGCATTTTGCCTCCATGAATGTAATGGTTAAGTTCTGACTTTTGTGTAAAGTATTCCCCAGTAGGTGAGCAGAATAGCATCAGCTATTTCTGCAAATGTTCTCTCATCTGTTCATCTTTGGAAATTTGGCGTTGCATTTTGTCATGTAGATATTTGGGACCTTGTCTGATACTACATAATATTCAAATGTCAAGTTGTTAAGATACTTGAAGAACCACATTTGCTCTGTTAGCATCTCTTGCCCCAAATATAAGGTAGGAGTTGACCAACACCACACTTACTTCTGTAAATATTAGTCTTACACTATGTTTGTAGATTGTTCCATGTAGTTAGTTTTGCTACGCACTTGTCAGCCAGCAGCCCTTGGGTGATTCTCCTTGACCAGTGTGAAAATCAGCTCCACGTAGTTGCTGCAGAATAGGCTTAGACTATTGAGAGATGATGATGGAGAAAAGAGGTTATGATCAATGGTTATAAATCCACACCTGACTAAAACTGTGCGAGCTGTTCATGCCTCCTCCCTCATATTGAAGGATAGACTCTCTGAGGGTGGTGCTTGCAATGGACTTAATGAAAATCGTGTTGCATGTTAGGGTTGGAAGGAACTAGATTTCAGGGTAGTGGAAGTGGTTTACATGTTCTCTCCCTGCTCTCCTGTTGCTTTTTATTTTTTAGGCCTACTAAGCAAAATTGCCTGGGGGGGCAGGGGGAAAGAAAGCTAATTTTTATTCAGATTCATACTCCTGACTGTCTGTTTTTGAGCGGTGAGCCAGAAGTTTTTGACAGGGAATAAAAAGTGCCTGGGGGTATTTGGGATGCTGCAATAAAGCAAAATAACTTCAGTAAAAGTGAAGCTTTAACAGGCTGATAATTATTGTGTTTTGACAGCTGCTTCTGTGACAGTGTTCCAGAAAGTTGTGGGTTTGAAAGTAAAGAAATATTAACTGAATGACTTTTAAAGTCAGCTCTAGTATTAAATGTAACCAATCATTGTAATAGTCTAGTGGGCAATGTATATGTTGTGATTAGACTTTCCTGATAACACCTGCAAATTTTTAGTATGCTGATGCCCTGCTTCTGGTAATGGCAGTTGGTAATCTAGTCCTGCAGATAATGTATGCTTCGTGCTCTTAAATATGGGCTTTACATTCTTGTGCAAAGTGGATCTCCGGAACTGAAAGTGTGTTTTTCTTCTCCACCCCCCTCTGTGAAATGTTACTCAGGTACAGATGTACCATGTCAAACTCTGTGTCTTTTTGTTTGGGTTTTTTTTTTGGTGTATGATGGCTGTTTGATTTTGGCAGTAACCAGAAGTACCAAATGCTTGTAAGGTTGGACCCCTGCTTCAGCAGTACCATGCATTGGGAACTGCATAGGAGCAAATACTGTAGTTAACAGACCACGTACAGTGGCAGAATGAAATGGGGTCATGTGTGAATATCTTATCCAAAAAGGGCTTAGAATCAAACAAGAGCTTCCATGTGAATTAGTGCCAGGCCGCAGGTGTACCAAAACTCCTCTTGTACTATGTAGGGTTAACTAGGTGCTTTGGAATGTGATCCAAAAACCCCACTATTTGATGTAACTTGCCTGGAGGAAATACTGGGTATAGGGTTAGGCCTGATCCCTTGTTGCTCTCCAGAACTTCAGCATGTGGGATGGGGACAGGAGCTTCCACAAGCTCCCTTCAGAGTATGGTGTCAGTCACAAGGCAGGATGTTATAGTTGTGCTTTAAAGGTAGGCATTTGGTTCCCTTTGTGTTTTTGGAGGAGTCAGTGGTGGTGATATATCAATGCTTTTGTTGTATCCTAGGTAAAGCATTTGGTAGTCTCATGTCATGATGAAAATGCTAACATATTTTGCAGTGTACATATCTTCTAGGTTATCAGGTGGTGGGAGACAGAATTGAGGTTATTTGTCTTCGGGTACATTGGGACTGGACATAAGCAAAGCACAGTGGAGCATTTTGGTCCAGTGCAGGTGTCATGTGAATTTATTTGATGTTTCTTTTTGTCGTCATTCTAGACATGGAACACACTTCTTTTTTCGGTGTCCTACCCTCTGAATAATTTTTCCCCAAAGTTAGAATTTGTATAGTGAATGAGGCTGGGCATAGCAGGGAGAAAAGAATGTCTTATGGTGAACACAATCTAGTAAATTGCGTGTGGCGTCCATGCAACTCACATGCTGCAGATATCCTTTAACAGGAAAACCAGTCTGTTTGTGTTGTCCAGTAGCCCCTCACAAGGTGTTTGTTGCTTCTCTGTCCCCTGTGTTACATCTGAAACCAACTGTGCTGGAGCTCTGAGCTTTCATAGATGCAGGGGGAGCAGGGTGTGGGAAGGATAAGCCATACCCAGCCAGCGTGTGCTAGATTTTTTTTTGCTTTGCAGTGCTTTCTGTTTGTTGAATGACAGCTTTCTTTGGAGAATATGAGATTAACAGTAAAATAGGCCAGCATAGGATGAAGGTGACGACAATATAAAGCTTCAAAATATCATTTTGATCCAATGCGTTGGCTTTATTTTAATCAGGATTTTTTTTCTCTTTTTTTAGTAGACATTAGAGTAAAATTCTTGGTGCAAAATAGCCTATTATCAAGAGTATGCTTAAGTATTTCTTTCAGGAATGGAGCACTGACTCGACTGTTGATAGAGAGCAGTGTGAAATCTGTCGTAGGGCTGTGATTGAGAGCTTTTGGGGGAGAAAGGGAAAGAGGTGGAGGCTTTTGTAAATTAAATGTAACTCAACATGATGCCACTGTAAATTTTGTGTGGTTTCTCTAAAAGGTGTTTAGTTATGCCCAGGCTTCAGAATCATATCACCGGTTATGGTTTAGCCGTAGACAGCATACTCTTGGATTGTACTTGTGTAATAATCCAAATTGGATGGTTCAGCCCCAAACCTTCAAGACACTTGACAGTAAGTTTGACTTGGCCCACTTAGTTAATTTTATAGTCTCCTCAGGTGTAATTTTTTTCAGTTCATTAATTGCCTAATTAACCTTAATGATAAATGAGGTTTTATACTAATTATTAGAAAGACAGCCTGATATAGGAAAGTCACTGAAAAGCACAGCTGCTGTTCTGCCTGTAAGACAGCCTAGATACTTGTCTCACTGTGACGTTATATTATAAGGTATACAGCTTTGTTTATGTTCCTGGCAGCTGGAACCAGTGTCTAGAAGGTTTGCATTGTCTACCTCTGCATCTGCTAAGCGCTGGTGAGCTTCCAGAGTCAAGCACTTGAAACTGAGGGTTACCATCATAAGGGTTGTCTGTTGTAAATTTGATCTGATGCCTTTGTAGGCACGAATTTCAATCATTCCCACTGACTGGAAGAGGGGAAACATAACCCCCATTTTTTAAAAAGGGAAAAAAGGAAGACCTGGGGAACTACAAGCTGGTCAGTCTCACCTGGCAAGATCATGGGGCAGATCCTCCTGGAAATTATGCTAGGGCAGATGGAAGATAATGGCACTGGTGACAGGCAACACAGCCTCACTAAGGGCAAATCATGCCTGACAGATTTGGTGGCCTTCTACAATGGCATTACAGCAGTGATGAATAAGGGAAGAGCAACTGATGTAATCTACCTGGACTTGTGCAAAGCATTTGACACTGTTCCACATGACATTCTTGTCTCTAAATTGGAGAAACATGGATTTGACAGATGAACTACTCTTTGAATAAGTGGCTTTGGCACACATGTTCAGTTCAAAACCTGCTCTAGCACTGCTGATGGGCTCTTCTACTGTGTTCCTTACCATACAGTGGAATTGAGTTATTCTTTGCCTTTTCTGAGGCAGGGGTGACTTTTAAGTGGGGGACGGGGTAGGAACATGCTATCTACCAGCCATGATGCCAATTTAAGTCTAATTCTAGGTTTTTCTGGAAGGCAATTTCATAGAAGTGTCAAGGACTTGAGATCTGAATAGTACGTTGAACGCTGTGGCAGTCCTCCTTCCTGCTTACTTCATTCATGATGTGCCTTCCTCCTCCTGAGACATACAGGGCAGGTGTCTCACAGGCAACTTTCCCAGCTGTATGTAGAGATGGAATTGACTGGCTTAGGTTAAGCAGTGCCCAGGGTGGTGAGAGTGCCCTGCTAGGGGAAGGAACGACAAGCAGTATTCTGTTTCTCTGCCTGGCCAAGTCTTGTTTCCTTCCTTTCGAGATCCTGTTCTTGTCAGTCTGCAAACTGAGTCAAATGCCTTCTGTGTCCTCCTGGACGCGGTAGGACTCTTGCAGTGGAAGTCCTGCCTGACATATCCGTACAGGAGAAATGAAATGCAATATCAGAGCAAATAGCTCTCCCAAGGATCGGCAGAGGTGTTGATTTATATTTTCTGGGACTTTGTTTTAATTGTTTAAATTGCTATTCTAAAGCCAGGGGCTGCCTAATACTTAGTTTTAGCATGCAGGACATCTGCAGGACAAGCCAACTTTTCCTGAGTTGATATTTTGGCTGAAGTACTTAAGGAGAGTAGAAAGAGCTTGGCAGAAAACAATTTTAGTGACTATTTGGGTCTGGAGAATAGAAACTGAGGAGGAACCTATTATTAAGAAACTAGTATTAAATTGTTGCTTTTCCTTTTCTTCCCCTGTGTAACCTTCCTCTCCCTGCCCCTCCCCAGCCGAGCTTGTTCAGACTCTTCCTGTTCTTCTGCAGGGTTTAACGCCAGTTTTTGCCTTTCTGTAAGCTGACAATAACACAACTTTTAGCGTTGCACCACCATGCAAATGTCCAGGTCCTAGTGTAGAGCATTGTTTCATGCAAGCGTACAACACATACTGCAACTTCTGTTCTAGTTGCCCGGAGTTTAAACAATTTAAAGAAGTCTGCTATAACCTTAGTAATAAATGTCATTTTGCATTCTAGCTGCTTACTTTCCTGAAGAGCTTCTGGTCAATTATGTTTTAAACATAACCTTTTGATTAGCCTTGACAAGTCTAGCACTGTTCTTTCATAAATACAGTGGTCCTTGTGACCTTAGTAACAGAATTCCCAGTACCCTGCTGGGTAGGGGGGTGTTTTAGTAATATTTGAAGCAGAAGTGAATGAACAAAAGATTAATTTAATGTGTCTCTGTTAAGCTGTGAGGTCACCTTATCCCACTTGTCATGGAGCACAAAATGGGTTACTTGGTAAAGAAAGGCAAGCCGGAAGTTGAGTGTGACCTCAAAGCAGGTAGGGCGGTGGTCTCACCACCAAAGTGAGGAGTCCTATGGTAGCCAAACAAGAAGATTAGAATGGGTCCATTATGATAACCAGTGTCAACCGAGAGCCCAGCGATCACCAGACAAGTGTGTAGTGATGGATAGGTCTAAGGTAACGCCAGGAAATGAAGTCAGTGGTTCAGGGTTAGTAAGTCAAGACACAGACAGACTTGCTACGTAGCTCTGGAGAGGTCCAAGGGCTGGTGTCTGAGCTGGAATGAAGCTCCTGAGTGGAGAAGGGTGCCCAGTGAGGCCGCCTGCAGTGATTTCTCACACCACTGTCTTCCCAGCAGCCTGATCCAAGTTTATGCAGCTGCACCATCTCACAGCTGGCCTTGAGCCAAGGCCTTCAGACCCCTGCAGGGTGGGGAAGAGGTTGTGCTCAGGGCCCTGATGTTTTGGTAAGATCTTGTCTGGACTTGCCTTTATCTCATAAAATCTTCTGCAGTTTCTGATCCTGAGCTAGCCATGGTGGGAATCCTAAAGGGTGAAAAAAGGAAGTGCAGATGCAATAACAGAAGATAGGGCTGCATGTTTTGTAACACCAACTGTAGCAATAAAATGCATCCTGTATGCTAGGGGAGCCAGTCGTCGTGTCCGCCCCCCCCCCCCCCTTGTGATTCTTGAAGTCACTGTGACTTACACTGGAAGGCGAGTATTACCACAGCTCTTTGTGGATAATGAGGAGTGTGTGGGAGGCACTAGGTATTAGGTAGTTATTGCTACAGTATGTAACAATGATTGCTAATTGGACTGTTGGGATGGAAAGAAAATAAATTATCTTGAAGCCTCTTTAACCTTTTGCAGCTGTGTTTTGTCCCTGTATTCATCTATCAATATATTATGGCTAATATCTTACTCTCATTCTGTGACATTTTTTTAGTGATTTATTTCTCTTCCCGTTTTCTGTGGTTTGAAAACCGTGTCCAATTTTTGTGAAGTTTCTGGTGCATGTTCTTACTTCTCTCCAGGCTGTGGCAAGCCTGCCCTTATATCATGTCGGCACTATTCTGTTGATTAGCAGAAGAGAATTATTAGTGTAATGTTCCTTTGTTTCCTGTCTCGTCTCTTCCCCCCTTCCCCAGAAGACTTGAGTTCTCTGTGCTGTTGGAGCTGTATTGCAGGAGCTTTTTCAACAAGCAAAAGAGTTGTGTAAAAAAAAGAAAAAAATTCAGTTCTGAGCTCAACCAGTGGCTCTCCCTGCAGACATGGACTTGAGATGAAAAGGTTCTCTTTGCATTCAAGTTTTCTGCTGCTTTGAAAGACAGTGGTGTGCCTTGTAACAGCACTACTTGCAATGTGCTGCTTCTACAGAAGGGAGAGTAATGACCAGCATTTTATAGATAGGCATGTGGTGCCTCAGTCTTCCTCTTTAATTCTACCTGGTTAAAAGAGCTAGAAGAAGTTACCAATGTTAATATTTTTTTCTTTTTTTTTTTCCAGAAAGGTCAATGATAACTCATGCAAAATATTTTGAATTGTAGTCTGATTGCATATCATGGAAGATTCACTTCATAAAATACTAGAGAACGCTATTTAATTAACAAGCTTGTTCTGCATACACAAATTGCTCAGAGATTTTTATCTTCACTTAAGATGTGCATAAAGTCTGCACTGTGTGAGTTTAGTAATTCCTTGCTGCAAGACAGCGAGCATTCCTGTATGTATAAGGGCATTTTGGTTGTGTAAGAGCAGGGAGATGACAGGAAATCAAGTTAAGCAAAGATGTATAGAGACAGCATTTGCAGGGTGGGCGGGAGGAAAGGTTTTCACAACTGTCATGTACAGAAAGTGGTAGAGAATCTCCCTAAATCAAGACGCAGAGAGCTCATGAGAAGCGTGCAATAGGTTACTGAACATGCCTTTATAGCATAACTTTACTGTTAGGGTCAGGGTTTTATGTGAGCTCTTTCACTTAAGTGCAGTGTTGATTCTGGCACTGTCAAGGTTAAATTAAGGTACTCCTTTGAGCTGAAGGGCACAGTAAGGAAATGGAGAGAAGTTGAAAGGACATGCTTATCTGGTTAAGTGGCTTTTTCCTCCTTGCTGGGATGACCAAAGAGCTGTACTTCTTTTCAGTCTTCCTCTGGGTGTGAGCTGTTGGTAATTTGCACCTCTTAATGATAAGAAGTGAGAGAATTTTATTTTAAATAACCCACGTGATATAGGTGATTGTCATTAAGCTTTTTTAATGGGGATCTGTCAGGGGAGCAAAGGGGTGAGGAAGGAAGCTTGTTCAATGGGTGTCCTTCTCTTTCCTGCAAGTGCACTGTAAATGGTAAAAGCTCAATGATGTAATTAGGTTCCTTGGCAGATTTATTTTAGGTGTTTATTTTGCAGTTATCATCTGTATATGCGCCCCCCCATCTCTTTGCTTTTGAATGTAAGCTTGACTGACAGCATTTATTACCTCTGATTCCTGAAGAAAACAAGGCAGGGTCTATGTTTAAGATTAGAAAAACAGCTTCTAATCTACAAATTTTGGATATACGTGTTTACATCTACTTTGCCTTTGCAGAAGGGAGCAAACTAATGGAAGAGGTAGTATTTAAACAGGTTTGGGTTTGGGGCTGATAATGGGGAATGGCAGTCTCAACACCACTTACTTGAGATCTGCAGTTCTCAAGAGAATAATGATTTGTGGGGTTTGTTTTCCTCCGCAATGTGGACATGTGTCAACTTTGGTTAGCCTTGCCAGCAGGAGTTACACAACTTAGTTGGAATGGTAGACTGTACTGGACAGAGGATATCCCATGAATTTGAGAATGAAGCTTGTAGATGCTAAATGCCAAGGCAAGAGTTAATTTAGTACCCACTTTCCATAAATAGAGGAAGTTGATTCATACAGTCACAGCTAAAGAGTACATGAGCATGTCAGACCTTCACTGTCTTGCTTGAGATCACAAATACGCTGCATAACGTAGCGGTCAAGTTGCAAAATCCAGTCTTCTACCTTTAGAATGGAGGTCAGAAAGACAAAACGGCGTGGAAAGGAACGTCTTTGTTTCTGTAATTGTTCTCTTCACTGCTTGGGTTTGTAATACTCCAAACAATTTCACTATTCCAGACACTTCAGATGTACTTATGATCTAGTTAAAGATTAGCATCATATGATATTTGATTATGTTTGTAGAAGAAAAAGCTCTCTATTCTGTAACTCTGATCTTCTGCTGGGGTTTTGATACAGCTTTAAGTACTGTCAGAAATGAAATTAGCGTTTTTAAAATGTCAGCTGAACAAGAGTTTCAAAGTTAAAAGTAGCTTGAAAGTTGTGTAGGGTTTTCATATATGTCTATATAATATATGGGTATACAATATAAAAAGTATATAATGTATTATAATTATATAATTATTGCAATATAGTATACAGGTTATAATGATATTATATGTGTGGTATATTTTACTATTATATGCTTTATATAATTGCTATGTATTATTATGAACAACAGTATTTCAGTGTGTGTATATATTTTACTGACCACAATCTCTGCAGTTTTAAGGCACACTGGCTACAAATTACTACAATTAAACATTATGGGTAGAAAAATCACAGGGACCGTAGCTTGGGTTATGCTGTCAGTGATATGGTTGAGTTTACCCAGAGAAGAGTTTAGGACCATATCTGTTTCTAAATGTGTTAGCTGTCTGGCACAATTTATGTGTGTGGTTGGGGCTTTGGGGGATTTTTTTGCGGGGAAGGGATGTTCAAACATACCATGTAAGTTTTCTTTCTGACCAATTTTGCTGTTGCTGTAAAGCTGATGTCTAACTGCTCCAGTTATTTCATTTCATTTCATTTCATTTCATTTCATTTCATTTCAGTTTACTTAGAAGTGTTGATAGAATAGGTGGTGGAGGCTTGTACCTGGCAAGTTGATGGAGTTGGCGAATATAAGCAGGAGTATTTCCCTGCAGATACTCATTGGGGTTTGGAAAGATATTTGGATTGGCAGAGACTACTTTTTTGGTTTTTAAAATAAAGAAATTATTCTGCCTGGAAAAAAGATGCATGTTCTAAGTTCTTCAATGTATACCAAACTGAGTAGTCACTTCCAGTAGTCACTGTCCAGAAAAATGGTGAAGTGTGACATTATTTTCTTCACTGGTCTAAATGTGAGTCTAATAGACGTTAGTAGATCCTGAAACATGGGCTGGTAGTCCAGGGGTCTACTGCATACCGCATTTCAGCCCTGAGCTATCAGAAAAAAAAAAGATAAACCTAAACTTTGTGTTTCCTTTAAGTGGTCAGAAACATGACTTTCATTTCTGTCCAAAATTTTTTTCTTCTGTTCTAAATTGGTCCTTCAGAAGGAACAATCAATTGAGTGTTCATTGCTGTCTGTCCAAAAATACTGTTGTTTTGGAAGGAATTTTTGGAAACATTTAAACAGTTGTTTCAACATGTGGTATCTCAATGATGCATGGTTTCCCTCAACCTATGTTTAAAATGTTTTAGTGATGTATTTGTAATTTCTTAAGTTCTAGAACTGTGCATGAAATGCAGTTGAGGGGCTGCAGTTGATGCCAGACCAAGACAAATAAAATCCCCTCATTAGTTCACAGGGATAATTAGTATGACTTTAAATACTTTTCTTGCTGTTTTCCACCCCTGTAAATCTTGATTGAAGTTGCTAATGAATATTAAAAAGAACACCCCCTTATTCTCCACACCTGTAATTGCACTATCTTGATGCTGTCAGGCTTTATAGGTGTTTGAGAAAGGAGAAAAATATGTTCTGAGTGGTTTTGTAGGGAATCTACAGCAACAGCTTTGTGATCTAGGGTTCTATGTAACCTGCAGTTTTTCTGTGTAATTTGATGTATTCTTTGTTCTGCCCTTGTTTTTAATATGTTAATTATGCTATCAAGCTGTTATATATTCTACTAGCAAAATAACATTTGGCATCAATTTTATTTTTTCTTTTTTACTATCCCATTTGGAGATGCATGAGTGGAAGAAATCCTGTACAAGTGTCATGTTTTAGAGTTAATTTCTAAAAATTATCTAGCTCTTGTTATGTTGCCATCTGTTTTCCTCTAGCTTGAAGAGGAAACAGCTGTTGTGAATAATCTCAAGACAGTATTTTTAATAAAGTCTAATAGGTCTGCTTACCTTCAGCTTGCATGTGTATCAGAGTGAATAAATGCGCCGTTTGGGAGGGGAAATGCAGTTTTATGGTAGGAACTGTAATGAGTTTGTTTGGTAATGCAGTGATTCTGGTATGTCTTGTCCATAGCTGGATTTGAATATAGCTTGAGAGATCTGCGTTAATGGGGCATGCTTTATTTCCTCTAACTGGATTGTGTTGTAGAGGGATTGTCATCTGCTGCTTCTGTCCTCTGAGTACAGTGGTTGGCTGGCAGCTGCGGGTTTGACTGAACCTGGTGATCTAATGTGAAAACCAACTCATGCCCCCGCTGTGCCAAACTTCAGTTTCTGTTCAAGCGGAGGGCAATAGCTGGCTATATTTGACCTCAGGGAAAACATTGGAGATGGTATGCCAGTGACACAGGCTCTTGAGTTGACAGTATGCATTTGTACAGACTTAGGTGCAACATGTGCGCCAGGAAACTTACAGAAAATACTATCTTGGGGAAAATAGTTAATTATCAGATAGAGAATAAATGTTCCTGACAGTGAGTAGGATATGGACGCACTTGATGTGGCCAGCAGGTGATTACCTTGTGGGTTTCTTGATTGTATTTTAGACTTCATTTTGGGTAAGGAGCAAGGGACCTTATGAAAGAAATGCTGTACGATATAAGCTTCAATCACAGTGGTGATTCAGCTGAATTAAAGGGAAGGATAAATGAAAGTAGACAAATTGACTGTCAAAGGACACATTACAAAAACAAGTTTAAATCAGTTTATTTGAGCTCAAGCGTTGCAGAGTGGACAAGATTTAGTACTGTCTTATGGGCTTTCTTCAGTGCTTTCTGTCTAAATGAAAAGGAAATACCTTGTAAATTCTGGAAGCCTTTGCTGGATGAATAGTTATTTTGAAGTAAGACGGCTCAACAGCAAAGGGAGTGGAGACTAACCAGCTGAAAGCATTAGGTGGTGGTCAAGGAGCATAGAGTTGAAGAAAGAATGATCACTAATTGAATTGGATCTTCTTGTAAGTAGACTGGCTTCTTTCTGTCAGGGGCTTTGCTGCTTTTGGGCAAGTCTAATATTAGATGATGGCATTATAGAGCAACACTATTATGAGTGGCCTTCGAAAGTGAGCCTGTAGTCCACATAATTGTGAGACTGCAGCCTCAAATCTCTTCCAAGAGCATGCAATGGGAAGACGGTGGACAAGCAGGCAGCTGGCTTGTGGTGGCTTCAAATGGCTGTGAAGCTACAGTGTTATTTAAACAGATGAGGAAATCCCTGCTCCCTGTTAAAAAAAACCCTCTTAACATTTTTTTCTTTTGGAGCAGAATGACTGTGTTGGAGATCAAGAAATTAAGAGACACTAACTTGCAATTCAGTTAATATTAAAAATTAGTTACAATACTTGCCTTTGAGCTTTCTTACCAATTTTATGCTATTAAATAGTGTTTGCTTTCTCTGCAGGAATATCCTATAAGTGCTAAGAATATATTACTACAGAATCCTGTTCTGTTATATCTGGCATTCAAAGGAGAGAAGCTCTCATGAATGACTATAAAAACACCCAGGAAATAAGAAATAACAGTGACCCAGAATGTTGTCATCTAAGAAGATATTTCTTCTAAAGAGTGATATTTTTGCTTAATTTTGTAGGCAATTTCTTTAGTTGAATAGCAAACTTGGATTTGTTTTCTTACTTGCAGGTGCATCTGCAGTTTCATTTCCGAATTTACAATGGGAGTACTTCAATTTCAGAACAAGTTAGAGTTGGAGATAAGAAACAAGTAGTTTCTTTTACAAAAGCCCCCACTAGTCAAGTATTTCAAAAGATGTGCAAAAGTCAGAACAGATGCTTTCCTGTGCTGAAGATTTTTAACATCTGTATTCACAAACGGTTCATCTTCTGGGAAGATCTTTCTTCAGATCTCATAAATCTGTAGCTGACAGCAAGGAGGTGGTTATGGCATAGTTATTTGGGATGTAACAGTGCTGGAATATGTAGAGGTGAATTTAAGCTTTGGTGGCAACTGTTCTTGGGTGTCTGTGTTACTCTACGCTTCTGTTCCATGTGCCTACCTTCTTACCACTTGGAGTTCCTCTGCCCCTCGGTTTTGATACAGTATACCTCAGGCAGCTTCCCATGAAGGGTGTCTTTATTATCAAAGTAATTTCTGTCATGAAGCATTTTTTTGCCAGGTTGTTCTGCAGCTGTTACAGTACCATTTTCATGCCTGAATTAGTGTTCTTTCCACAATAAAGCCTTTGGGAGTCATTTTTTCTCTCTCCCTTTGTATGTGATGTTACTGCGGGAGGTATGCATTGCTAACAGTATTTCCTGTCGTGGTTACTGGGACTGTTCGTGGGCCTTACCTTTTTGTCAAGAGGACCAGATTCTTTGTATTCTTCTATTCTGTGTTGGTAAATCCTGGTTTGTGTTTGATTCCCCCTACTTGTGCTGTTACATAGGTAGCCAAGGGGCTTCCCAGGCCACGAGGATGTTGATCTTTACTTGCTGTGCAAGAGAGTCCTTTGGTGTAAGGCATGTTGGTCAGGCTGGGTTGGCTTTGCTGGCCTCTTCATAGCTAGCCCTCAAATGGAATTTCTACGTCTCAAGCAGTTGCATCAGCACATATTGTTATACAATACTCCAATGTGTTCTGTCTTCTGGGGGATCTAAAGTTGCATTTTGAATATGAAGCGCTAGAGAGGGAGGTAGTTTGAGTACAGAAGTTAGCCATCTGACTTGTTATGTATCATCACAGATGGAGTCTGCAGAACTGGGATAGAATCCAGTTCTTCAACCAGAAGAGCTAACTTCTTGCATGGGAGTACAAACTTCTTGCACAGAATAGCTCTGCTGTGTGGTATTGCTTTGTAAAAAGCAAATGAACCATTTTTGAAATTACATGGAATAAGTAAGGGGTTAATTGAAGCTGAATGGCTTTCCATTCTTGGGTAATCTTTATAAAGAAGCATTGGTCTTTTTTGGTAGCCAAATGCCTGTTGTATTCACCATCCCACACCCTCCCTATACCCCAGCATTAAAAATAGTAACGTCAGCATGCATGTGGATTTGTGTGCACCTACTGTATGTAACTTCTGTTCTACCCTAAAAGGTAAAAATGAGCATCTTTTTATCCAACAAATAGTCTTTGGATAGGCATATCTATTTACATGATTTAAGTTTTGCAGCTGCTTTTTGTAAATGTCAGTGAGAAACTCTCTTACAGTCAGTGAAAGTGTGTGATATAATCCAGAAATCAACTTTATTTTACACATCATTATCAAAAGCATTCTCTGACTGCAGTCTGCTGTTCTTTTGTAAGCCATGAATTTGCACGGGGGTTTCAGGAGATTATTTGAAGAGAAGTGGATATTACATGGGTATAGGTTGGTGTATAGATGCTTATTCACTCTGGCTGTATGTGATACCATAGCTTCACTTATTTTAAAATTTGTGATAAAACTAGTACATGCTGTATCTGCAAGAAAAACATGATGTGTGTTATATCACTTCTGTTGGGCTCTGAAGGATGAACTAGAAGTTGATGTGTGTGGGGGTAAATTATCACTGTTTGCCTGCTTGATGTGCTCTGCTGCTGAGGAGAGGGTTGCCTAAGGTTTTGTGTATTTTGG
The DNA here is from genome assembly GCA_025769975.1 of Gallinago jamesoni. Classification (NCBI taxonomy): domain Eukaryota; kingdom Metazoa; phylum Chordata; class Aves; order Charadriiformes; family Scolopacidae; genus Gallinago; species Gallinago jamesoni. Next base: position 143,387,606 of record JAOQGH010000001.1, read on the forward strand.
CTTTTGGTGACTGAGTAGTTGCAGCACATAATTGTGGATTCAAAGGTGTGAGTTTAAATTTACTGCGGTGTGTTGTCCTTATTAGTCATTGGGCTGAGGAATAGGCTCCGCAGTGCTTCCTCTGCCTGAGTGTCATTAAAGCAAACCATTGTCACTAAATAACTGTGTCAGCCTTAATATTGGTTTGATTTGGAAAAGTTTTCAGTGTAACACTTTTTAATTAAAATTAATGTTACATTTCTATATATCTTTTGCATTGCATTATGTTTGGGAATGCTGTGCCTTTATACATCCATCCTGTCAAATATCCTTCACCTGCCCTTCCCTTTTAAAGCTTAATCCTCTCTTATCGTGTATGAATATTTGTGTAGGCTTAAGCATTTCAAGAAAGGGAATGTCTTATGTGTTTGTACAGCTCTCACTACAGTTGGGCCTCTGCTGCTGAAGCAAAGTCAGAGCAGGTTTGTGCTGGGTTAGACAGCTTTGTGGAACTGAACATGCTTATAAAAGTAAAACTTCGCAAATGTATTTCAGAGCAGTTGTCTCTCTTGTTCATGCGTTTTCATTCTCACACTTCCGCATAGGTAAATTAATTCTGATTTGTCACTAGTAATAGCTATGCAAAAGTACTTAACATTTCCAGAGTGCTTTACAGACAATATGTCTGTCACACCCCCTCTTCTGCAGCTGGTATGACTAACTTGTAAACTGAAACTAGAAGAATAAAAGAAAACTAACATTGATTGAGTTTCATTATATTAACACTTTGCATAGTTTAGAAAAAGAAAGTAGGTCACTTTCTATTTCTAATACCCTGCTTTATACTCTGCATAAAAAAACAACAGCTGGATTGCAGACACTTCATGGAAAGTTACACATTTCCCTGTAAATGTGGATTTTAATCATATGAGCATTTGTAGGAATTACAGAGGAGTATTGTGTTTTTGGCTTAGATATTTCTTCAAAATCTCAGCTGCTTATACCAGTGATGTGCTTTAGATGCATACAGCTACACTAACTTCCAAACTGGTTTTGATCAATGATTGTAAATAAATTACTACTTTTAGCCTCTTCTTGCTTGTTTTTCTGCACTATTGTGCCTGTGTTATCTATACTCAGTGCTGGGGAGTGAAGAAGTAAATGTTTTTTCTCTTCCTGTAGTTACTGATGTTGGATAATCTAGTATTTGGTTCTCATCACATTGCCTGTACAATGAGTCATTGTTTCTTGGTTAGGTTTGTTCCTCAGGCTAGGATTCATGTGATGTTCCCCCTCTCAAGGCGATTAGATTAGTCACTGTTTGAAATCTTGTTTAAAAAACAAATTGCACCACAGGTTGATGCCTTACTTACCAGTTACATGGGGTTCCCTCCCCCCCTGCTTGCTGTTTGCGTTCAGAAGCATCATTGTATTGAAAAATGTTTTATAGTCATCGTAACTGATATATTATTGGGGTCCCACTGAAATTACCTTATTAAATTCAGGACTCTTGGTACAGTAAGGAATTGGCTATAAGGGAGGTGATTACAAAGTTGTTCAGTGTGCTGAAGTACATCTGCCTTAAACTTGGGCTTCCCTTATTATGCTGTTAAGAACAAAAACTGCATTGCAGTTGTGGTAGTAGCTTGAACTTTGTGAAATTTAAAAAAAGTCAGTAGTAATAAGAAAAACTATTAATATGAATCGCCTCTTATCATAATACTTCAATCAAACTTGAAGTTTTTGGCGCAGAAACTCTCCTTGCAGAATTATCCGTACCTGGAAGTGTTTGCTGGAGCCAAGATCTCATGGATATTTCAAACAACATTAGGACATGGTGGATTTTCCAGTCCCTATTGTGCGGTATGTTGTTACGAAGGCTCTTGAAGTTCTTTATCTTGGTACTAGAAGATTTTAGGTGTGATGGCTCATTGTGGAAAATAGCAGCCTGAAAGACTAGCCATGCAGAAAAAGTGAGGTGGTTAGATGGGAAGTAAGAAGAGAGAGCGGAGAATATGTACTGTGTGGTTGTAAACACTTAACCTGGACACTGATGTTAGCTGGCTGGGCTCCCTATTTAGTCAACGGGCAGCGACAGGAAGTCTTTCAAATTGTGATTTGGAAAATGTTCAGTTAACCCAAATCCTCTTACACAGGAGTCTGTGTGAACAGCCAGTGCTAGCGCAGGCACTGAAGTTGTGCAGAATGTTGAATCATATGAATATCCCTGGGAGCAATGTCTGGTTTGTGCCTTGAGAGAGAGTTAGGGTTATGAAAGGGTGGAGGATGGGAAGTTGCTGAAATGAATGGTTATAAACACTGTCATAGTTCACAGATGAAAGCCTGAGTAGAAGGAAAGATGAATTAATGTTCCATATTAAACTTTGATTCAGGCTATTTTGAACAGCATTATTTTCCATCTTGTAAGTTGTTAACAGTATTTTGATAGGAAAACATCCCTGAAGTAGGTGAAGGTGCAGACTGGGGGGGTAGAAATCAAGATTGATTGTTGAAAGTTCAAACAGTGGGTCTTTTTTGTGAAACTTTTTGTGATGGTCTTATTCTGCCTCCAATTTTCAGCTGATTCTTATGGATTGCACACACTCAAAACTGTTATAACTATCAGTTCAGATTGTAAGTTTTCCTTTCATTCTTTGTGAGACAGATGTATGTAGTGTCTAAACAGACACATTAAAAATTCAACTTTGGATGAACTTTGTGGGTGTGGATGGGAATGCTCCTAGGGAATGCCCAGCTTTCAGAAAATCATTGGCAGTTTTGAAAAATGCTCAGCCTCTGAATCTTGCTCCCATTTCTGTAAGAATAACCACTGAAATAAGAGATTTGTGTTTCTTTGAAGTTCATTTGCTCCTACCACATTGGCTCACTCTGGAAGACGACATGACCCTGTATTTTGGCAGTTACTACTTTGGTGCAGGGAGATGAGTATGTTGGGTTAAAGCTGTAGCTGAAACAAATCTGCTTGTATACTATGAGGTGGGGACCTGACCCTGTGACTTCACATCACGCAAGAACAAGTGAATGCTTATATATTTCTTTGTGCATGTGAACTTAATTTACTTGAAAGGTTCTTTCATTAGCTACCACCACGCAGGAGTCTGAGAACTTGGATGCAGGATTTCTTGCTTGTTTTTTACAGTTTGTTTTGCCCAACACTGGACAGCCAGTCCCATATACTGTCCTAGATTTGTGGACAGAACATTACAGCTTGTATTTAAAAGTAATGTGGTACACAGCTCGCAACTTGGAAACTTTCAAAGATTTAAAGACTAAGTCCCTTCATATGCACGTATTTTAGATTTGCATGGAGTTTAGTACTGTGTAGAATGGACGGTTGGGAAAGAGGAAACATTACTATTACACTGTAACGTATTAGCAAAGAAGCTTAATAATACTTTTCAATTTGTATGAAACTGAAAGAATGTTAATGTTTTTAATTTATTTTTTTTTTTAGCCCTGACTCCAGAAAGAAGGGGCCTGTTAGGATCCATAATTGTTTCTTCACTTCTTCAGTACTTTTTTATTTTCCCTGTCACACATACTAGCTAGTTGTTCCTTTGTTACTCTGTTGTCAACAAGTCTGAAAATATTTTAGGATGTTCTTAAAACTTGTCTTGCTATCAGTGATCCTGGCCATCAGTGTGTTCCTCTAACATCATCCTCTCCTCTTTGTCTTTGTGAAGAAATATTTGTGTGCTTTGAGAGGATGGAAATATGGCTTCTCCAGTATAGCTCAGCTTGCTAGTTGAACAGTCTGACAGCTACTGACTCTGTTAAAGGGCCACTTCAACAACAGAGTATGTTGAACAAACACTAACCGGAACAGAGGAAGGAATATTCCTTACAGGATCTCAGGGAGAACATTGCTTCTTTAAATAAATAAATAATGTCTGTACAAGAATAATGCCAAATTTGAATCTGAAAATACTAAGAGATTAGCTGAATGTTGTATGTATTCTTCTTATAAGGTGGGAAAGCAAAGTTTATTTTGAGAGAGAGCTTATAGTTGATTCTGATTTATGAAGAAAAGGGACTTTCAAGAAGTCGTATCAAAATATATCCATATTTCTTGAAGTACACTTAATATTTGAGTGGTTAAAAACACTTCTGTCCTTTGAAAACTAGAAAAAATTAAGAAACTGAGCAGATAGAGTTACACAAAAGTGCTTGCACTTTGGAGATAAATTACTGCCTGAATTTGTGGTGGTATACGTTATCTTCATGGAGTCCAGGCAGAAGGACTTGTTGGGTATTTGTTGAGCCCCGTTAAACCTAGTGAACCTGTACTGGTGGGCTCACAGTGACTGAGTGGAGGTGACAGCTCAGCATGTCAGAGCATTCAGAAGTCTGCAATGAGCAAGCGCAGAAGGAAGTGGTAGCCAATTATGTCTGTTCCTTTGTACACCTACGTCAGTTTGTCTTCAACTATGTTTTCTAATTGAAAATTTTACCTTAGCAAGAAGCCAGGAATTCTGTGCTGATGTGTTTAAAAAAAAATAATAAAAATTCTGTAATAAGCTCGCTGACATGGGAAATTGAATGTTTAGTATCTTGGATGGCGACGGTCCAGTTCTGTCAATGTGTATGTATGTTCTGTAATTAGCTGCTTCTAGAAATTGGGGCAAACCGTGTGGTGGCAGTAGTTAAGGCAGTCAGGGCTTCAGAGTTAGAGGTATGTTGTCCTCTTTCTCTCCACAAAGAAATTGATAGGTCTGTAGACCAGTTGGAGTGTATCCTTGCACATTTGCAGTCTTAAGAGTTTAATCGCACAGCACTGCAAACTGGCAAGTGATGGTTTTGTTAGTCTAGTTCAAATATCTACAAGCATCTTAAAACGTGGTAAGGAGGGATGCTATTGGTTTCTTTTGATTACTGGGACTGCAAGCTAAGAACAAGAAATTAGCAGCATCTATGTAAAATCTGGTGTGTTGTCAGCATGCATCTGTGCCATACAGGCTATTCAGCAGTGAAATAAATCTTTGAGAGTTTTTTTTTTAAGTCTACCAGCGTGGAAAAGTCACCTATAGATCATATAAGACACCAACCTTAGGAATGACCAGGTGGGATTTGTTTTTGTTTCATTCTACTGGAAAAAGTGGTTTGTAAATGAAGATCCAGTAACTAAAGCTAAACAAATATTGTGGATGATTTCAATAATGTCCTAATTTGAGTGTCCTATTCAGTACAGAGGCGTGTTTACAACATAGCATTTGTCAGCTGCCTAAGACTGGAAGTTGTGAGGCAACAAAAAAGTTATGAGTTTCCTTAAATTAATGTTTTCATTCAAAAAAATCTATAAGCACATAGTCTGAGAACTGGTTATGATCATACTTCTCTTAAACTAAAGGATTTCTGATTATGTTGTTCCGTAGCACATAGGATGCTCTTTACATATGAAGGAACATAAGCAGAATAAGGGGATGAAAAAAAATACCAAGACCGTGTCAAGTTTCAAGTTGTTGTGGTCTTGCCTGTTACTGGGTTTATGCTGCTAATTACTGCAAGTTTGGAAGAGGATGTTTCTGAGTTTGGATCTTTAAATGGAAAAATTAATGTAATCTTTTTGTAGGAAAGCACCTATTTTCACTGTTTTTAGAAGAAAGGCTACAGTGAAGCAAGTTGGGGAGATTTCAAAACCTTTTTCTCTCTCATGATGATTAATTTTGTGATAGGAAGAGTGTTCCGAATATGGAGGAAGACACTTTGCTCAGATAATTCCTAAATCTTATGTGGTTTGCAAGATTGCCTTGAACTGCTGTGCTCTGAGTCACCCTGTTTCTCAATAGCTAGGTTTTATTTTGGTTTTGAACACTGTGGGGCCAAAGGGCCAAACTGAACTTCATCCTGTGAAACTCTGGGTAGAGAAGACGTTTCTAAATAAGTAATTCCAAAGCAAGGACAATTATGGACAACAAAATCATTAGAGGAAATAGTTTTCGTTTCTTAACATTGCTGGTAAAGCTTAAACTTTTCAGCAATCACTCCTTTTGTTACTAGATTTTAATCTAAGCAAAACAGAACCTTTAGCAGATATAAATTTTTCATGTTACTGTAAAAGTTTTTAGTGTTGCTTGTAGAAAGCGATTAATGTCCTGAGAGAGAGAGAAGGCATCACTCCTTTTTTCATTGCTTGTGTTGGTTTTGTGTTTTCTTTTATTTTATACAGATGTAGCTTTTTGACCTACACTAAAAGAAAAAAAAAGGGATGTAAATAGATAAAAATTGACTTTTTTGTCACCTGGCTTTTGATTTTGTGTGTGAATAGTATAAATGAAGGCAGGTAAAAATAGATACCTATTTTCACAGAAACTTTTCTTATGCTGGTGTTTTTGAGAACATTACTTCTGTTCTTTAGCAATGTCTAAGCTCCTTACTGTAGAGCAACTATCTTAAATTAACCTTAAGTACAAAAACTCTCAAAAGGGAGCGGTTGAATTGTTATTGGATTTTGGTCACGTCTTGTTTGATGTTGTAAATCATTTGCTTGTATTTCCTGTCTCATACTGTTCTTCTAAAAATAGCTGAAATTGCTCTCTGTTTGCCCATGATGGAATAGTCTGTTTAAAGTTACTTCCTCTCAGCTACTCTGCCTCTCCTGCAGCCTGAATCCCCTCCCTCATGGCCTGCCACAACAGATGTTCAGTGACTTAAACTTTGCTGAGAGAAGGTCTTTTATAACTTTAGGAAGCTGATTTTCTTTTTTTAAAAACAATAACCAAACAGAACCAAAACCCAAACCAAACACCCTAAACTTCTCACCTCAAACAACAACAAAAGAACCTACAAAAAACTGCACAAGCCACCGATCTAAATGAAGGTCACGGTTCAGAGGCACAGAACAACCCATAGCTAGTCCCTACGTGACGGGTAGGAAACTGGTAGGAAAAATCCTCAAAAGCCTCTATCAAATGCAGCTGGGAAGTTGCACGAGTCGTGTCTTGGCATGAGATGTGTCTTGATGCAAAGTATCATCTTCAAAAGATAAGCTGGATTGAAAAATAGTGCATGGGGAACAGTCTAAAGTTGGATCAACGCAGATAAGGAAATTTGGTTAATTCATCAGTTTTTCTGCAAAAGTACAAGAAAGTCACTTCAAAGAGACTTGGAATGCTAGCCCCAGAGTGCCACAGGAAAACTGAATTTGAATGAAAACTTGAGAACACCGTTATGCTGGCAGTATCCTACTTTGAAATGATCTCTTCAAATGTCCTTTTACACAAAATAGCTTCAGGCTTGTTAAAAAGCAGCTGGGCTGTGTACTTTTTTGTTTTGTGGGATTAAGTTACCATCCTAAGGGAATCTTTAGAGAAACCTGATTCCTGCTGTTAGGCTATGATATTGGCAAGTAGCGTGCAACCAGTTACATTAATGAGTTGAAGAGAATTATGCTTCTCCTTTTGTACAAACTGAAATCTTAATTTTGCAAGCAGCTCTCGTGGAACTTGCTGTATAGACCTTTCCTCCCAGTCCTGGGATTTGATTAACAGCCCTTGTGCTGTGAGCTCTTAAGTACTTGAGATCATGACAAGATCCTCCTCAGTCCTCCTGGAGGCCTCTGTTTGTTGCCTCTTATTAAAAAAAGTAAGGCTGTCAGCCTGCAGCTTCTCATTGCTCTCCAGTGACAATATCCTCAGCTGCTTCTCTTTTGCCCAAAACAGTAAAGGCAAGATATTGGGACGATTTACTGGACCTTCAGGGCTGCAAGAAGAGAACCGGAATGTGTGTTTACAGGCGTATAGGAAAGAGGGAATTTGGTTACCAGCCATTCTGAGTGATAGGTTTGAGTCTGTCTGCTATAGGGGCTGTAGCTGATCAGGCTTAGCTATTGTTACAGTTGATGAAGGCCTGTCTCAGAACAGGTTTCAGATCAAAGGAAGATCTACACGCAGGTTTCTAACTGAGTTTAATCATGTGAAGGGAAAGGGTGGTAGTGTAGTAGTATGGCACCATGTCTACTGGTAAAGTGGATTGTGTAGAAGGGATTTTAATAGATGCTGAATGCTCCCGCAAAGGCAGTAAAACTCCACTGTAAGTACTAGGTCTAAGTAGGAATAAATAGTTTTTGGCACAAAGATATTACCTGGTGGTGGCCTTCCGCTTAGCGCCAAAAGATTTGGGGTTAATGCTGCTTATTGCCCCAAAGCCAAGACAGTTTCCACACCACACCCTTGTCTAAAAAGTTGTAATTAATTTAGTCTGCTTTGCTTCCTTAATGGTTACAGCAAGGAAACAGCTGTATGAATGAAGCAGCCGTAGCTGTGGTTCCTAGTTGCTCTGGGGCTGTTGCTAAGGCCCAGGTGGTCAGTATGGTTTTTATTGAGGAAGTGCTTTCCCTGAGTCTTCTAATGTGATGATTGTTTTACGTGGAAAGAGGCTGGCAGGCAAGGGCTTAGATTAAGAACAGGTCATCTAAAAATCTCATTTTCCAGATCATCAAAATCTGTTCACAGATGGCTATTTTTGACCTGGTTTAGAAATCTAATGCAATCTGCCTCTCCATGAGAGCAAAGTGTGCGTGTGTATGCACACGTAAATACCTATGATTAAAGCAAAGAGAGATTGTTGGGCAAATAGCCACATCTGTTTTAAAATAAGTCTTTTTTTAATATATCCATTTTCTTGATTAGATATTTATGAATTTCATGTTTTTTTCTTATTTTCAAGCTGTGTGACCTATATACATAGGTGGAGGGGACAATACATTTTTTGACACTTGACATATATTGCCTAAAAAGCATTTACTGTTTTTAGGTTACTACAAAAATACACAGGAATAATAAGCTACTTACATAACTCCATAGTTGCACACTGGTTACACTGGTTCTTGGAACTTCACTTATTTTATTTTTTTTTAATTTGTATTGTTTTTCTTATTTGGAAAGGCAAAAATGAATTGAAACTTTCCATTCTGAGAGGTATACACAGTATATCTACATACAGGAATTATATACTAATGTAACTGCATATTCTGCTTTCAAACATGATGTTGATTTCACGTAATTATCACATTGGCTGTTTAGTAACGAAACTGATTTCTGATGTGACTAGAATTCTGACTGTGACCATTTTAATATTAAAAGGGATTTTTTTGCCAATATATCCCTCTTGCTGTCATACCCTTCCCTTTGCCTCCACGTCATCCACAAAAAATCACACATTGCAAAAAAAATGAACTTTTGAAAAATGTTTTTTCAACATTCAACATTAATACTACTGTTTCTGTTCAGTGTAAATTCATGCATGGGCACAAAAGTTAATGTGCTTTAGGTATTTCTGAATGTTTTAATTGACATTAGATGGTATTATATTTCTGCTTTAATTAAATTTACTTCAAGTATTGATTATAAACTTGCTGGCATCTTGATATTTTACATACATGCTTGGGTTTGTGCATGAGGAGCTTTTCAAACATAAATTGTGATAGAGAATCAGAGCTTTGTGTGAACACGTTTTCATTTTTATGTTTTTGCTTGATCTGTGGATGTTGAAGGAATAATGCTTTTCAGAAGAAAGAAAACTTGAAAGGAGTGCTTGAAATAATCTTAATATATTTTTTTCCAGATTCCAGTATCTCTATTGGTATAGGGAGCTTAAGGGAGAAAAGGAGAAGCTTTTCATTCCTGGCATACACTGCTGCTCTGTTTCTGTTCTTGACATGCTCGCCTATGAGCTTCTTTGGAGAGTGTTTTCCTGAATATGACAGAAACAAAGTGGATTGTTGTTGGTTTGGATGTATTGCCCTTTTCAGATTTTAGGTATTTTTTTTCTGTACCCAAGGCCTGTAGCATGCTCCCTGAAGTCAAAGCAATATGCTGTTTTTACTGGCTTTATTTTTTGGAGGTAGGTTTTTGTTTGCTTCTGTGTTTGCTGAAATAATTTGAGAAATTATTTTCTTATGCCATCTTGATAAAATCAAATATGGTACAGCTAGAAGACAGCAAGCTAAATTTGGTGACACATTACAAAGTCTTCCTTAATGCACTCGGATTAGCAGATGTGTGCTGGTGACCCAATACTTACAAGCACAGGAGCAGCAAATGTTGTTCCAAAAGGTGGAAGTAATGCCTGGCTGTCGTGCATTCTCTGCTTTTCAGAAGGTTGCACCTGGGGAAATATGTCAAAAGCAAAGATGACACAGTGGCAAGTATTTAAATTAAATTAAAAATACCAGATGCTTCAAAAAATTCAAGGTGACAAAACGTAAGGAAATTTATACATATATATATTTGTTTATTCCTAGAAACATCTTCAAAGTTTTTCTTGTTTTTACCATTTATGCTCCAAAGCATCTAAGCAGTGCTCTTCTCTACCATATATGCAGAAGAACTTCTTTTTTCTTGCTTTCCTTTTATTGACAGTCTCTTAGCAGGGCAGGAATGTGTAATTTTGGAAGGAACAAGGAAGATGTATGTGGCTTTGAGTTTTTCCTTCCTCTTTTTCCAGCCTGTTGTGTTCCCTGTGCTTAGCTCAAGCTAAGCTATCTGTGCTGCCACTGGAGTCCATTTTTAAACTGTAGTAACACAGTATTCGTGGGGAGAAGACAGCAAGTCAGCAAGGTGTTCTGAATTGTACAGTTTATTTTTTTAAGAATTGTCCAAAGTGCCTAGTGATAATTTTTCTATAGCTAAAATAAGCTCTGCTAATTTTAAGTACTTAGTGCTAAGTTGAGTGCATCACATGGTTAATAAATTAGCACCATATATATTATAAGCGCAGGGATAGAGAGAAAATCTTTTGCAAACTTGACCTGATTATTCTGCCTCTGTGGCTTCAAATTGGAAGCCTTATGCTCCAAAACAAAGTGTTTGTTTATTTTATTTATTGTCAAGGTCTTAGGTATCTTAAGAAACATTGTTTCTTCTAAGCGAAAGTGGAAAGCTGAAATTTTTAAAGGTGAGTGTATTGACCTTTTGTCTGCAAACCCTCTCCAAATACTTTAGCATTCAGGTACTTCACAAATATGAAGGAGCAGGGGGAGCAGAGCTATCTTTTGAGAATACAATCGATGAAGATGCCTCTTCTATATGGATAAGTTAAATAATGAAATTCTTGCCCAGATGAAATGACCTAATCAGCTCTGGTTGTTGAGAATATGGAAATGGTGCATGACTGTATCAAGTATTCTGGGCTTTCTTTTTTTCATTTCAGTAGTAGCAGAAGCAAAAAAATACTGAGCAAGTCATTTGGCTTTGTAGATGGCAAAACAGTGCCACAGAGGGAACGTTTTTGTCTTGGAGGAATGTAAAGAGCAACTGAAGCTCTAACAGAGCACATTTGTTGACATAAAATGTCTGGCTAGAGAGCTGAGTCTTTAGCTATGCTTGAAAGCTTGACAAATTTTTCTTTCTCAACTGCTTAGTGCTAGAGGAATCTAAACAGCCATTGGCTGCTGCCAGCGTTGGGAAGAAAATGTATTTTTTTTTCTTTGTAAGCTCCTACTCAAGTCAGTAACATGATTAATATATTGGGTTGGTCAATTAATCCCTTGTTCTAGTCTCAGTGGTTTTTCAAGGCCTTTTTCCAGTTTGAAGAAAGAAATTACTGTAAAATGTCTTCTCCCTCTATCTTCCCTCTGTGCCCCACTTTCTAATATTGTGGTGGTGGTGAACTTTAATTTGCTCTACAGACCGTGCAGGCAGGCATTTTGTAGCAATGCTAAATGGTGTCTTCCTTTACGTTGCATTTAGGTTTCAGCATTGTGGGCCTCTTAACTGTAAGTCCTTTAACAAAGAGAACAGAGTATTCAAAATACAGTTCTTAGAGAGTGCTATGCCATGACTAAGTATTAACTTTAAGCACTTAAGTGAATATTGTGCACATCAGAAAACTGGAAATCGAGATCACAAAGTCTGGAATTGGTTTCGTGTGTGTGTTTGTGTTGAAGTAGGAAGTAGAAGACAGCAAGAAAGGGATACTACGTATTTTTTGGTTTAATTTTGAGCTTGAAAAGTTTTGTCCCATTCTGTTGGAAGAACCATGAAAATAGTGTGCCAGCCCCAGAGGAAGACTTCCTTATCATTCTGCTATTGAAACTCTTCCTGTTGACTTGCACGCTTGCTCTGTCTGGGGAACTTTACCCAGTCATCCAAAAAAGAGGCTGGCTTCACGTGACTTCAGTGTGAGAATAGAGAAATTTAGATGCTGGAGGCTTGGGGAGAGGAGATAAACTGGAAGACCTCGGTCTGTGTGGGGCTATTACATTTGCTTTGTAACTTGCTTGAACTCAGACTAACAGGAGTAAAAGTTGGAGATTTACCATGGAAGAATAGGCTTTGGTGCAAGTTGAGTAAGCCGTCAATAGTCCTCAATGTATTTTTGGCTAGAGCTGCTGCAGTTAAACTATTGCTAACACTTCAGCTCAGTTTAAAGCCACATTGAGCATGCCAACAGATGTTCCAGTCACACCTTTGAATTACAGCAGAGACAGCTTTTTTTAATGCAGTGTCTCACAACTCTGAAGGAAGTGGGAGGAATGCTATTAACTTGCATCAACTGAGCTGAGAGTGCAAACTTATTTAGAAGAACTCTGAAGTGAAGCATTACTGTCTGAAACAGTGTTTTCATGTCCCTTTTCAATGCCTCTCTTTACGTTCTCTGGTTAGCTCTAGAAAACATATGCATGTAAGATCACCAGTTTGCAGGCCGTTTGTGAGAAATATGGATGTGTGGCTTTTCTAAGGGCACATCATGAGTCAGTTAGCAAAAGCATGCAAACAGTGTGCCAGAAAGAGATCAGAGGCGGGAAGGCATGGAGTCCTTGGTTACTTTATGCTTTTCCTTTAAAGCCGAGGGTGTGGGTTGACTTGATGCTTTCTTGCTGTAGTTCTTCAGAATTTACATGCACACACATCAGAGTGCTGTTGAACAAACCTGCAGAAAGGAAAAAGTATGTCTTTACTGAAGATAGGGTTGAAAGAAGCAAGATGGTTCTGTTAATAGTGTGAAGCTATTTAGGAGCTGGAGACTGGGAAAGGCATGTGTCTAGTAAAAAGCACTTAAGCTGAGCTGCAGACATCTGATAAAAAGTTATATTTGCTACTGTCATTTAGAGTTCTCTACTGGCAAACAAACCTGTGTTCCTTTGGTCTGTGCGTTTTTATTTTGATATTTATTCCTTGTATTTTTACCAGGAAAGAATGATCTAGTTCCCATAGTATGTGCTCATAATCTCTGGGTATGGGAAGAGTGAAGGTAAATAAGACCACGTGCATTGTAGACTTATATTTAGTCATTCTTTGAGAGGTCTAAGTTTTGTCTTTAGAACGAAATCACTCCTCCATGTATTACTAAGGTGCGTTAGCAATGCCATGAGGAGCATTACCCAGTTTCCTGTCTGAGGGTTTTGATTTTGATATCAGTCTGCCAAGGAAATTTAGCACTCAGCTTTGGTTATTAATGGATATGTAGAGGGGAAAGGTGTGGTTTTATTCTCATTTTGTACTCTTGTGGTTTGTAGTCTCTTGGTTACCCTTACTTCCTCAAACTTTTTTTTAATTTATTTTTTGTTAAATGTAGGATACATACATGTTTCTTGTTGCAGTTTTGAAAAAAATGTTTATTGTGAAGAATATTCGTGACTTGCACAGTACCTTTGTACGAGGACTTTAGGCAGCTTCAGAAGTGCTAATTACCTCATCTAAGTACTTTGAAGTCCATCCCATGATGGAAGGCTGTTGGCTGTAACTAAAGTGACTGTTTTGCATCTGTGCCTCTGTGGAGAGTGGTGGAGCTGGGGGTCAGTCTTCATTTGCTGTGTTCTGATAATGTCTTTCAGATGAAATCGGTGGACTGTATCTGAGCAATTTATTACCATGCTGTGTTGTGTTCCTGGTATCTCATGGGAGGGCTGATCAAAACCTAAATACAAATTTGGAAGGAAGCAATATGTACCCAAATACGCGCAAATAAATCGGACGCAACAAACTGTTGAGTTGTTGCTGGCTACTGCTGAGCTTTAAACTCAGCGACTGTCAGGAACTGCTGCCTTGGAAATAGAACACTGCTGCTAAGTTTAATAGAGAACATTTGGGAAGAAAAATACAACGTAATACTTCACATTAGCCATGTTGCTGACACTGCATCAGTTGACAGATGATAAGATTATGGATAATGTTTTAATATGTAATCCTTTTGGGTTTTTTCTTTCTTGTCTTTAGGTGAAGCCAAAAATCTTCCTACATATCCGGGGCCAAACAAGATGAGGGATTGCTACTGTACTGTAAACCTGGACCAGGAGGAGGTTTTCAGGACCAAAATAGTGGAGAAGTCATTATGGTAACAAATGCATTTATACACGTTCTATTAACTCTTTTCCTTCTCTGCTTACGGTGTTTGTTTAATGTTCAAAAGATAGCTTTTTGAGGGGAGGAGGGAAGAGGAATATAATCCCTTTCCCATTTGAAGAACACTGGTGGTAGAACTATTAATGTCAGGATTCCTGTCTGTATATATGGGAAAATGTCTTTTTCCCCAGGCAAGCCGTATTAACTGTTTTCCTAAGAATGTACAGCCAGTGCTCCTTTTCTTTCTGCGATATTTGTTTTGAACTTCCCTAAGCTTTTTAGATCTCAACTTAGAAGGGAGCACTGAACTCTCTTTTGTGTCTGTCTATCCTTAGAATTTTGCATTGGTCTGGCTACCCTAATGGGTGGAATTAGGGATTTATTTTTTTTTCCTGAGATGAGGCTGCAACTGAAAGGAGAGCTTTGAACATAAGATGCCTGTCTGATTATCTTGAACACTTCCTGTGAGATTGTAGGAGCCAAATGTACAATGATAATAAATGGGAAGCGTGTGGCCAAAGTTAAAATACTTTCTCCTGGAAATCCCCAAACATCAAAAAAATAAAGGGAATAAAGCTGAGCATGTATGTATACTCTGGCAAGCGAGGCTTTTTTTGGAGTAGGGAGAAAGTAGCAGCAAGGAACAGTCAAGTTCGTCTAACTTTCATCTTAAGGTAGAAAGTGGGAAAAGAGTGATAGTTGAGTAATACTGTTAGGAATTCACTATTTGTCTTGTTATTGCAAATAATTTACTTTGGAAAATAGCTCTAGGCCCCAACTTCAGCTCCTGAGAAGCACCTAACACATTTAAGAACGTGTATCTGAGTAGCTTGAAGTGGAATTTATTCCCTTAAGTCACTTTAGTCATTTTCTCACATAATTTCTTGTTGTCTTTAAGTCTTTTCTCATTTTATATTCTGATGTGGTGTACTGGTACATATTTTTGTTTCTTGAGGCATTGAGGTTGACTGAACATAATTAGAGTGGTTTTGAATGATGATTCTAACACTTCCCTGTTTGTAGTGTATTATATATTAAAAAAAAAAAAGAGAAAAGAAGTAAAAAAGCAAAGACTGGTCTGGATGCTTGTTGGGTTTATTTTGCCATGCAGTGTCCCTGAACCAGTTATTTCTCTAAAAATGACTTTGTAACTCATGTAAATTCATTGCTGGGTCAACCAACTGTAGCCTTTCTGCTCACAACTAGAAGTTACACTGTGGAGTTGTTTTGCTGGATGATCATTAGTGCTTTGCAGGGAGTGGGGGTGTATGAGAATACTTGATGTAATTTCCTTGAACTAATCCAAGTGTTTTTCTATTGAGAAAATAAATCCGTAGTACTAGGAATAAGCAACAAGTGTAATTCATTCAGCGAGAAAAATTTCATCGGTCTTTAGATATCATTATAAAGCTGAAGAGGTACACTGAGGCCGTGCAAAACTGGATGGTTTCTGTTTTCCTGTAGAGCTGAGTTCTTATCATTAATTGAGGTGATTTCAGAGGAGAGGAACACAATGATTGGAGGTCTGGCGAACATAACTGGTGAGGAAAGGTTAAAAGATCGGAATTGTTTAGCCTAGAGAAGAGGGATAAGAGTAGATACAACTATGTAAATATATATATTTTAAAAAAAAAACAAAACCAAAATAAAATGACCCAAGCAACAAACCCCTTCAAAAAGGCTCTGTATGTCCGGTATGTATATTGCAAGTAATAATGGACTTAAATTGTAGTGGGGAAGGAAGTTTAGCCTGAAGGTTTACTGCAATGGAAATATCTTCCTCTTGTATAAAAAATTCTGAAGCACTTGGAATAGATTGCCTGGGTTTTGTACATTTATTACTGAAGGCTTTTAACAGGTTCTATATAATCAGGCCTGATCAAAAAATAAAGAGATCTTCCTGCTTTGGAACAGTGGTAGACCAGATGATCTCTCAAAACCCCTTTGCAGTCCTATTTTTCTTGATCCTAAGGGTTGACTAAAGATGATCTCCTTAGTTGTTGTTTCTTCTGCCAGTGAATTACTGCCTTCAGTGGTAGGCTGCCTTCTCCCTCTGTAAGCTTCTATTTGCAAGCACTATTTTTGAAAAACTTGCTTCTTCAGTCACTGAATAACCACTTACAGATACTGATATCAGCTGAATTTTGCATTTATCCATATAGATGTTTCTCTGTCCATATTTTTCTGTTGCATAGAAGAAAAGCGGACAAAATCCCTAATACATGAATGGTAAACAGGGATGTCTTCCTAATCTGTGAATAGGAATCATTCTTATTTAGGGTGACACAATCAAACAGCTACTTAATCTTTTATGACTCCATTTCTGTCTATTAAAGCAAGTATGTAGACTTCCAGGGGAAGACGTTTTTCAAATGATTTCAGACCGTGCTGTAGTCGCCCATTGTTTATTGTAAGACTCTAAGATGAGCACATAGCTGAGGAGCCAATCATACTGTTACATTCTTTAATGCTTGTTTGTAAATTGATTCAACCCATTGAGTAACCGTGAATTATTGGGCAGGCAAGGCTTATGTGCCCTAAGGCCCATGTAATTTGTATGCAGCAGAGAAATACCTGCTTTCATGTACGGTGAATCTTTGCCAGACACTTGCCAACCTAATGGTGAAGCATGTGTTGAGTCCCTTTTTCTGAGGTATGACTGCTGCAGTATGCAATGTTAGATGGGAGCAGGGATGTGAAGCTGGGCCAAGGCATGACTAAAATAATCAAATCCTGCCTGAATGTCTGCATGGCTGGCATTGACGTGGGTGACAGAGCTTTTGACTGTAGTTTGAAGGGGAAAACCCTGGCCCTGTTCTGTTGTCCATGCCTGTTTTCTACTTCCTATCACTTCATGGCTGACAAAGGGCTGGCTTACTATAAGTAAGTTTTAAGAACTGCCTGTATTCTCACTCGTACTGGTAACTCTCCTGGCTTCCAATAAGTTAAAAAAATTATTTTCATGTAGTCTATGAAAAATAAGATGCTTTGTATGAATGTTTGAATTGAAAGGTGTTTCATATGCAGCTCTAGCACTACTGACTCTGAAACAATGTCATCTGATTCAGATTTGTCCTGGAGAATCTGATATTTTCCAGCCTGTCTGCATAAAATGACTTTATGTGCATGAAAAGGCTTATAATTAAACAGTGTTTTGCATACTTGGGAATTCAAGGACTGCTTGCTGCTGCCTTTTTTTTTTTTTTTTTCCCCCTTAACTCAGTTAAGCTTCATTAAGCTTCTGCTAAGCACTGCAGAAATATATATTTTTTCCAGACAGGCCCTCTCATGTAAAGCTTATAGAACTGGCAAATAGGAGAATAGGAGAAAGGAAGCAGTTATCTCTCCTTCCCAGGGGCACTTGGATGAATGTCCGATTCTGGCTTGCTTGGGATACCTGTGGCAGAGCCTTCAGACTCTGACTCATGATCTCCTGTGTTTTATATTGGGACAGTGTAAGAAGTTGCCTCCCTGAGCTCTGTCCTAATCTTCTGCAAAAGGTTTTTATTTTATTAGGCTGCTGCAGAGGCATGAGAAGACAGCTGAAAGCAGTAACCTCTTAAATCAACAAAGCATGAATCATTCGGAACTCTAAGAACTGAACCAGCACATCCTGTTGCCCAGTCCGGTGCCCTTACCAGTGCTCTGAAGAGAATCTCTGTGAGCCTGATGCCCTTTATATAAGTTTGTATCTCAAAAATTGAGAGCAGCCAGCATGATGAACCTCTGTTTAGCAGTCAGGTGGGACTCATAAATTACAATCAGGAACTTAAATTATTTCTGCCATCCAGCTTCTCTTGGCTTCTGCTAAACTGGATGGTGGCACTGCTGCCATGTACTGAAAGATTTTGAGGGCTGCTGTAAGGATAACTTGGTAGCGTCTGACTGAAAGTCAAGGGTTATAACATGGGCAGGCCTTTCTATGAAACCACAGAGCAATACGAAAGTACTGTTTATGTGGGGCAGTTCAGAGCCATCTGACTTCTGGGCGTCTTTGGACAAGCACAGTGAACACATGGGTAGGTCAGAGCAAGCTGTCCAGGTTCCCAGGAAGAGAATCTTGAACTCTTCCAGCAGCACTGTTTTCGTAAACTCCTTGGCACAGGCTTTTAGTAAATTCTAAGAAGGTCACATGCAAGTCATAAGATGTGAGGAAGAGGTCAGTTAGAGCCAGGATTTAATACGCTTCTCTGTTTTGTATTTGTTGTTCAATATTTATATTACCATCATCCACAAAGGCACTGAGTAGAATTGGATCCGTTCCATATAACCTAGCAGAGAGGTACATGAAGGGTCTCATGTATTTTATGTCCTAAGGAACGTCTGAGAATTATTTTTTTTTAAAATGCACAGATCTACAATTTCTTTTACTTCTGAGCTGCAAGTAGACAGCCTGACAAGAATTTTGCCTATTAATTTCCATTCCTGAACCAACTACTTAACTTCACCCATGAGTAGCTTTAAACTTTAGTCTCCACCATCCAGGACTTGCTCCTAGCTACAGGTCTTCCCTGAGGATAAACTTTCTTGGCTTCTTGGCATTAAGGCTGACTTTGCTGTTTGCATCAGATGTTTCCATTCACTTAAAGGGCAGTGTCAGCTGCAACAGGAAATCAAGGCAGCTTCGCAAATCATAGGTGAAGAATGGAAGGAATGTGACATCTCTAAATTTGTTTCAAGGATATGAATAAAGGCAAAAACTGTCGTATGTTAAGAGTCAAATGGCTGACTGTGTGTGCTTTGGAGAGATGAGCCAAGCGTCTTGAGTCTGTGATTATTTAGTTCTCCATTATTTCACTGAGGAATTTTTCACGTGCTAAACATAGTGATCAAAGCCTGAATGAAACAGCAAATGAAGCCAGTGGCACTTTCCCCACCCCCAGTCTTTTTTTTTTTTTTGCTAATCTCCTGGGAAGGTAACAGGGAGAACTGCAAGTCTGCAGTGTGCTTGTGAGTGAATAGTGAAATGTGCTGTAAAATCATACTTAAGGCTTTATTTTCTTTAACAAGAGGTTGCTGTCTTTTTGTTTTACTATTAGATAAGTTAACAAATTCAATCAGTAGCTCTCAGAACTTTCTCTAAGTGGTTCTACTTCCATATTTAATGTTGTTATTTTTTAATTCTGGGCTTGCTTTAAAGCCTGTATTTTCCTATGTTTGGAGTTCATGGCTGCATAGCTAAACTTCTCTCATGTTCCGATAACATCTTGGATGCAGGCCACTTCTCAAATTTTAAACACAAAGTTGTTTCCCTTAGTTGGAGTGTTGCCAAAATTAGCTGTTCTACCCGAGTTAGTTCCATTAGCTACTTCCATATTCTTATGTTGCCAGCTCACCTCCTTGAAATAACTTTCCCCAGCCTGGAGGCCTTAAGCAAAGAGGCCTTGAGCTGGGTGCTGTAGCATGTTCTGCTGTCTACATGTTCTGTAGCTTTTCTTCTCTGTGCTTCCAGCTCACCACTTGGTGTGTTGTCTGCCCCAGGGCCTGCCATCTTCTATACTCAACTACCTCTAACTGTGCCTTGAATTCCTAATACCAATAAACTTTAATTTTGAAAACAACCCAAATCTTTAAGGGAACGGGATGAGTATGGGTACAGCTTCAGCCTGGTCAGGGGTATTATTGAAGGCGAGGACTGTATGGTTGTGTAGGGAAGTAATCCAGGTGGGAAGGTCACCAGGAAGGGAAGGAAGACTTAATGGAAGGAGGAGAATTTAAGTGAGCCTTGAGACTCAAGGCAGGGTTTATGAATGAGAGCGTTTATCCACACAAAAAGGCACCAATATGAGTAACAATTGTTGGTGTTGTAGGCTGCTTTGAGTGACAGAAAAAAAAAAAAAGTAAATGCAGCTGTAATGTGACTTCTGTTGTTTGTGTGTGTCATCTTACAGAATATTTTAAGAGGTGACTGGGGGCCAAACGGCTGCTGCTTAAAGTTATCGTAATCCCTGTAAGCCTCATTGAGCCAAACCAGCAACTGTCAAGTGAGGATGATAACTATAGCTAGCATGTCTGTCTCTGTCTTTTGAGCATAGGGTTGAGAAAATGTGCACTGCTTTATTTTTTTCTCTGTGAAGTAAGGGTGGTTTTGGCTATAACACAGCACTGTCCATCTGGGTGTCTCTGCACAGCTATACGAGTAAAAATTAGCTGAAGCTCAGTAGATGTCTGGAAGACTGCAGCCTGCTCTCCAACAGTGGGTATAAGTAGTATGTTTGTATTTAGATGTTGCCTTGTGTGCCATTAACTTCCTGCTGTGTGTCCTCTGCCAAATCTGTGCTTCAAATATAATACTAGGTATTTTTAATAAATTGTGTAAGGAAGCTACCATGACATCTGCCAACTTTGGCTCTTACAGAGCCTGTCTTACTTGCCTGTTGTCTCATAGCTCTGTGTCTAGTAGGAGACTGAAGTGCATTCAGATTTTTTTTGGCTTGCTGTATATGCTTTGAATAAACCTTCTCTTCTTTACCCGACTCCCTTTACATACGCTGCAAAGCATAGTATAAAAGGTATTAGCCAAGTAGTAAAAAAGGCTTAGTAGTAGAAACAAACAAGTGTACTCCTTTGTACAGACTGATTTTGCTTCCAGCTCACACGGCAATGTGAACTCTGGTCTTCAGTTCATGCAACAGGATGAATCCAGTATTTCTAAATGTTTTAAAATAGTCAGAGGATGTGGAGTTGTCTGTGGCATGTTAATAGTCCTTACTTTCAATCACAAAAGCAGTTAAAAAAAAAAATAATCCATGCACAAAGAATTCTGGTTTGTGGGGTTTCATTATTATTCATCATGCAACTCTTTCACTTCATCCACTGAAGTGCTGGTGCCAAAACAAAAACAGAACTGCCTTGGCGAATCCTAAGTATTGAGAAACAAGCACGAGGTTTTGCAACACAGCCTGAAATGAAAGAAATGTTTCTGCACTGAGATTTATTTTATGAAGTCTCTTCCTCTCTGTTAATATTATTTGCAATGATTTCAGTAGATATCTCAAAGTACAGAATTGAAGTTGCAATTGTGCATCTGGAGTTTAGTAAAAGATATAGAAGTGAACAAATTTCGAACTTTCCCTCAGGGAAGAAGTTCCCATTCATCATGTTTGATACAAGGATTCTCTTCCTTATTTGCTTTCATTCCACTTGATCTGCACAGTAATTTGTTTCTCTTCTCCCTCCCTGTCTCTTCCTAAAAATATGCATTGCCAAAACTCACATTAGAAGAGATTCAAAAATAGATACCTTAAGCCCTTCCCATTTCAAAATGGATAGCTGCGTTGGGAGTGAAACAATACCTAGAGGGAACTTCTTGGTTTTGATTTCCTGGTATTCCTGCTCCGATGAGCATTCAGAACAAACAATTTTTTGTTGAGGGAAGGGTATGCCTGAAGATTCAAATCCATTGCACTGTTCTTTACACTTGAATATTTTTTTTTTGTCTTTTTTGTCATAACAGCTATCATCATAGGGAAAGCGTCTTGAGGAAGGATTGGTTAGTCTATGTATCGGTGGTAGGGGCTGTATAAAAGCTGTGCAGCAAGAGAGCCCTGCACTTTCTGGGAGAAGGACTGCTGAAGTTGACCTTCCCTCCTTGAGAGCATAGCAAAGTGATGGGTATGGACTGGAAAACAGATGAGAAAGGGGTGTGAAGTGAGGGTATGTGGAGTAGAAGGCTATAGAGTCAGGCCTTGAAAGAGTCAGATGACTCCAGAGTCAGTCTGCCTGAAAGCTTGGAACAAGAATTTAAAAATTGGTACAGGTTTTTCTCTGTAGTTTCTAATCCTGTCATAAAAACAAGAGACAGTGATGGAGGAACAGGCCTCACTTCATAACTAAATAGTAGTTGATAACTGCACTGCTACCCTTGTCATTGCTGTGATAGCAAAATTAAAAAGAAATTAGTAAAACTGTTCTAAGTTTAATAGTCTTTATTGAAAAAGCTGGGTTTGAAAATGCTTTTATATTCAGCTTGGAAGGAGCTGAATTGCATTTACAGTGGAGACCTACTGTTCCTGTCATTGCAAGATCCTGCTCCTAGCAGATATATCTTGTCACTTGGAGTCCAGAAGAAACTGAAATAATGACACTGGTCTTGTCCATGCCTTTCCCTTGTGACCATACTGATGTGCAGCCTATGCTGCAGGATTGGGGTTGGGGGTCCTCATTATTTCTCCTCTTTGAACAATTAAAACTTCTCCTCAGCATAGGGTTGGTTAATCTACAAAGCAAGCTTAACTCAAAACCTGGAAGTTGAATCTGAACTCACTTGGTTCTGAAAGATTCCTGAGTTTTCTGCCAGGCTAGTTCTTGTATTTGTTTTGGAGGATTGGACTTGGACTCCTGAGGGCTGTGTAGGCAGATGCTGCTGCTTTTTATTAATTGCTGTGTCAAAATAAAAGTATTCACTGAAGCCCCATCAGACTAATTCTGGCTTTTGGGAGAGAGGGGACACTGTGGGAGGGATTAAGCTGTTCTGTTGGAAAAACCATTCTGAAGCCCTGGGGCTCATGCTCAAGATAAGTTAGCTTGGGAAATAAATCATGGGGTTTGACTGCTGCGACCTCTTGCTCTTCAGGTCTGGGTGGGAGACAAAGCGAGTACTGTTCTGAAGAGATAATGGAGGAAAAGCACACATTTAAGTGGAAGCTGGAAGCATTTGTGTGGTTACTTTTGATTCCTTCAGAAAGTAGATACTGTTTCTGCAGAGCTACACAAGATCGGGGCAGGAGGATATCAAATTTATCTTCATGTGTATCCTCATAGTTAAAACTTTGGCTAATTATCTGGTGCAGAGTGAATACACTTGTGTTGGAAATCTGCTTGCTTATATTAATTAAGAATGCAGTACACCTCAGAGGTGTTACCTGAGTGATGAAAGTTTGTGAATCTACAAGGGGGAAAGCCCAAGAGCAGAACAAAGCATCTCTTCTGTTGACAGCAGCTGCAAATAATGTGTCCTGTGAAGAGTACTGGCTAGCAGACACTGCTCAGGCTAATAAGCCTTGTGCCTAGAAGTAGTGACCAGATGTGGTCCCTGCATGGCTAAATCAGCCTTTTTAGTGTTTCTTCTGTTAATCAGTCTCTTTCTGGTACCATGTATTGGACTAGATGCTTCCTGTTGTCCACTCTGCTTCTCTGAATCTTGTGTTTGTTTTGCTGTAGCATGGTCTTAGGTATTTTCTGCCCCCACCCACTATCAATGAAAAACATGAATAAGGGACTTGCCAAAGACCCCAGTTGTTGTCTCTTCCTTGTTCTTTTCCCCAGAATCAGCTGAGCTGAATGAAAGTATGCTCACTATAAGTCTCACTTGTATTTACATTGCCTTAGAATTGCAGTATACTGAAGCTTCCTTTGTGTTCTTGATAGAGAACTGGGTATATAATCCACAGTTCATTAAGTATTGTTTCATTCTAAGGTCATTAAATTCATCTGTCATGTTCTTCCAGCAGAAAGGACAATTTTATGGTTGAACAGTGTATTATGTATTAGGGCTCGGAACGATGCAAGTGTTTTGCATTTATAATGCACTAGGTATTTGGGCAATGTTTATGAATTTGGGTAGCCCCCTTGGGTTAAGCCTGTGTGTGAAAACTTGCACCAAGTAATGTGCACAGAGGCCCTTGGGGCTGTCAGCAGCAGCATGGCTGCTGTGACAGTCAGATAGTTCCCAGTTTGGTAGAATCTGCTCATACCAAAGAACTCAAATCTTCTGTGCCTGAAGCAGTGGCTGCTGAATTCTTGATTCCAAATAAAACCTCTTGGAGCAGAATGGGTAAAGAGGACATAATCAAGAGTTCTGAATTGGAGAGGGTAACTGGGATAATTACCGAGTCCATACCAGCTACCATTTCCAGCTGTTACATTTTCTCCCCTGCCTTCACAGTAGGGATGACTGAGTGGGGCTCACATCGGTTGCCATAACTTACAGCTGGCTGCATTTGTTTCAAGGAATGGGAAACAGTTTCAGTGGTGGAAGTTTAACCTGTAGGTAAGCCTTGGGCTTTGTTGTTTATTCAATGTGTTCTTCCATGTGGCTGGTGGAGTAGTGACTTAGATAACATTCTTACAGAATATTGAATGTTGTCTCTGGACCTCATGACATTAATGTGGCATATTCCCTACAGACAAAGAGTGGTTAGCTAATTCACAGTGCCTGTGTGTTTTGAGTGAGATTTGTCAGCTAGCACTTAAGGGAATGTGACAGTTCTGGGGGAGTGTATTTTTACTGTAGGCAGAAATACAAGCAAAAGTATATGGTGATGTAAAATCATGGAATAGTTTGGGTTGAAGGGGACCTTTAAAAAGTCATATAGTTCAACCTCCACTGCAATGAGCAGGGACATGTTCAACTAGATCAGGTTGCTCAGACCCCCATCTAACCTGACCTTGAATGTTTCCAGGGATGGGGCATCTGCCACCCCTCTGAGCAACCTGTGCAGTGTTTCACCCCCTCATCGGAAAAAAAGTCTGTTATACCTAGTTTAAATCTTCCCTCTTTTAATTTAAAACCATTACCCTTTGTACAGTTGCAACAGGCCCTGTTAACAAGTTTGGCCCCATATCTTATAAGCCCCCTTTTAAATACTGAAACTCCACAATAAGGCGTCCCTGGAGCCTTTTCTTCTCCAGGCTGAACAACCCCAACTCTCTCAGCCTGTCTTCATAGGAAAGGTGCTCCAGCCCTCCGATCATCTTCATGACCCTCTTCTGGACCTGTTCTAACAAGCCCATGCCCTTCCTGTGCTGAAGACCCCAGAGCTGGATGCAATACTCCAGGTGGAGTCTCCTGAGAGCAGAGGGGCAGAATCACCTCCCTTGACCTGCTGGCCACGCTTCTTTTGATGCAGCCCAGGATGTGGTTGGCTTTCTGGGCTGCAAGCACACATTGCTGGCTCACATTGAGTTTCTCGTGCTCTAACACCCCCAAGTCCTTCTCTGTGGGGCTACTCTCAGTCCTTTCATCCCCCAGTCTGTGTTGATACTGGGGGTTCTCCTGAACCAGGTGAAGGACCCTGCACTTGGCCTGGTTGAACCTCATGAGATTCACATGGGCCCACTTCTTGAGCCTGTCCAGGTCCCTCTGGATGGCATCCTGTCTCTCAGGCTTGTCAACAGCACCACTCAGCTTGGTGTGGGTGCTGAGGGTGCACTCAATCCCACTGTTTATGTCATTGATGAAGATACTGAACAGTACTGGTCCCAGTACTGAGGGACACCGCTCATCACTGATCTCCATCTGGACATTGAGCCATTGACCACTGCCTTCTGGATCTGACCATCCAATCAATTCCTCATCCACTGAACATTCCACCCATCAAATCCATATCTCTCCAATTTAGAGAGACGGATGTTGTGGGGGACTGTGTCCAAGGCCTTAGAGAAGTCCAGGCAGATGACTACCATAGCTCTTCCCTTGTCCACTGATGTAGTCACTCCTTCACAGAAGGCCACTAGGTTGGTCAGGCAGGACTTACCCTTGGCAAAACCGTGCTGGCTGTCTTGAATCACCCTCGGGTCCTCCGTGTGCCTTAGCATAGCTTCTGGGAAGGTCTGTTCCATGATCTTTGTAGGCACAAAGGTGAGGCTGATAGGTTGGTAGTTCCCAGCGTCCTTCTTTCTACCCTTTTTAAAAATAGGTGCAGTGTTTCCCCTTTTCCAATTACTGGGGACTTCACCTGACTGCAGTGACTTGTCATATATCATGGAGAGGGGCTTGGTAACTACATTAGCCAATTCCCTCCGGGCTCTGGGGTGCACCTCATCAGGTCCCATAGATTTCTATATGTTCAGGTTCCTCAGGTGATCACCAACCTGATCTTCTCTTAGAGTGGGAGGGTCTTTGCTCCCACAGTCCCTCACTGCCTTGCGGGTCATCCACTCAAGGTGTGGGAAGAGAGATGGCCAGTGAAGACTAGGCAAGGAACTATTAATGATTTTTGGGTATCTAATTTTCTAACATAAAAAGCCTTTGATAATGATTAAAGCTACAGTATGATTCTGTCTCCTATTTTTGAACTTAGCCAAGAATAAGGAGGTCTGTGTTTAAAAGGAGAAAAAAACCCACAACCTGCTGGCTGTGCCTGTTGGAATTAGATTTATTTTTAAGTCTACATCTGCAGTGCTTGCTCTGTTTGTTCATATGGCTGAAATTGCATTCACCAATTTAATTCTACTGAAGCATGAGTGACTTGGAATAAAAAAAAAACTATGTAAAATGGTAGACTTGTCAATGAATAAATAAATAATGTTGATAGATGCTTATAGTTCTTAGGAGTGAATCCTCAACCATATAATTGGACAGAGAGAAATCGAAAGGGTTGCTATTAAGTGTCTGAGGTGTTGGGGTTTTTTATGTATAAATTAGTAGGATCCAAAGAAAGCCCCTTAAGTCTCTAAAGAGCTTTTCATGCTGAGATAGTATTTATATTTTTTTTAATCTGATTTTACTGTAAAGGAACTTGCTCTATATAATTCCAGTAAGCAAAAATCACGGGTATCACTGCGAAAAGCAGTGGTATCAGGTAACATGCCTCATGCCAGCTTCAAGGCTTACTTTACCATGAGTTGACTTAATCTGACTTTAAATATGAAACTTTGCAGGGGATGAGAAAGAAAGTGATGACTGTAGGCATTTTGTTTTAAATAAACAGAATCCTTTAGAAATAAATAAATAATAATAAAAACTATGTACGCCATGAACGATGCTGTATTTTGGCTCATCCTGTTCATGTGTATGCTTTTGTGATCTCTGTTGTAATGGTCTATTGTAAGCATAGTGCGGCAACAGAGGCGTTTCTCCACTATTCAAGGCACTGTATGTTAACAGATAATTTGCTCTTTGCCCTCTTTGTTTAAGGACACTTGTTTTCCAGGTAAAAAGAAGTATCTGTTCTTTTTTGCACGTTAAAAATATCTTGTTCTTTGGGCATTTAAGACAGTTGGGAATGAGCCAGCACAGCAGTGCTTGAAGGTGCACCTTCATGGGCGGGACAGACCATCACAGTCCAGAGTGATATTCTAGGTGTGAGGTATAAGTAGACTGGCTCCTCCAGGATACCAACACTAATTTCTTTTTTTCTGTGTGTGTGTGTTTCTGTCTATGTTGTTGTCTTTTTTTACCCAGCCCCTTCTATGGAGAAGACTTTTACTGTGAAATTCCTCGGACCTTTCGTCATCTGTCATTTTATATTTTTGACAGAGATGTTTTTCGAAGGGATTCCATCATAGGTATGTGTTCTTAAATTACTGTCTTTGCAATTTACTTCTCTTGGATTTTCACTGTTAGATCATATGTAGCCTTATGAGTTGGGGTCTTGATAGAACTGACAATGACAGTGGTGAGTATTGCTCAGTATTGTCCTTTTTTTTTCAAGTGACAAAAATGCCTTCATTATTACATGTCATAAAAAAGGCTGGGAGATAAATGTTGTCAGTTATGATAGGAAATGCAGATTGCAGTTTAACTGAAATATGCTATAAAGCATTGTTTAAATGTTGGCAAGTTAATTTGGTACTGCATTATTTTTTTCCTAAATACAAGGCCTTTAGTCTTACAGTTTTCCAGGGCTCGTTGCACTTACCTGCATGCAGTATTGTTAAACTATGACTACCTTAATGACACGCAGAGTAATAGCTACTGGTCATAGGTACTCACAGTACAATGATGACAGGTTTTATAGAGAGTATCAGAGCAAGCTATTGTCTACAGAATAGCTCTGAAAGACTTCCAGTGACTGTTTAACATGGGCAAGACCTCTGCTTTTCCAGATACTATTTCCTATGCATTTCACCTGCAGCAAATTTCATGACACTCCATTTGTCTCTTCAGGGATAAAAGTCTTGTAAAAGCCTAGTTGTCATTGTGTGGAGCAGTTTCTACTTTAAGTTTTTTTTTTAGCTGTTTGGTTGGGTTTTTTAAAAAGTTTTTTATCTCTTACTTCTGAAGTAAGTCTACTGACTTACTACTTCTAGTTCATTATAGCATGACTATCAATGAAGTGTGGATATCTTGACAGTTTGTAGTGAGGAGATTGTCTGATGTTGAGCAACAGTTTGTATAATTCTGTAAAATGCATTATGTTAGTGGATAGAGTGGTGGTGCAGATCTCTTCGTATGTATCTTTACATTATGCTAGTTTATCATGCGGTAATTAGCTCTTTAGTTATTGTTTTACATTTTACACATGAGCTAGGAAACTAGGTCATCATTCTCTTTATGCCCCTAACTGAGCTCATGTGTGTACAGCATCTAGGATTCTGGGGAGGGGGTCAGTTTCTGATTTTTGAGGAAGCTTTTGGAAAGCTTTTTGGTCTCTCTAATCTCTAGCTTCCCCTTGTAAGGTGAAAGTAATACCTCCTTTCTTTCAACTGAGTTTTTCATTGTTGAAATTGCCTCATCTGATCCTACTGTGTGTGTCATCGATTTTCTGCAGCAGCAGTGACCCATAAACAAGCTATAGGCTAGGACTTTTCTTGCTTAGGGCTTTACTTACCTCTCTTGGAACAAGGGACTCTGAACACTTAACACAAGCCAGACCTATGAAATTGCAGATGGAGAAGGGCAAATTGTTTCCTTTTCTCCATGTTTCCTAAGTTCCTGTTTTAATAATCAAGCTCTGGGAGGGAAATTCTTTCTTCAGGAGCTGCTAGAGTAATCTTGTCTTAAAGGTACCAGGAGCAGTTTGTGCAAAGAAGGACTTGCAGAAGATATAAAGAGACTTTAGTTTGGATGCCTGAATGATTGATCAGGTTTCTATTATTCACTTCCTCTTCAGGAAATAGTAATGTTGGCTTTTGTCTCTGTTGCAGAACCCATAGGTAGGCAGTCTGGTGTGTTCCTATACTGATGTAGCACTAAAAGTCAAAATTCCGGTGTTACCTGTCTACATTGAGATTTTAGGGAACTCTTTCATTGGAACAAAGTCTGTAACGTTTAAAAGGAATAGCTCCTCTATGTGGATCTTCAGTTCAATCTTAAAAGATCTTTTCTTGAAGAGCCTTTGAGGAAGGGAGGTTTGGAAGAGTTCCCTACTGAAAAAGTTTGGTCAGGTTAGTGCTAGACTAGGCTCTTTTCCCAGAACTGATGAATTCTGTGAATAGGGGTCCTTTGTGTGCATTACAGAGGTCATCATGAGACACTTATGCTGAAGCAAATGTGGTTACCTGCGCTCAACCAGCAATGAACTTTCTCAGAGAAGGGAGTTGTGAGTTGTGTCTTCCATCCATGGAGACTAATTTTAAGTTCAGATGTTTCTGAGCTTGTGAATTTGCCTGTATTTCCCATGTGATCTGCTATGTTTAAAACATCTGTTTGCATTGTTTGTTTGGCTGGTTTTGAGGGGGTTTTGAGACAGAGAGACAACACAGAGTGCATGTGTGTCAAAATGGTGAGAATTTGGCAAGTAGCTATTATTTGAAAGTGGTTGGCTAGCAGAGTTCAATTTGAATCACTATTCAGTATTGCCAGAACTTTCTCTTGATGTTGTAATACTGATTTCCAGGGTGACTGGAGCTCAGAGTAGGCATGCCTTTATTTATTCAAGTATGAAGTACAAGTTTGTGATGGTAAATTCTTTAACATCCGAAACGCAACTCAGTGTGTCACAGATGAGAAGGCTCAAGCCACCAAAAGCGGAAGGAGCGGGGGCAAGAAAATGAAAAACAAGAACCCCCTGAAACCTCTGACAGAGACTTCCGAGGAGAACCAAACAAATTCAGAAACTGAAACGTATGTCTAGCGATACATTTTGGAACATACTATAGTATTTTGGCTTACAGGATGAGAGGATTGTGCAGATAAAGATATCTTTGAGTTTGCATGTTTGTTTATTACATTTGCATTTTCCTAGTTGTAATTTGCTAAGTCATGTAGGATTTTGTTAGCTAAACAGACACAACTCTATAACAATTGCATCTCAGAAGAATCTTGGCTGCTTGTTGAAATACAAATATAATAAAGAAAATGCAGAACTCAGTGGATTTGAAATATAACTTGTCTTTTTTTAGATACAATGTAGTGAATATACAGTTACTGTGGATATAAGCTAGTCCTAAGTTGTTTAATTTATATTGCTTTTCTCAACTGTTACTGGTTAGAGTTTACATACTAATTTATATAGTATGTTGAGTAGGATATGTACTACTGAAAGTAATGGTAAATTCTATTTAAAATTAGATTTGTTTGTTTCCAAATGATCAACTAGGAGTAGTGGGCCAATTTGATGGAACATGTGTCTGTATAATACATAGGATAGCTATTTCCATCGAGTTATTACAATGAGAAAAAACATTGAGGAGCTGGGGTTAACCTGAAAAAACCCTGTCAATTGGTACTCCTCCAATAGTAAGGGGGAAAAAAAATATCTCTGGCTGGATGCAGTAGATGGAATATTAGGATAGTAGTGCTGCTAAATAAGGCAAATATAAATATATGTTCTTTAATGATTATGTTTTGAGTTTTCAGCTTTTTAGAAATGTTGTATGAAGCAGGCTGTGTCAATACATTGGAACAGAAGGCTTTTCTCACATGTTAATAATTGAGCTAGATTTAGTGAAGAAAACCATCTACATGATATGCGCTGACCTAGTACTCTCCTAGGTGTGTAATGAACAGTTCAGGCTCCCAGGCTGTGACTGTGAATGTATAGATCAGTTAAACAGGAAATGTGCCACACCAAGTCATTTAACACTGTGCTGAAAGAATAGTTAATATCATATGCCCTTCAGGTGACAAGTAAACAATTATTTATTGTCTACTTAAATCATAATTCACATTTGTTTCTCCTCCTCTTGCCCCCAGCACTTCATTTGCTTTGGTAACAGATGCATATAACTGCCTTGCTAACATCTGTGTTAGGCAGGAACCTGAACAAAACAAAATGCACCCCCTGTGAAGTTCTGAGGGGAAGAAGTTAATTCACGATATCAAATCTTGGCCCCTGTACTGCATTGGGAGTAAACTTGCAGAACAAAATTTGTGGTACTCCTGACTGAGGAGGAGGCTTGGTTGGGGATGCTGATGGAATGGTACTGAATAAGCATGGATGTGAAATGCCTAAGCTCTTCAGTGAAGGAGCAGAAAGTCAGTGGGGACAAGTCATTCTGTTAATTACATTTACTATAACTTCTGTAAATGACCTTCATGGAGGTTATTAGGTGTGTTCTACAACAAATTGAAACTTCCGTGGCCATTGTATCCTGGCAGGTTTTAACTGTCTTCCTGCTTAATACTATATGAGCTGGAGCAAAGTAAGGCAATAAAACAAATTTGCCTTTAGAGGTAATTAAACCTAGCTGCTGTGGACTAAAGTAGATGAAACCAAATCATAGCTCATGGACACTCTCACAGAATGAAAACACCCTGGAACTTTTTTCAGGCTTGGATGTTTGAGGTGCTTGTGCCTTTGTTAATGACTACTTCCAAAGCTGAGGAGATGTGTTTGTAGAGTTGCCACAATTATTACCAAGTATCTAAGCAAACCATCTACCCTTAACTGTTCCCAAATGTAGCTGAAGCATTACCTTTTGATTATTCTATTGGCTTAAAAGAAAAATTGAAAAAAATATCATTCCTGCTAAATTATGCTTCCTGCTAGCTAAGCGGAGGAAAGATCTTCCAATATAGCGTGAAGCAGAGATCAAGATTTCAATAGAAAATTGTGTTCCTCTGTTTCTTCCACCCTGTCCATGGTTTAGGCAGCAGTCACAACTTGGTTTACTGTTTCTGTAGATGACTGTACTGTTGGATGACATGGGAATAATGTCTACTCAGTGTAGTATAAATATAGCTACTAATGAAATAAAGGAAACAGATGACTCTGTCCCACAATGACAAGTCTTGAGAAGCTATAAACTAGAATTATCTTGAGAAGATTCTTTACTCTTGCATAGGAAGCCTAAAATAAATACTTTCTGCATAGAATAAATTGTTGGGATGCACTTGCAATATCTTTAAACATAACAGATTGTCACAAAAGCAGGAAAACAAAGTTGAGCTTTCAAAAATACATATTTTTCCTTTTTCCTCTTACAAGTACACATATTATAAACAAAACTACTGAGCATAATGTACTAGAACCTCAACTGGCCTTTTATGCA
Source organism: Gallinago jamesoni (assembly GCA_025769975.1). NCBI lineage: Eukaryota > Metazoa > Chordata > Aves > Charadriiformes > Scolopacidae > Gallinago > Gallinago jamesoni. The sequence continues at coordinate 143,419,987 of JAOQGH010000001.1, forward strand.
ACCCTCCTACTTACCAAATGACAGCGTTAATACTACCTGTATTTGGAATACCATCATAGATACATCCTCTCAGCTCACCTCTGACTACTGTCGTTTGAACTGGGCTTTGTATATTTTATGCAGTTCTCGACTTATCTCAGCAGTAGCAGATGTTAAGCAGTCTCTGCTTTATGCCTCCCTTGAACTAAGCAAACACTGGGACTGTGAAGAAGGTGCATTAGCAATGCTTCTGGTGGCAGTACTTGGAAGAGGCTGGTGATGAAGGGGGCAAAGGAGGTTGGTTGTTCAGTGCAGGTGGATAACAGTGGGGCAGATAACAGTGACTGCAAGTCTAGATTTAAGGACTGCTCTCCCATTGCAACCAGGCATGGTCTATACCACCTTTCTCAAATGTGTGGGTGCCTTAAGGCCCCAGAGGGCAGCTAGCAGAGAATTGGTACCAAGGGTGTGGTTGGGTAGATTTTTGTTTTGATGGTGATTTTTTTTTTTGGCTTGTGGGTTATTTTTTTGCTTGCTTGTTTGCTTTTGTTTATTTTTTAACAGGAGGGAGGAGTCAAAGTTGCATGTAAGCCAGGGATGATCTTTAAGATTGTGGCCAGGAAAACTACCCTGATAGGGGATAGTCCGTGCAATGCTGCAGCTTCCTTTTTTTAAGGATAGAAGCTATGTCTTATCCACAGCTGCCTTTTCTCTGCCTTGTTATCCAAGATAAATCCCACAAAGGGGAAAAATGGGTTTCATAAGTGATATTCTTACTATATTTGGACTAGTTATTAAAAAGCCCAAACAACACTGAGGTAATGAATATAGTACCTCAGTACTCTTGTAAAGGATGCACTGCTGCTGCGCTGGAAGTGTTCTGCCATTGTCACCACTAATTCTTACCTGTGTTAGCAGATAGTTTAGTAGTGCTTGTGCTTCATGGTGTACTGCGCAGGAGCCAAGAGGGAGCCGTTCTGCTGCTTCTAAGGTTCTGAAGCCTTATGTTGCCCCTAATTGTCTTCCTTATATTTCTAATCCCCAAGTAGGGAGATTTTTTGTTTCAGTCTTTTTCTGTGTTAGGGGAGGGGTGAGTGAATTTGTGCTGCTGTTGAACAAGGCAGGCATCTAGCCCTTTTTGTCTTGCAAAGTTTCTGTACTTTCATCTGATGACAGATAACCTTTCATATCTATAATTATAGAATCCCAGGTAGTCGGGAACAGTGGTGGTGCTTCTAGGTTGGAGATTTCAAGGTAGTTGAAGTTTCATAAGGCTTTCACAGTCTAAAATGTTGATTAAAATTGATTCTGATTTGTTCTTACTTTCAGCTGTTGCAAGTGACTCTTCTTCATATCAGTTACTTTAATTCACTGATATAGTTTCTGTGCACTTAATATACTAGCATGAAGCAACTTCTGAACTAACTTCCACGTTCTCTTTGTGCCTAATATTGCAGCACATATGAGGCAAAGTAGTCACTGCTCAGAGCTGTGAGAAGACTGAATTAACTAAGCATTTGGGGCCTTTTAACAAGTGACTCAAACCTAACCCTTTACTGTAAATTAACTATACTGCAGTCAATGTTAATGGAGTATGTTGTATTAAAAACATTACATTATATTGCTTCAGCTCAATTGGCAGCAATCTATGATGTTCTGTATTTTTCACTGTACAAATATTCCAAGATAAAGATAACTTAAGACAAAGATACGAGAGCTCCTGACGTGCTTTGTATTTAGGGTTCTGTAAAATAACTGTTGAATCATTTTTTCTAGTAAAGCCTGGTGCCCTTCTGAAAGTACAGACTTCTGTCCTATTGCTGTCTGACTTTGGTAAAGGAATATATTGTCTGCTAATCTAGCATCTGACATAAATGTTCACATCTTGGCTGTGAAGCAAGCATTCTGCAAACTGGCAAATGAGTATTAAAATATGAGATGTAATCCTCAAACTGGTGCCTAATCCTTTTGTCACCAACGGTTAGTCCAGACAGAAGGTAGTTGTGACTGGATGGAGAATGCCTGAGCCAAATTATCAACTCTGTTGATCTTTATAGGGAATTGTTAGTCCCTGAATTAACAAGCCCAGGCACGTCCAGGGACAAGCTAATGGGCTGCACTGACTTGCTTGGGAAGAACATTTGAAACTCCAGTGAGGGATGGGCACTTGAGGGTGCGATGCTTCCACAGCCACTTTCACAGCAGTGAAGCCAGAAATCCCTACCCGTCTCTGTTGCATATTTCTGCTTCTGTGCCCAAATTATTGACCTTCCGCTACCTGCTATCTTCTAGCTGTGTTAATGTGACTCTCTTGAGTGGGGAAACCATAAAACAGGTCAGTTGAAATGATCTCTGTGTTAAAAATGCCAACAACACCCACATGTGACCCCTGAAACTTCCCTTCTCCTCCCCCAGAATGTTTATTTTCATTGTTTACTGTTTTTTAGTTTGGATCGGTTTCCTCATCAGTTTCAGTACAGCCTGCTGCAGTGACAGGGGTATAGGGGTGGGGAAAGTAGAAAGCTCTTATGTCAGTTTGCACCAGGGATTGTAAAGTGGAATTTGCACCTTTAGGACCATCCAGGCCCTAGGTAGTAACTTCATTCATCCATGAGCTGGCTATGTGTTTGAAATAATAGATTGTTGATAGATATTTTTTTTTTTCCCCAAAGAGAGATTCACAGAAGGAAGTGGTCAGGTGTGGCACATCGCATCTTGGTTTTGAACAAAGGGCTTAGAATTTAAGTGTACCAGTGAAGATCTGTTCAGTCTGAACTGAGGGGACATGGGGACATTGCTGCCATATGTGAAGAACGTGTAGGAGAGTGTGGGGTAGGAGTGTGTGGGGTTTTGCCACCCTCCCCCCATCTGGAGGTGAATGTCAGACTTTGGAAAGAAATTCGTTCAGATGAGAAGAATGCTTTTAACTCACTGTTGCTGGTCTTATTGCTGAGAATCTATTTTTTAAAAACAGAACTAAGTTTTGAAGTCACACCATACGTAGTTCAATGTGCTCTGCTGTTTTCCTGCCTCCTCCCATACAGTGTCTAAAAGCTTAAACAGACCCAGAGTCTCTGCAGGCTGAGGCAGCTCTGAGGAAACCAGGAGTGGCTGGGTGCCTTGCCTCAGGTGTGAGTTTTGGAGTCTCTCACCGCTGCCTGGCAGCCACCCAAGTCTTGAGAAAGAGCATGGGACAATGGGCTCAAGTTTGGGAGTGCGCTGAAGAGCCACAAAGAGGAAAAACATCCTGTAACTGAGTGGTGGCAAACCTTTCTGACCCCTTGTGTCAGGTTTATCTTCAAGGAGAGGTGTAGGCTTTTATGGTGTAGTGTCAGGTCAAATGACAGGTGCCAAAAGCTTGTGATTATTGGCCTAGATTTAACCTAGTTCTGGAGAGGCTAGAAGTTGTTTGAGCCAAGTCAGACGTAGTTCAGCTGGTGGCAGAGCAGTGACTGTGTAGAGGAGGGCAGGACCTGACCGTGCTCAGAACCTGCACTGTGCCTTGTGTGGACCTGGTGGTGAGGAGGAGCGTGGGCTGGGTGAGCATATCGACATAGCCAGTACGGGCAAAGAGTTATAAACAGAAATTGTGCAGGGCACTCCTGTACATGGAGAATTGTTTAACAGGGCAGATCAAACAATTTGCCCTATTAGTAATATACCTTTGTATATGTTTAGATTAGCTGAAGTGTAGGCCCTTTTGGCTTTTTTTACTCTCCCTTCCCTCCTCCCCCGCCTTTTTTTTCATAGTAGATTTTTATTCTCTGTGGATCGTTTGGTATACAGTGAAAAACCCTGGATTCCAGCCAGCCTAGTCAATAAGTTTCACTCATTAATAAGACTTGCTTGTGTGCAGAGCAAACAGTGCTGTTCAAACAGTTTCCTAATCAAAACAGTTGTTCCACCATGTTAACCCTCTTGGAGCTGGAGGCACGTATATCATTGCCTCCAAACACGTGCTGCAATAACATACTGTCTGTGTGGTCAGACCCGGGTGGGTTATCTTGCCATCCTTGATGCAGAGGACTGCGGAATATCCTGCTGAAAAAGGGGACAGTGATAATACCATTTATGCTATGTACAGGTGCAGATGTTGGTGAACTCGTCCTTGAGTTTTCTGCAAGGACGTTCCTTGCACGGGAGGTAACCATGAATGCAAATGAGACTGATTGAAAGATACAGGCGATGGTGTTTGGGAAGTGCACGCTGCGCTGCAGTTGGGTGGAGGATTTCTGCAAGACATTAAAGGGTACAGTGAGGATAGCAAGCAGTGAAAGTAAACAGTTTCAAATGAGGTCCAAAGCAATTATTGGAAGGTCATGCATTTAAATTCCTCTCTCAAAATGTTTTAGAGAAACTAGGTTGCCCACAAACTGATGTGCTTGAAGAATAAGTAGAAGCTTTGAAAATACATGGCCATTGTTACAGAGATTCTCAGCAGGGTAACTTGGTGTCTTCTGTTCAACACAATTCACATGTCTTATTTTCCCTTTCTGCCGTATTATTTTGTAGGTTAACATAATTCAGTTATTGCTTCTCTAAGAAGTTTTAAGTCACTTGCTCTGTATATCCAATAAAGAGCCTGCTAAGGAATCTGCCTCATTAATCTCTAGTTTAATGTGTTGCCAGGAGATGGATCTGGTAATCTAAAGGGCGAGCAAAAGGAGGAGAGCACTGAGGCCAGAATGAGCAAGATTTAGGACTAATGGGTCAGCAGCTCTGTGGAAGCCAGAGCAGAAACCCTGGCAGATACTAGAGTGGGCAGCTGTAGAAGGATGGCAGAGTAGTTCAGAAAGTAGGACTGGAAATCTGGAAACTGTCACCAGAAGCAGCCCGAGGGTGACAGAAGAATGCAGCAGCAGCAGCTGCAGCAGGGTACACATGGCAGCCCAGCAAATAGGAGGGCTGGGTGGAGCCATCCAGTAACAGCTAAAGGAAAAGGCTAAAATTTGAGGGAACAGTGGGACGTCATAACTTCCTGCTGAGACTGTAGTAAGCTTTTAGATTTCAGAAGGGAGAATACTTTGTGTTTACCATTTTTGTAGACTTCCATCACGTGGATTTTTTAATTTATTATTTAAATTTGTTCTGTTAACAAATTTGTTGCTGGGGTATGTATTACTGACCTCTGGCCAAAAATGCATGGTTTTGGGAAGTCTTGAAAATCTCTCTCCCATTAAGACTGTGTTCATTGGTATATTTTTTTCTAGCAGGACTTGTTTAAAAAAAGGTCCATGTTTCTGTAGCAATGCAGTGGTTGCAAACTGTGTGCGAGCAAATCGCCCTAGCAGAGATAGTCTGCTACCAAACTACATTGTCAAAAAAACAGTTTTCTCAGGGCTCATGAACTGTCCTGGATTCTTTCCTTTTGAACGTGCTGCTTTTCTCAGTGTCTAGGGAACCACCCAGCCTAAAGCTCCTTTTCTGAGTATCACGTGCTTTTCAGGCATGTCATGCTCTTCTTTGTATATACAAAGAAAGACGCTTGGAAAAAGTTTCATTGCCCCTCAGAGAGTGCTTTACATAATGCCTGAGAGAGACTGGGCAAGATAAAAGTTTCAGCTTTACATATATATTAGCCCTTAGCATGTATGTATCTTACTTCATAGCATGGAACTGGCTGCTGTTGCCATAACAGGGGGCAAGAGTGGTTAAAAAAGATGAGGGGAAAAGCTTTACTGTGTTTTGTGGTGTGTGGTTTTTGGTTGGGTGGGTTTTGTTGTTGTTGTTGTTGTTGTTGTTGTTGTTGTATTCTTCCCCCTCTATACAGTCAGGGGTAGTACCTTGGTGGCTCTGGATTGCAGAATGCAATTTGAGTGAGGGAGGTAGGTCAACAGAACCTCAAAATGCAGATCTGGGAATCTGCTGTGACTTGACATCTCTACTTGCTGCCTTTCTTCTACAAAAATATATAGTGAAAAGCCTAATTGTAAAATACTGTTAGCAATAACCCCATGCATAAGTTTTCTTTTGGGATTGTTATATACACCTGCCTCAGAAATCAGAATCAAGCTTTTCCTCTTACAAATTTGTCATTCAAAGAAGTAATAATGGTATTTTTGCTATAAGTGTACTTAAAGGCTCATCCACAGAGCCCAGTACTTCAGTCTGTTAGGTGAGTATGATGTTAGGAATTTTAAAGTCTTTCACAATATGAAGTGGAGAAAAGCTGCTCATCAGAAAGAATTATTCATTGTGTAAAGAAGTATGCCCTGAAGAAACATTTCTTTGCTCTGAAGCCTTTCTTGAATATTAGAATATTTAGAACTTGTATTTGATGAAAATGTACTTCGGGTGAGCTATAGCATGTCTTAAACTGTGCTTCTGGTTTGTTTTATTTGCAGGAAAGGTAGCTATACAGAAGGAAGATCTGCAGAAGTATCATAACAGAGACACTTGGTTTCAACTCCAGCATGTTGATGCCGATTCAGAAGTACAGGTGAGATTATGGTTGGCAAAGGAGTATTTGTAACCAGGCCATGGCAGCTTTCTGGGTTCCATGGCTCTAGGACAGATGTGTTGTTTCCCTATAAAAGGGAAGCATTTGTCATTATTATGGCTTGGGTTTCAGTGATATTTGCAACTTGTGTGTATGTAGGGTGAATTATGAGAGTTGGTAAATCAGTGAGGCCAGGATTCTGCCCACAGAAATAATTAAAACTATGTAAACTATCGTGATAGTGGCCTTCTATGATGGAGTGACTATGTCACTAGATAAGAGACAACCTATGGATGTGATCTATCTGGACTTCTGT
>JAOQGH010000001.1:143434312-143491872 GCA_025769975.1 Gallinago jamesoni
GTACCGAGCCCTGTGGGACACCACTCGTGACCGGCCACCAGCTGGATTTAACTCCATTCACCACCACTCTCTGGGCCCGGCCCTCCAGCCAGTTTATAACCCAGTGGAGAGTATTCCCATCTAAGCCATGGGCAGCCAGTTTCTCCAGGAGGATACTGTGGGAGAGTGTATCAAAGGCCTTGCTAAAGTCCAGGTAAATAACATCCACAGCCTTTCCTTCATCCACCAAGAGTGTCAAGAGGATGGGGCCAGTCTTTTTTCAGTGGTGCCCGGTGACAGGACAAGAGGTAACAGGCACAAACTTGACCATAGGCCATTCCATCTAAACATGAGGAGGAACTTTTTTTCTTTGAGGGTGGCAGAGCACTGGAACAAGCTGCCCAGAGAGGTGGAGGAGTCTCCTTCTCTGGAGTTATTCAAAACCCACCTGGACATGTTCCTGAGCAACCTGCTCTAGGTGGACCTGCTTTGGCAGGAGGGTTGGACTAGATGATCTCTAGAGGTCCCTTCCAACCCCATATCATCCTGTGATTCTGTGATCCTTAGACCTTTCCCAGCTGCCTGCAGCTCTCTGCTAGAGGAAGGAGCAGCTGTTACAGCAGCAAATGTAAACAGCAGACAAAGTCTTCCTCCTGTTTTCCAACCTGCCGTTAGGCTGTGGCCTGCTGTTAATACTGCAGGGCTGGATTTACTTAAAGCAGTGGCTGCACCCTTGGTCTTCCCTCTCCTGTTCATGGACAGCATTTAGTGAGCCCTTAGAGTTTGGGTCAGTTTTATTGTTTGCTCTTAAGCTTTACCAGTGCCAGAAAGTGACATCTCTGAAAGTTGTGCAAGAGTTTCAAATTAGACTGTGTCTATCTAGTAACATTTGCTGTTATAAAATTGCCTGAAGTAAAATTTGAAAAGATGGAGAAAGGAACAGAACAGGCTATCCCATGTTTGGAATGGTTTGTGTGCAGCACTGTGTTCTTCCACCACTCCTTTTGCTAGACAACTTGCAGCAATTGAAAGTAAACCAGTACGCCAGAGGTATTGCAATTGTAAATTTGCGATTACGAAATATTGAGGAGCTGGCATTAGGTATGTCACTGGTTTAGCCTAGTCCTCTCCTCCAAGCTGTCCTATGTTACATCGCTTCCCTCCTCCATCTGCAAGAGCTGGGGTGAGACAGCCTGCAGTCGCTCTGTACCAGCATGAAGAAGAGTAAAGAGAGAGAGTTGGGTCACAGTCCCTCTTCCCACACTCCTGAGCAATGAGCAAGGTTGAGCTGAGCTATGGAGCTGATGACGTTGGGGAACTGTGCTTTTTAAGTATATCCATGTGGGATAAATGTTTGGAAAACTTCTATGCAGGTGCACTCCCACCTTGGAGGGGGAAGTTCCCAGCAAAATTGGGTAGGCTAGTGAGAATGGTAGGTGACCATAAACCTCCTGTCCAGCAGATTTAATAATAGACAGATAACTTTCTATGAGTTTTTGTGATATCAGCTATTATTCTTTTGTGGAAGAATGAATTATAGTGTTGGTGAGCCCTGTATGTGAAGATAATTGATTTGATATTTAATATTCAAGCAAGCAGATTGTATATTTTATGTATGTTTTGTTTAAAATTAAGTCTTGTTCTTTTAAAAAGTGAAAGATTTCTAAAAATGTTTTTGCATTAACAAAAAGAATGGAGATCTAGTTGGTACTTCCTTATATAGATAAGATTTAAGAGATTTAGGCAGATTTGACTCCTGTCCTTTGAACTTAGGCACACTGTCATTTTGTGCATTTAGTAGAGCCTTAGATAGAGCACAGAAGTTCGTAGTGTTTGTTGGTGTTTTTTTGTAACTCTTTCCCTGAAAAAGCAGATTGCATCTGTTTTGAATTAGATCAGATGTTACATCTGAATCGACATTCAGTTGCTAGATCATATGGTATGTGTCAGATTCCAAGTCAAAATGTGTGTAAATAACTGCACTCAGAAGTGGCTCCCAGAGGTGTCCTGGTGACTTGGCAAACACTACCTCTAAGTGAGGCCCACTGCTTGCTCAAGTTGCTAAAAATGTTTCATGCCAGGATGGCAGAACCTTGACATAAGAATAACTTTAGGATAATCTGTGGTCATGTCTTTTCTCCTTCAACATACTGTGTTTAATTTAAACAGCAAATTTGCAACTGCTGGAAACTTAACACAGGTGGGTTGCATTTTTATACTTTTACTTGCTTTACAGCTGTCTTCTGGTGTTTCAGTCCACAGTAACTGTGTTCCAAGAAGAAATGGGGTGACTGGAAACAGGTCTTCCCTGTATCTATAAAAACAGGACTTCGATTCTGATTTTTATTTTCTTTGCAAGCTTATGATGAGTTTCAGTTATTCTTCCTGATGCCTGTTAGCATTATGAGAAAGTTAACAAGACTGGAACTTCATCCTATTATTTTTTTTAATAAAGAGCATATTTAAAATGCGTAGTATAATTTTTTTCCTCAGTAAGTCCCTTTAAAAGTTTTGTTACTGATTTCCTTTTGAATACTGTCTGCTTCCCTACAAGAAATTCAATCTACTGATGGCTTCTTTAATCAAGAACTGAAAAATGAAAGCCGGCTGGTCCCATTACGCAGCTAGATGTGTTTAGGAAGGACGTACAACCTGTGAACCCACCCATCCATATCAGCTGGAGTTTGTGAAAAAGGAAGCGTTCAGCAGTTGAGCTGGCACTCCTTCAGCTTGTTCCTTGAAAAAGTTCTACCTTTCCAAATGTGAAGGGTATGCTAATGAGCATAGCGGCTTCTAGGAACATCCTGAAATTTATTTTTTTTTATGGAAATGTTTTTAGTAATTAATGCTTTCTACTTCAAAATTGTCAAGCCTCCAGCAGCTTCTCTGATTTTTTTTTTCCTTTATGTTGAAGGGGAAAATGCTTTATGACTAGGACAGGACTCAGTCCCTGGCTCTGCAGGACCAGCTGTACAATAGGGAGAACATACTTTTTATCCTGCCGCATTATCTGATCTTTCCTGCTTATAATGCTGTCAATAACTGTGCACACCTAGTACACTTGGAAGCTCTTGTTATTATGTCAGTTGTTCTTCTGATAATAAAAATAAGAACTTCTTTATTATAAAGTTTCATTAAATAAAGATATGGCAACTCCCTGTTTCTGTGGTGCAATTAATCCAGTGTAGGTGATCAATAGACCTTCTGTTGTTTAGATTAACTGTTGATTTTTATGTTACTGATTAATTGCATAGTTTTCTGTCTTCTGGTGTTTTGTAAACCAACTAATGGCATTGCTCAGGAGTGAATCTATTCAGATGCATCCTTATGTTTTGTCTAACGCTGTAATTGATTTGGGAAAAAGTATTCTGTTATATTTTCTGTGAAGTAAGCCTGCAAGTATGTGACTGTAGCCGTATTTTAATGTATTTATATGGTTGAGTTTTTAAGTGAAAGTAAGGAGGTGTTCTGGGAATAGTCGTAGGGCTGTTGGTCCCAGTGATTCCATGACCTCTGTTTTGCTCTCTGAAGCTTTGAGTCACCTTTTGAACAGCTGACCATTTTCAAAGTCTTCACAAGAAAAAAATGAAAGCTACAAGAAAAAAATATGGCTCTCAGCCCAAAGGAGTCGGCTCTGTATTTTTGTACTTAATGTAGCTGGGAAAATGTGTGAAGTACTGCTGACTTAAAAAGATTTTTGCAGCTTAAGTTCTAAAATAGGGAGCTTCCATCATAGTCTGTGTGAGATAAAGCAACGTGGCACTGTAAGTGGGTATGCATTCAGGCTCACCTAAGTGTACTGAAGCATTCTTCCTTTCCTGAGAAAGGTTAGTCTTGCCTTTGTTTATGATCAGCAGAAATATTTCAATAAAAACATTATTTTTCTACATAGGGATATTTTCTTTAGAGTTCCTAAATCTCTGTGCCTATCTCTTAATTTCTTTGAAACTTATTTTAGTGTTGATTTCTCTAATAAAGGTAATATGCAGGTGGTAATATCAATAAAGGTGGCAGCCGTGTTTTTAGAGGTTCGTAATATAAACTTCTTCTCCAGAGGCTGCTGGTTTAGCTCCTGTGATAAAAATGTGACCAGTGGAAGAGAGAACAGTGAAGAATAAGGGAAACAGTAGGTAAAACTAAAGCCAAAAACCTGTCCTGCTTAACCAGAGTTCTCAGCTGGTTGTATGCTTAGCCCTTGCTATGCATGAGTACAATGGGCGCTGCAGTGGTACTGAGTCTTAAAGGGTTGGGTCTAGAAGCGGCTTTACGCATTTGTGCAGGGAAATCCTTCTCTTACTCATGAGGACAAACTTCAGTGTAGAACAAAATGACAGACATTGACATTTGCACACACTGACAGGGTGAAGGAGGAATAGTGTCTTGCTGAAACAGACATGAAGAATCATGAGTCTGACAGCCAAATGCAACATGTTGGGATTTTGCATTGTTTGTTTTTATTATTTTGTTTAAAATCGTGCAAAAGACATCTGGCTGGAGCCATCTTTTTAAACTCCCACACAGCTTTGGTCCTTCCCTGTTCAAAATGCCAGTGACCTCCTGCAATGCCTCTGCAATATGGGTTTTTATACAACTTGGAGGGGTCTTTTTTCTTGTTTTCTGGAGGAACACCATTATTTTCTGCCACATGTAATTTAAAGGCCTGTGCTTCACCCCTCAGACTGGAAAAACTGCTACTGGGTCAAAATACTGGAAGTATAAGTAAGGGATAGAGGTTTGAGGAGTGAAAGCATGCATTCAGGGTAGTGTAGAAAGAATGGGACTGAGAAAGGGGGATACAGAGAAAGGGAGAGAGTGACTGGTATAGTAAGAAACAATCTCTCATAAACTTCTTCAGGACGCATATTTAGGCACTGACTTTGGAATTTCTTTATACTACTAAGCTAAATGTTAAAGGATCAAGAAATGAGCCTGAACTGAACTTCTGCATGTCCATGCTACTTAATTATTATTGCACTCCCTGCTTTAGACTGCTTCCACCACCTTTTTTCCAGACAAATGTTCTGTAGCAGAAGTAGATCTTAGCAGTGTAGGTGCAACTTCAGGTCAGGGTTTGATCGTCGCTCTCCTCTGTTACACAAGATAGACATCCTCACAGAGCAGGAGATTGCTGTAATCAGTCAGAAGAGACAGTGAAGTCTCTGGCAGGAGTTCTGGTCATGTGCAAAAAGAAGAAAGGTCAAATCTGGAAGATCTTATGAAAGGGATAGCAACAGACTTTTTCTATGAGTTGAGGTAGATCTGATTCAAAGATGACACTTGCATTAGAGTTGTGACTAACTAGCAGGGTGGATTTTAGGGTCCTTTGGTAAAAATGGTGGAGGGAAGGGGGTTATGAAGGTGAATGACTCAGTTATAGCCGTGGTGATTTGCAGAAGGTGATTGGGCAGTGTTGGCATGTCAGAATAGAATCATAGAATTGTTAAGGTTGGAAAAGACATTTAAAATCATGGAGTCCAACTGTAAATCTAACACTGCCAAGTCCACCACTAAATCATGTCCCCACCATGTCTTTTAAATACCTCCAGGGATGGTGACTCAACCACTTCCCTGGGCAGCCTGTTCCAAAGCTTGACAACCCTTTCAGTGAAGAAATTTTTCCTAATACCCAGTCTAAACCTCCCCTGGCACAACTTGAGGTCTCCCCTCAGCCTCCTTTTCTCCAGGTTAAACAACCCCAGTTCCCTCAGCCACTCTCCATAAGACTTGTCTGACCCTTTACCATATTCGTTGCCCTTCTCTGGACAAGCTCCAGCTCCTCAATGTCTGTCTTCTAGTGAGGGCCCCAAAACTGAACACAGTATTTGAGGTGCAGCTTCACCAGTGCTGAGTACAGGGGGATGATCACTTCCCTAGTCCTGCTAGCCACACTATTTCTGATACAAGCCAGGATGCTGTTGGCTGCCTTGACCACCTGGGCACACTGCTGGCTCATATATAACAGCTGGCTGTCAACCAACACGTCCAGGTCATTTTCTGCCAGGCAGCTCTCCAGACACTCTTCCCCAAGCCTGTAGTGTTGCATGGGGTTGTTGTGACCCAAGTGCAGGACCTGGTACTTGGCCTTGTTGAACTTCATATCATTGCCCTCGGCCCATTGATCCAGCCTGTCCAGATCCCCTGCAAAGCCCTTCTACCCTCCACCATGTCCAGGTTGACACTCCCACCCTATTTGGTGTTGTCTGCAAACTTACTGAGGGTGCAGTCAATCCCCTCATCCAGGTCACTGATAAAGATATTAAACAGAACTGCCCCAATACTGCTGCCTGGGGAACACTGCTTGTGTCCAGCTGCCAACTAGATTTAACTCCATTCATTTAACTCTTCAGGCCTGGCCATCCAGCCAGTTTTTTACTCAGCAAAGCATACAACCATCCAAGCCATGGGTAGCCAGTTTCTCCAGGAGAATGCTGTGGGAAATGGTATCAAAGGCTTTACTAATGTCTAGGTAGACAACATCCGCAGCCTTCCCCTCATGCTCTAGGCAGGTCACCTTGTCATAGGAGATCAGGGTAGTCGAGCAGGACCTACCTTTTATAAACCCATCTTCACTGGGCCTGATCAATCACCTGGTCGTACAGCACTCATGATGATATGCTCCATAACCTTCCTAGTTACCACGGTCAGATCGACAGGCCTATAGTTACTTAGATCCTCCTTTTCACCCTTCTTGTAGATGGGAATAGGTCAATAATGTATTTTGCATTTGATATATATACACTGGTGCCAAGCTTTTGCCAGTGGGAGTGGATGCTCATGTTTTTAAATGTAATAGAGTTAATAAGAGGAATGCAGTTTGTATTCATGTTTGCCTTCACTTAGCATATTTGAGCATAACGCTTTGGCCCAAGTCATAATAAAGTTAATGTTATGGTAAGGAGTTGAACACTGTGTAATAGTAGATACTATGCATGCTAGCAACATGGGTGAACTTTTTTTTTTAGTTGCTCAGAGTAGCTCTGCTGATACTTATCTCACACTTTATATTATTTCATAATTTTTATTTTTATAATGTTTTAAACCTGTAGGTATTAATTTACAATACACTGCTGTGATGTCTTTTCAATAATTGTGTTGCAAATATTTGCTTAATATTTAAAATGCTGAATATAGATAAAGCTCCAACACAATATTTTTCTGTCAGACCACAGACACTCCATGTCCTGGAATTAGTAAAACATACAGAGATAAATTAATGGTGGGTATTATGCACTGAAGTTTAGTGAAATGGCTACTAATGTAGATTTTCTGGCAGGTGAAATACCTTAGTTATATAGGTTACTTAATCTTTAAACTGCTTCTGGAATTACTTGTGTTAACTGACCTGCTTTGTTTTAAGTTGAAATGTTGGGCTGGCTATGCATAAACCTAATTTTTCACATGGTGTTTTTGATGTGTTTCAGGGGAAGGTCCACCTTGAGCTGAGACTGAGTGAAGTCATAACAGACACTGGTGTCGTCTGCCATAAGCTTGCAACACGGTAGGATTTGAAATGTAACTGCAGAGTTATAAGAAATATACGAATTACAGATGATGTGCAACACTTCATTTAAAAATAGTTGGAGAAATCAAAATGTTGATTGAACACTAATCAATCACATTCTTCTGAGTTTATAGGATGTGAGATTTTTTTTTTCTCTTCTCCTTCTCTTCACATAACCTACATAATTTTCTTTCCAGTAGTCTCAAATGCTAGTAAAGCACTTATCCAATTTAGTCACAGCATTAATACTAAAAGGATATCAAAGGGTAATATTAATGTCCTTCTGATTTGCACCAAGGGCCTTACCAGCTAAGCAAATTTGTAGAACAAGTTGTGGAGTGACACGATGTTACAGAGCTGACTTAACAAACAAAAGTCCACCATCAATTATTAAAGCAGTCTCAGAACCAGATATCCAGTCTCACTCAGGTGAATTGAAACCTAGAAGCCTCAGGACTCAGATGGGAGTCAAGATTCCAGACTCTTCCTCACAGGAAGGCCATTGCTTTCTGACCACACCGAAGCCTTACAGGTGGCTACTTTAGGAGCAGTGGCAGAGCTGGTTGGCTTCTGTCAGGAATCTGGCCATTTGGCAATTGTGTCAATAGAAAAAAAAATCTCTGCAAGGAAAGTTCTGACCAGCCCTATTTTCAGACCAGTATTTGACGTCAAGTCCAGGCTAGGTGGGGCTTTGAGCAACCTGCTCTAGTGGGAGGTGTCCCTGGCAGGGGGATTGGAACTCGATGATCTCTAAGATCCCTTCCAACCCAAACTATTCTATGATCATTTTATTAGTGCCTTTGTTAAGGCTTTGATAAAGAGCTGTCATGATAGTCCTTACATCTAGGACCTGCTAACAAATGGAGGTGAGCCATGTGGTTGACCTTCATCCTTCTAGGCACACTGTTGATGGGAGGATGTGCTGAGGTATGTGATCTTGTACACCTGTGCTTATACCCTCTAACCATCCAGGCCCTACCAGAGCTCAGTGAGAAAGCACATTTGAGATCTTCCTCTTTGCAGTCTGCTGTGATGAAGCAGAGTGAGTAACAGGAAAAGCCTAGAGCAAGTTGCTGTGTAGGCTCTGAGGTCTAAGCAAGTGATACTAAGCAAGGCACAGTATCACTGGAACACAGCTGTACCTCTTTCAGAACAAAAGTTGCTATGTCAGTGTATGCAGCATCTGGAGGGTCCAGCCTTCCTTTAACTACTACTTGAGGACTCTAATTGTGTCATTTTCCCTTGTGCAGTTTGAATGTGACCGAGTGATGATGATCATGTGCGTTCTGAGAAACTGGGGTTCAGATCAGCACCTACCATGCCCTAGGCTGGCATCTTTTGTTGAAGTGTTATTCACTGCCCGAGAGAGTATATGTGCATGTGGGACACACAGGACGGTGGGCTCATGACTAAGCTTGGACTGTCCTCGGAGGAGGCCTGGAGGGTACTGTGCTTAGAGAGGGGAAAAATAGCAAGTGGAGGTGTTTTTGCCACGGCCTTTCTGGAAGTGTATGGTGCACTATAGTGGTGTGATAGATCCACAAAGGCCTCTGGCCATATTCTTCAAACCCTAATTGTGGGGTAAGACCCTATGATGTCTGTAAACAGTTTAACTGAAATATCCTCCCCTCTCCCCATGGTCTGTTTTGACTAGTTAGGTAGTATACTGAAGGACCTTCAGAATTGTTTGCCTCACTTTGTGTTGCTCTGAGAGAGTATGCCATGCCACAGACAGCTTTGTTTTAAAAGTTTTGTCTTCAGTTAATAAAGACTTGGTAACTTTATAGTACCCATGCATTTTTCAATTAAATTCCCAAAACGCTAGAAATAAGTATCTGAAAAGGTCCTTCTTAACACATGCAGCTGCTTGCTTCATGAAAAACAATCAGATGATGATGCCTTTAACAACATGTTAGCGTGCAGCATGTTTTTCTACCTTTCTATTCATTTGATCAGACAGGTTTTAAACCTTTATTCAAATTTTTGCCTATATGACCTTGAATATGACCTTGATTTGAAGACTCTTTTGTTTACTTTCTACAATGCAGAGAAAATATTTAGATTGGCTTGTGAAGCATTCTGTAACCGTGATTTGCAAGGTATTGTTCAGCAAATACAATGTAGTAGCTGAAATGCATAGAAAAATCTTGAGATTTTAACCACTGAAGCATGATATTCAAAGTTTATCTTGATTTAAATTCAGCCCTAAGCAAGCTTTTTTGTCTGCTGAAGCCATCTTTTCCCATTGTCATCTCTTCTGTAGCTGACCTGGGCACTCTGTTTGGCTCTGTCTAGTTTCCACGGCTATTTGTTATTGAGTGGTAAGTGAGAGTAGAGCTTTGCAGTTTAGATGAGGGATCTGAAAAATAAATTTTTTTCTAAAGTACATAGTACCGTTGGTGCAGGTTTTCATGGCAATATGTCTTGTGAATAAGAAAGGGAATGACAAATAAAAAGAAAGAAAAACTATTACCCTGGGGGCAAAATAGGTACTTCAGAATGTAGTCCCCAATTTTCTGTATGCCACACTGTTTGCTTTAGGAAGGTATACAGCAAACTGCAGCTCTTAACATTTTACCATATGATCTGAAATCTCATTCAGATTTGTTTGTAGATAGTTTGCTTCTTCTGCGTAGGCATGTAAGAAAACAGTGTGGTAATTAAGCAGTGCTCAATTAAATGCCTGTATAGCTGGAATTTGTCACTGGGAAGATCAGCAAAGGTAGGGGAGGCAGAACCTTTGTTATAGGTAGTCCATAAGTGAAAAGTGGAGACTGGGTGCATTAGGGGAGTGCAGCTTCCAACTGTGTTTAGTGAAAATAAGTGATTTTCTTGTGAACAGCTCGTGAATTTGTTGCAGTTAGCTAGTAAGACGAGGCTATAAAACCATGAACAAGAATCTAGAATCACTTCATCTTAAAAACAGTCTGTTCTGATGAATCTAGTGCTTGTCTTGTGAACTTCCTTGACTTCCTTTTTTAAGTTTTAATTTTATTTTTTTTTTAAATGGAGCTCTTGGTTGCAGAGATAAACGCTGCCCTACAAATGGCCTCATAGATTAAACCGGTTAAACAGTTCAGGTCTGCAAGGCAAACAAAAGCTGCTTCCAGTGGGCAGCTGTTTAAAAATACCTTAGAGATGCAGTCTTTTTTAGGCCCCAGAATAGTGCTTGTTTTCAGAGACATGTATGCAGGCTGAAAGACTTGGCCTAATTAGGAAACTTTTGTACCTATCCAGAAAATAAAGATGAATTTTCTTATGAACTTACTAATCGATCTTCACCAGTGTGCCTCTGAACCTGTGTGCATTGCTGCCACCTCTGCATTTCCAGAAAGACTCGAAAGCAGCTGGGGCCTTGCTGAGGCAGGCTGCAGTCCCATGGAGCACGCTGTGAACAGTCAGCTGGACAGGTAGATGGGAAAATTCATCTGAATGGAAGGGCAAATTAAAATTAAGTGCTGAGCTCTTGAACATTAAGTAGTAGATTATTTTGAAATGCAAAAGTCATGTGAGCTTCCTTAGCCTCTGCAGTGGAAGCAAAAAAAAACAGTTTAAAAACTGTTACCTAATAGCTGCTTCTTAGGAAGCATTCAATACATTCATTTAGCCCTAAACCACTAAGCTGTTGTGCTTCATCAGAGCCCTTCAGAGTCCCTAGGCTCTGCCAGCTGCTACAGCACGGTCTTCCAGACTGAATCTCTGCAAAAGAGATTATAAGAAGAGGCATTAGGGGAATTTAAAAGTTGCATTGATAGTGCAGATGCAGGCACCACACTCAGATTTCTTGTGTCCCCCCCATGGCTCCTGCTGTCACCCTCTGTAAGAACCACAACTCTCACTTTTGCACGCTCCTTCTGGGAACGCTTTGCTACTTTTGGGTTCCCTCTGTGGAACTGCTGCAAAATCTGATGGTTCTGGTGACTGGCCTGGACACAGTTATCAGTTGGGTCTCTGTAAGTTTCTCATGTTCCTAGTGAGTCATCTTGAGTACAGGAAAAAGTCAGTCTTACTCAGTAGGTTCTGGCCTCTTCCTTCTCTGTCCTTCACTCACAAAAGATCTCATGTTGCCTTCCTCCATGCTTTTTACAGCCACAGCCTTCCTGGCCCTCTGCACAGTCAGCTGCTGCTTCTTGTGGCTACAACATCTGGCCTCACCGTCCATCATCTGTAAAGTGAAGGCCATCTCTTGTTTGTCAATTGGTTTGCCACCTGCCAGAAATCTGTCCATAATTTTATGAACATTTTAAGGTGCTAAGACCATGAAAAGAAGTGGTCGAGATTTTCCCATGCTTCCTGCTGCTTATGTCCATACCCTCCCCTTTGTGCTGACACACGGCTCTTGGCAGCTGCTTGAGCAATGGTGTATTTTTCTCCCCGCCTCATGTTTTTTAAACTGAATCAGGCCTTAATCCTGTGCATCCTAGAAACCGCACTATTCTTTTTCTGTAATGCAGAGGAAGGAAAATGAGCAGCAGGGACCAGGGAAGGATGCTCTTTCTGCAGCCATTCCAGGTTGAAGGGTTTGAACTAAGTCATGAATGGAGTTTGTGTATCCATCTTTCATGAATGCATTGGCACATGCAGTGGCACATGCTTCTCCCTAAATTTTTTCTGAGCCACCACTTTCCACATACAGATATCCTTCCTGCTTCACAACAGATGTATTCAGAAAGGAGCCCCATGCCTTTTGTAAACCTTTCTCTGCTATTGTTAGAGCAGATTCTGTGCAGCATGTTTGTGCTTAGCAAATTCCCTAGAGATTTTAAGGCCTCTGGGCTGGTCCAGAAAACTTTCTCTCATCTCACACAGCAACATATGCTAGGATCAGCAGATAAATGCATCCATATTTATTTAATAAAGAGGAGGGCTCCTGCAGATAGCTTCGTAAAAATCCGTAGGCTTCGCTGTGGTTAAGCTACCAGAGGCAACATTTAGAAGCGGTGTTCTGTATTTAGCAAGATGACATCTGACTTCCAGCATGCCTGAAGGAACAGGCCACTGAACTCCTGTTGAAAGTCAGCGTGAGCTGGGAGCTTGGCTCCCTGATCTTCCTTTGAGAATTCCAGCATGTGTATGTAATTAGTCACATTTAAATGTCTGTATTTATTCAGTATCCCCAGCTGCTCCTTCAAGTCTTGTCTTATGTCTTGTCTCTGAGGTTTAAAAAAACTTGAAAACATCTGCTTTGGAGAGCTTTCCTCTCCCTCCGTTTCTCCTTTTGTTCTCCCTCTACCCCACCCCCGCCCCAGTAAATCTATACAGCTAGATAATAGTGTATGTGGTTTAGTAGCCACTGCTGTCTTTCATATGTAGTAGCACGGTTTTCCAGTAAGCGATGCATGAATCTACAAATACATCACCAATGCTGAAATTTTATTTAATAAATGAAGCATTTGTAGCCCTAGTGTAGAAGACGTGGCGACTCTACATTAATTTATGAATTAAACCTAATTGCTGTGCAACTCTCTTGAGAACTCTACAAGATGTATTCTGACCATGTGGAACAAACTTAAATGGGCTGTTTGCAAGAGTAAGCAGGAAAGGAAACAATAAGTAGATATGACATCCCTAAGATAAACACTTCAGGGGTCATTAAGAGAACAGTGAGCTGTGGGTATTTAAGAGCTTTAAAAGCCCTTCTGAAGAGGAAGAGGGACGTAAGGAGGAAGGTGTCTTTTGTCAAGTGCAGCTAAAGCAGAAGGTCTCTATGTAGGGGTGGGAGTGCTGGGGCTCCACAATGGTTCCCAGCTTTCTCTGCCACGTAAGCAGAACACAGAGCATGCAGTGGACAGAATCTTACCTTCCTCTCTAAATGCTCACATTATAGATTTGAATTTCCTTCTCCATGACCTTTGCCGGAAAGTGGCATGAGCAGCACATTGCTTGCAGGTTGGCAACTGTTGCCCTAAATCAGTTTGACATTACTTAACTGTTCAAAATTCTCTTACACAATATGCTGTTTCTAATGTTAAGGTAAATGATTCTCCATTTTGAAAATTTTAGAGAGTCAGCCTCTGTGTTTTGCTAGTCACAGCTCCTGAAGGGCAAAGCCACATATATCAAGTCTAGTTGGAAGGGCTGAGATAATGGCCATTCCTGCTGGTGGATCAGCAGTCTGCATCCTATCTAAGAGTAAGAGGAAAACATGATCCCATCTTGTCTGGTGAAGGTTTGCTGTTGTCACCTGTGATTGCACTTGGAGACACCTCAAAAACTACAGGAGTTCAGCTAGTCTTTCAGTCCTGACATATATTTAAATGCTTTTGTGTAAAATTAAAACATACAGCCATCATCTTTGAGTCATCTGCAGATTTTCCTTTACTAGCCAGCTTGTTTCCTGCTTTTCTCATTTACATTGGAGATAGCTATTTACAGGAAAGTAAACTATCTTAATCAGATCCCGGGAATAGGTAAAGAAATTGTCGAAAGGGCTGGATTAGGGAGTGAACTTGAAATGTGTGACTATATTGTATCTATGATGCTGAAGGCCAAATTTTGTCTGCTCTCTGTTGTGGCTCTATCTCTGATGCTGGTAAGAGTGGAAAGCAGAATTGCAGCAAGGGTAGTCAGCAAAGTTTTAGATAATGCTTTTCTGTGCTGTTTTCTGGTGTTTTTTTCCTGAATGCCATTTTAAAGCAGAAAACACCAGGACCCACTAGGTTGATGCAATTTCTTTTATCTCTTATAGTATTCCAGTTTTCTTTAATTGGTGGTGGTGGTGGTGTGTGAGGCTCTGGGTACTTGTCAGTAGTCTCAGGCTCTTTGTGGTATGTTGGTCTGGTGCAAGGCTGCAGCTCCTGTTGAGTCTGGAAGTAACCTGAGGCCAGAGCTGGCAGTGGATGCTCTTACTGTGATGTTAAAACTCTGTGTTCCTTCTCTACATTCAAAACGGATCTCTGAGCAACCCTGCCTCTTGGGTTTGCTCCTTACAGATTTACAGAACATTCGTTTATACATTGCTTTAGAGAAGTTTCTAGTTTGTCTGGCAGAGACATACAGAATACAGCTAGCTTTGAACTCCCTGCAGGGTCAAATGAAGCTTACTTTCTTGCCTGAAATATGAGCTGAATCAGGGGGGAAAAAGGGTATTGCTGACTACAAGCAGGCCAGTTTAATGTATACATCAATCAGGTCACCTTATAGTATTTTGAAATACTTCAAATTCTGCTTGCTGCTGGTAGGGAATGCAAATGAGAGCATACAGTGGTTTCAAAGCTTCATTTTCAATAAACTCATGCATCCATTAAAACGCCTACCAATCTCCTTTCTTTAGAGAGCATGCCCTGTATCAAGCTGTGCCTTTTCCTGAAAGATTGCATCTTGGTCATGCTTTTAATCTCGTATGTATTTCATAACAAACTGGTGGGGAAAAATTGCTTGGAGATTAAATCACATAGTATGTGGTATTTTTACCATGTAATGCTGCAATACTGTGGGTTTTGGAGAGTAGGGAGAGGAAGAGAGAAGGAATGGATATGTATCTCTGTCCAAGGCTTTAGTATAGTACATACTTTTTTTCCTTCCACCTAGCTCTGGTAGCATTGAGGCTAAACAGCCTGCCATCTAAGTAGTTATTTGCCCTTTGCTTCTCTATTCCCACCAAAACTTCTCTTAACTGTTTTGTAGCCTAAATCAAGTTTAAATTGCTTGCTCTCCTTCAGATCTTCCCATATCTATAAATATCATCTTCTCTTGCTGCCAGGTTTCCCACAAAGTTTCACCTTCTTTGGTATTGTATTCAGTGTTTCTTCAGAGCTTCTCCTCTGTTCATGAAATTGTTTACTCAAATCACAAACAAGTGTCTTTTTATCTGTAATCTTAATCAAGAGCAACTTATTGAATTAGACCGTTTGGCAGTAGTCAACCTCCAGCAGAACATGTTTTAAAGTGCTCACCTTTTTGGGATTGAATCGTCATCACATGACTCCGGAATATGTATAAATCTGAGTTTGTAATTCAAGACTGGAATGTAACTCTTCTAATTCAGTCTGTTTCAACACTAAGTGCCACTGTTTAAGTAACATGAGGGTACTTCCTGTTTTACACAGAGTAAACATGGTCTAGGATTAAAAATGGAGACAAATTATTCAAGCGTAAATCCTGTCGATAAATGATTTTTAACTTCAAAATGTGCTTGAGGTCACAGTGTTAGGGTGGTTTCGTGGCATTAGAGAGCAATTTTGTAGTATCCCTATTTGTAAGAGGTACATGGATTTTGAGAACTGTGAATTGTTAGTGCCTTGGATATGCTGACAGTACCCCAAATGCCTGCAGTTTTTGTTTCACTGATGTCCTTTAATGGTGATTGGCTGGAGCATTTCAATTACATTTGAGGTAGGGCTCTAGGAAAAATTAGTTAACTGTCTTGCAACATGACCTGTATCAAAAGGCTCTTTGATGTACATAGTATTTAGCATAATACAAAAGTAAATGTATATGCTGTTTCATTCTGAATGACTGTTGGAATTCCTGCCACTTTTGTGGCAGGCGCCATCCAAAACCACTGCTGGTGAAGCTTCTAAAGGAGCAATGAGACAACTTGCAAATTGCACTTTTCTGTGCAAGTTTTTTTTATATATTGCTCCAAGAGCAACACTTACCAAGGTGATATTTAATAAGCAGAACCAGGAACTGAGGACATCAAGGTGTCATAGGAGTAGAGGAGGCTGGAGAGTAAAGGGGAAGTCACAGGGCCCCAGGTGTTGAAGTTGGGGTTTTTTGCAAGTATAAGGAAAATAAAGACATGGTACACAATGCATAGGAAACGCCCTTCATTAACTCTGTTGTTCACCGAAGTATTTGTTGAGAGGAAGTTATTGCAAGAAGTCAGGCAGTGTATGTGGCAATAATGACAAAGTATCTCCCTACTCCATCCAGATGAGCTAGAAATCATGTTTATGTTTTGGGGTACATTATTGTACTGGGAGTGCAACTGGTTATGTGCTATGACCAAGTTCTTTCCAGAGCCCCCAGTGCTAAAATCACCAGGTGTCTAGTGTACTCCCTACCCCCCCTCCTTGTTATGACCCTTTGACTTGGATGCCATTTTTCTGGTGTTTTCAGTAAGAGTTGATTGTGAAATATTTCATCCGTGTTACTAATTGCGTATTTGTAGCAGAAAAACACTTGTGAATGGGAAAGTTTAAAAGTCTTTTAGTACACATTTTTAATTTCATAGCATTTTGAGATCAATCATTTTCACTGTCCCACTCTTTTCCTTCCTGTACAAGGTTGTTTCGTAGTTCTTCCTTTAATCATTTTGTTCTCTCAAATGCAATTTTGAAAGAAAATGCAAGATACTATTCTAATAAGCACAGAAATTGGCAAGGAGGCTGTGTTTTGGAGGCAGTAGTGTCTGCAACTGATTTTAACTCGTTTTGAAGTTGACTTGCTTCCAAGCTGATGGTTTTGTAATAATTTCATACAAGCTTCAAACAGAAGCAAAAATTCAGCTAGACTCTATACAGCTGCAGTGTACTGACTGCACATGCTATTACCCTTTTAGTTGTTTGAGAGTTACTGCTGTATATTCCAGTTTCCTGCCCTGGTAGCCTAAACTTCATGTTGGTAAGAGGTGGCACAATGTGATGACCAGCTCTTGCTATTTATGTGCTGTTGACTCAAAGGCTTCAGAGAATTGCTGAACAGCCATGTGCAGCCCTTTCGTCCCTGGGGTTGTCCACTTGTGCTCTCTTCTCTACACAGCCATTGGATTTAACAAAATTCATAGAACTGGAGTATTGATTGAGATACTTTGTAAAATTTTATGGAAATCACCAACTGGTTAAAAAAAAAAAGTCATCAGTGGTAAATTGATAGCCAAATGTAGACAGAAAGCATTTTCTCATAAGCCTGTATGTTTTTGAGACCAAGGTAAAAAGGATGCTGTTAAACTCAGAAGGGTTCATAGAAGAGCTACAGGAAGAATTGAGGACCTGGTAAATGTATCATATGGTGAGTGTTTGATCATGCAAGTGATGAAAATGCAAGTTTGATCACTCAGTGATGAAACCACAGTATACATGATATTCAGAGGAGAGTCCTTCTGATTGTATGGTTACTTATTTCTACTACAGTGGTACCCAGTGGTTGGAAGGTAAAGGCTAATCTAGTGGGAAACAAATTTATTGTCTTTTGGGGTCAGGTTTTTTTTTGGCTCGTTTTTTCTTTTTTGGGTCATGATCAATTATCAGTGAACAGTTTTCTGTAGAACATTGTAAAAATACATTAATTGTTGTGAGTCCTTTCAGTTAAGCCTTGATTTCTTTCAAGAAGGTGCTCTGGAGATTCATTAGACATCATGAACTCATTGCACAGCTTTACTAGGTCAGAGCTTTCATCACTGTTTTGAAAGAGGCCAGACTATCCGAATCCCAGTGATCCCTTTTGGTCCTAAAATATGATGAGAAACTTAATGCAAGTACAAACTGTTTGTGTAATAACTGGAATTATAAAGCTGATGTGGGCTACTAATTACAGCTGGTTATGCCAGAATGTCTGCCTGACCATGCCCTAATTTGCATCTTGTTTTTCCCTAAGATCTAAAGTGACAAGACACTAAAACTTTTTTAAAGAGCACTTTGCATCGTTTTTCATCATTATTTTTCACAGGATCTTAGTGCTGTACAAAGAACAGTATAACCACTGCTTTATATATATGTAAGGAGAGCCTTCTTTGGGATAGGATATCATAGGTTTTAGCTGAACCTGGGACATGAATGACCTTTCAGAGTAGAAAGTGCAATGGGATAGGGTGTCAGCAGAAGCTGTTTACATATTTGTAATGCTTTGCTCCTGGTAGGGTACCAGGTTTGCCATTCTGATGTGCTCTCATTGTGCAGGAAATCTCACCTGGTGCTTTATCCCATCCAACTGGTCAAGATATTTTGTCTTCCATTAAAAGTCTGTGCCTTCCTCTCCAGGCCCCTTCTGGGTATTGCTCAGTGATGACTTAGTAGTAGGCCATCACTCAGAAAAGTCTAAATAATTTAAATTTCTTTTTCTGAAGCACTACCTATAAGACAGTACGTCTATACATTTTTACAGGAGAAGCCATCAGGCAGGATCATTCCAGATGGGAATTTCCCTAATGTCTTAAAAATTGTGGAGACTTAAGAGTCTAGTGGTTTACAGTTGTGTTGCAGAGGATGATGCTTTAGTAAGAAAAATTCACTGCTAATGGAAGGTTTTGTCTACAGGACCCACTTCCTTTGGCAGTTCCACACAATGGCTCCAAAACGTCCTTCCTGCAATTTCTGTATTATACACACAGTGTGATGATCCTCTAGGCACAGAACACTATTGCACATCTCCAGGAGGCATGGTCACTTTCCCTGCTGAAACTTGTAAGGGAGAGGCTGTAGCAAGAGCCAAGGGCACCGACAGCCATAACAGCATACCCAGTACTGATAAGAAAGGACAACAATTGATCACTGAAAATGTTACATTAGCTCTGAAAAGATGCACAT
Source organism: Gallinago jamesoni (assembly GCA_025769975.1). NCBI lineage: Eukaryota > Metazoa > Chordata > Aves > Charadriiformes > Scolopacidae > Gallinago > Gallinago jamesoni. The sequence goes on from JAOQGH010000001.1 coordinate 143,453,261, forward strand.
GTATTGCCTAATGTGAGGTGTTTCAGTGCTTACTTCAGTGACTTTGGCATAATCAAGTGTCACTAAGTGGTGTAGTAGGACCAGAGAAACAATATAAAGTAGGCAAGTCACTATCCTGTGACAGCTGTTTTTTAAATGACTGGTTTATGAATCCTGCTTGATCTCTTCTCTTGCCAACTCAAAGACATTGAGGAGGATATTTCATTAGAAAGTCCATTTAAAAATGTGCTTTTTTGATGCCTATGATGGAATGAATAGCTCTATGTGCCATAATGTAAAAAATTTAGGTAAAATCAATTTAACAAGCCTGATCTGTATGCTGCTGTTTGGATAACTAAAGAAGACTCCATGGTTCTGCTTCCTGCCTTTCACAAACTGGGCATATCTGAATGCTGACTTGGATTGAATATTACTGTACTTTGTGTTTTAATAAAACATAGGTTTTGATAATATTATGCCTTGATTCTAATGTTAAATGCCTGATATTGTGCAATTTTTATTCTTTTCTAATCTCCCCTCTTTGATTACTGCATTGTCTGTAATCACAACGAAATATGTTAGCATCTTTCTAGTTATGTAAATCTAGATGGCATCAAGTTATTAATATTATTTCTTGAGTTCTAGTTGGTGAGCATTTTCATGTTAACTGTGACATAATTTGTATAATCCTAGCCCAGTTCTCTTATCAAAATTAATTCAGTGCATCAGCATTACTTGGGGACTCAGTTTGCAATTTAACCGCCGTCAGGTTTCTGTAGTGGTGATGAATCAGCTTAATTTAAATTCCTTAATGAAAGTATTGCATGTGTTGGAAAAATCACTGCTCTTTAATAATAAGTGTTGTTAATCAAGATCCTAGTTCCTCTGATCATTCACGTAAATGTAATCAAAGTTGTTCTGAGTTGTTTTCAAGTTGTGTTTTTTAAAGCATTAAAAATGCCAAATACAGGAGGTTGTAGCCTTCATACAGTGTTTGAAGGCACCTTTGATTGTTTTTTAGGTCCACAAATAATTACTTCTATTCTTTTGAAACTGAGCTTTTTTTTTTTTTTTTGCATTTAGAAAAGTGTATTTGATACTATAATACATCTGATTAAATTTATGATGTGAGAATCTATATGAAAGAGTCTTCAAGGATTTATTTAGTGCAGAAATCATTATACTTGGATTGGGTAAGGATGAGAAGAAGCTGACTAGGTTTTTCATTCTGTTGGTGCCACTGCTCTCATTAAACCATTTCATTCCCTTCCTGTGTGCACCCCCTGTCACCCAAAAGTTGTTGAGATTTAGTCCAGGCTTTCATCTGATACATTCCTTTGGCTCAAGAGTTCTGAGTATTGTGCGCTGTGGTTTGAGTGTGTTGTGGCATGAGATTTAGATGCTTTCCTCCAATCTGCTGTACTTCATGCTCTCCCCGTTGTTACAGACATCTGTCTGTTCAGGTCACTTACCAGCTTGTCTGCATTTTTTTTTAAAGTATTACCATCTATGGCCAAGCTGGGATAGTTGTTTGACTTGGCTATACTCAGCACTTTGGAGGAAACCCTTACTCACCAGTGAGGTAGGAAACCCCTAGGTAAGTTAAGGACTGCTGCTTCTGTTTTGCTCTTTTGTTTCTTATAATTGAATACCAACCCTCTCCCTACCTCCTCTCAGCCACCTTATTTCCTTCTCTCTATTATAAGTTCTTTAAAGCTTCTGGTTTTAGTCTCTTCCTCTCTTTTACTTCATAGCCAGATCCCTGCCGATAGACTCAAAAGCTTTTTCTTTGGGTGATTTCTTGGTAACTTTTGCCCTGTCAAGTATCACACCCCTTCTTTGGGATGAATTCAGTCATTCCAAAACTGGCTTCTTCATTTTGCCTTCCTTTTTGTCGTATGGTTATCACTCTGTCTAATAGTTGCAGATGCTTGTGGCCACCGCTGGCTGGAAGAGGGGAAAAATCAGGCTGTGCTCATGCAGCTTGGATTGTTGGCTTATCTGCTCATGCATGTGTACAGTGACACACAGGCATGGCCTGAAAAGGAGAGATCATGCTCTCTGCAAGCAGCTCCTTCTTGGGAGCAGGTTAAACTTGGACAGGCTTCAAGTCAAGGATCATTGCAGTTGGCTTTCCAACTGTGTATCCATATAGCACACTGTGTGTCTTTTTGAGACTGGCCTATGTTTCCAAGCAAAGAAAAACAACATGGGAGACCTCTGTGTCACTGGCTGGCTTCATTATATAGCCATCACTGCCTTTCTGTGTTCAACTCCCAGGCTGTCTTTTGGTTTTTGGTTTTTTTTCTTTCCTTATCTGCCTGTACTGACAGTATCTCATTGGTTCCATTTAGTATTGCCTTAGGCCACAGTCAGCACAGCTAAAGCTGTTGTATAGGCTGTAATCATTTGCTGCATATTGAAATTGTTGTCGTTTTCTGCTTCACTCCTTTACATTCCTCACCATGCTGCTTTGACAAAAATGCTTCTGCAACTGCCTTGGTATGCCGACCCATTCCTTGGCTTCCTGCCATACAACATCAAATTCCAATTTCTTCACTTTCCCTACAAGAACAATATAGTTCTGTCTTTAAGCAAATTCATCCTTTCCTGATAGTACCTCTTCTTTTGTGTTGCTATTCCCTTATAATTTTTACATACTTCTTGGTTTTCTGCAACTTGCATTTGGGTCTTCTGTCTCCTCTGAAAATCAACGCGTGCTAGAAACAACTCCTCCTCCTTACTTACCCATTCTCTTCACTTTCTCACCATTCAGCTATTGCTCCCTGTTGCTCTGTTAATGGAGTTGTAAGTCCAAGACCCAGGCAAATGATGATGTCAGTGCCAGTAATAGTCACTGAATCAGTGCAGTTCCAGATTTCAGCAAGCTTGTGTCTTTGTTCAAGGCCTCAGGGCCCAGAAGATAATTTAACCATTTTTTATATTAACCTAACTAAAAACTTTTCTGAAGTGGCTTTCAGGAAGCTTGCAACACTTCTGTAATTGGCTCATAAACTGGCTTAACTGCTAATGCATTAACTCCTTGTCCTGTGGGAACAGGATGGCTGACACCCACTTTTTAGTCTGTTCTCTTTATTTAGTACAGAGTGCATATGGTACTCTGTCAATGTGTGTTTTAAATGTCTTTCTAGGGCTGATATTGGGAGGCAAATTGGATGTTTTGAACTGTAGCATGGAGGACAGCTCCCATATTAATAGCAGAAAAAAGTCCATGTGATTTTTATACTATTAATAAATGTTTAGATATGTACTGACACGAGAAAATTTTGCAGTTTATTTGAAGTGATAGTGCTTTTAGGGCTGCATATGTATTGACAGTGTTTCTTTATATTTAGTGAAACAGTTTTTGCATTGTCTGTAGTTTACTGTAGTATCTCTAATATTATTTGGTTTAGATTGGGGAAGCAGAGGTTCTGCTTATTAGCTTTCATTTGCTTTCTATATATTATTGGTTGGCTTTGTATGAATATTTGTTCCTGTTTTTCTATAAAATATCTTTAGTAAATACTTGGTAAAGAAATTGTTGCTCGAACCCAAACATCAGCAGTCCTCTTCCTCTGCTCTGTCCGAAGGAAATCACCATTAATAGCCTTATATTAACAAGAACTGTGTGTGCGTAACAGAATTGTTGCACATACAGAGCTTTCCAGTTAAAACCAAAAGCTAATCTGGGTGCTGCATGAGGCTGCAAAAACTGTTGTAGGTCAGCTCAGGAAGGAACCTTTTTTAAGGATAACAGGAGTTTAAGGACATGTTTAAATGTTTTCTTTGACTGCAACTATTCTGAACTCAATTGTGAATGGGGAAGAAAAGCAGTATTTATGTGGGGTTGCAGCTGTAATCTCAGAATTTCAAGGCTTTCTGTTGTACTTTTGGTGCAGAGGCTATGGAGGATATATTAAAGATAAAAATTAAAATAGTTGCCTGTGCAGTCTGTTCCTCTGATCTGTACAAGCTCTATCCAGATTTCAGAAGCTGAAATGGGGGTGGGATTGAGTGTATAATCTACCTTGTATAGAAATGTTTCAGAGCCAGGGCATAAAATGCTGTACAGCCATTGTTTTAAGGGAGTTCACATAGAGAGAAATGCTGGTCCCAGGTAAAGTTGGGTCGTTTGTTTGAATGGAGCAAGATTTCATTTAGTGCCACAGATTTTTATGTAAAAGTTAATATTTACACGAAGAGGGGAAAAGTAGCTCCATTTAAGCTGTTACTGTCTCAGAGGTTATGGGGATAGCAAGAATTTTCCTGTTTGTAAGCCAGAACATGTTTGTTCACCAAAAAAAATCATCAAAATTAAAAAAAAAAAAAAAAGAGGAGGTGTCATCCAAAGAGGATAGGGTACTGCTAGAGTTCATAAAGGAGAATGGTTTTTCAGGAGGGATAGTAAAAGATAGAAGGATAGATTGGAGAGCAGCAGTGTGGCTGAAGATTGGATAAAGACTCTGGTTTCAGGTTTCTTGGAGAGATGAACTGGTAAAAAGATTAGTAGAAAATTTTGTTTTGATACAAGTAGATAACTTCCAAAAGTCAAGGAACGGGTACTTTTTAAATCTTCTTTTATGAGAGTTCACTAATTGGGAGTGGGCTTGATCCCTTGGCTTCAAATGTTCATCCAGAGGACAAAGGCTTGATTCAATACATGGATGCAGTTTTACCAGCCTCCTTATTCCCTGTGGACAGGGGCAAGGCAGAGTCAGAGTATGGACTGGTAAAGAAATTTTGAGGAGGTTGGTACGTAATTATCGTAGTACTTTTGATGATGGAGACAGAGTGTAATTTAAAACCAGGATTTAAGTAAACTTAGAATTTTTTTTGCCTTATTCCAGAAGACACAGGCCCCTTGGTCAGCCTCTCGGCAAAAAAGGTGTGCTTACATTAAGTCTTGAATGAGGATGGGTAGATTACTTTGTGGAAGCGAAGAGGAAGTGCAGGGTTTTTTCTGAAGATGCACTAACAGCAGTTCAGATGTGACATTTGGTGAGACCGAAACCCAGGATGCTCTCTGAGCATATCCAGTAGAAGATGAAGAATTATAAGAGCCTTCATATGGTGATGTGCTCTTCTGGCCTCCAGAAATGTATGATTTGAGGAATTTCTGAGCTAGATGTAGTGCCTTTGTGCTTATAGTTGTGGATACAGATACATCCAGGAAAAGCCCCTCTAAAACACATGAATATGACTGGTTTAGCAAGGCCCTGGTCATATGCAGCCCAAGAGAATAAGAAGGCCTGGAAACAGTTCCTGCTTGCAGTGGAAGCCAGAAATCAGTTCACTGGCCTGAGAGCAGTTACCATGTGCCAGTACAGATGTGAGGTTGGTCAAGTTACACATGGAAATATATCATGCAACATTACCTCAAAGTTCTTCTTATACCACTGGGAACAAGTAAGGAGTTCGGATCGTGATGCAAGGCTGCACTGAAAGAATGGGACATGAATGTGGCAAGGAAAGGGGAAGCACCGCTTCTTTACTGTCAGACTAAATGAAAAGGCTGGACTGCTCCATTATGAAGTTAAAGATTAATAGCCAGTTTTATGTGCCCTGAGAAGCCCATTCACAAAGGGAAGCTATTCAGAAGTGCTCCTTTACTCCTGGAAGACAAGGTACTCAGGATAGTACATATGTTACAAGATGATCCTATAGTCAGTAGGTAAAAAGGAAAAAAAAAAAAAAAGGGATCCAGAGGACCTTAAGAAAATTAGTGACATACCCAGCGATGGGGAATGTATCTTACCAAACAAGTACTTAGCGTAAGCCAAAGACACATTGTTTTGATGACATCTCTAACAAAACTGGCACAAAATTTGCTTTTAAGCTGATACTTCTCTGTCTGGTCAGGCTTACCACACAAAGTACTGAGTGTTCAAGAAATAATTAGATCATTGGAGCAAGCAAGGAGGAGGAAGTCTCTTGTCTTTGAAATGACACAGAGAAGAACCTGAGTATGGACAAAAAATAGGCATATGAGATGGGACATGCTCAAGATTAGGAAACAAAAGAGAGGTGGAGCAAGTGGAGGCTGGAAATAGAAGATTAATATGATACATCAGTAAGCTTGCAAGTGTTAAGATTGATCCCAGGGACTCAATATGTATAGGAAAGCAATTAAAATACATGGATTATGCACAGCCATAGAAAGCAAGATTGTGTAGAGAAAAGAAAAAAAAGAGATGTTTTTATTTTCTGTTAAGGAGTCACAGTGAGAAAACAGTCTGATTTGAGAAAAGAGAATGAGAACTGTGTGATGTTCCTGATGCTAGATTGAAACTGGGGGAAGAACTGAGCCTGACTGTGTACATTGGAAGTAAGTTAGTATGCAAAGAACAGTAAATATGGATAGGTGTTGTAACAACAGCTATGTCCCTACTGGTTTCTATTCCCTGTGACTGTTTTTGCGTTGATTGTCCATTCTGGCACACAAGGATGCCGATGACACATGCGCATCCTGAACTAATCGGAAAGCCTATAATTTTCAAATAATTTTTGCGATTCCAAGGAAGGGGTGTGGAACGCCCACAGGCTTGGATCATCCTGATGTTTCTCGCCTGTGAAGCCTGGGTTTGAGTATGATTGTGTGTAGGGGCTGTCTCGGCGACTACAGCCCACAGCTTGTGGTTGGCAGCCCAGAGGTAGAAGGAATGCCTGTACTGCTGTCAGATGTGAGCAGCTTAGTCTTTGTTGAAAAATCTTTTCTTGTTTCAAAACCTTCTCTCCCTGCCTTCCTCTCAACTTCTGTAATCATGTAATTGAAAGACAAGAGGGCAGGCTCATGGTGTGTTTGGGTTTGAGGTTTGCTTTTACCCTCTGGGAATTTTCCATAGCTTATTTACTCTTGTGAAGGTTTGGTCATGAACCGCATTGAAAACTGAAATGTCTTGTTCCTTGAAACCTGTTAATTTTATAAACCACAAGCAAAATATAGTGAGGCAGCTGCATTGAGAGTTTTCCCATATGACCCAGCAATAACCTTAGCCCAGCCCAGCCCGGCTAGCTCTGTGCGGGATGGCTTGCCCTGCCCCAGCTGGGCTTGAGACAGCTAATGATCAGAAACTACCAGTTGGGCAGAAAAGATTCTAGCAGCCACCAGACATTTTTCCTCTGGGGCCTGATGAGTCAACTTGTAATTCTTGAATAATCTTGATTGCCTAGCCTTTTTTTCATTATCCTAGTACACGTATGTTAAATTAATTCTGTGGATGATTAGAGCAAAGGTGTTTCATTTTAACTGGCTTTATTCACTCCTTCCCAGTATTACTACCCCCCACCCCAAGATTATACCTTTGTTATACATTTCTTTTCCTATGTTTTTTCATCTAATCCAAAGATAAATTGTCAGTCTTAATAATGTGATACCCGTGTGACAGAATTGAGGCTCCATTTTATCGTGTCTCTGAGTAGCTGTCATTTTGTTCTGGCTCTTTTCCTGCTTGCCAATTAAAAACAGTATTTTGGTACCAGGTTGGGAGAGGAATATCATTAATTTACCTAGCAGCTTTCCCATGAAACAAAAGCAGCTCTATGATTACAGTTTCCTGCAACTAATGAGGCTATACTAACATGAGTTGACCAGACCTGTGCCTTGTTGAATTTTCTTGTCTCTCCCCACGGTGCTTAGTAAGATATTAAAAAAAAAAAAGGAGCACCTCTCCAGACAGACGTAGCCTTCCTTCCTCAGAATCCAACGTTTTCAGTCTTTTGCATGCTTTCTCCAGCATCCTTAAACAATACCTTAAACTTAAATTACCTGAAAGGCTTGGGATACAGTTTATGTCTGCGTCTGTTTCCTGTTTTCCCACATTTTGTTTCTTTCAAGGTTGTTTTTTGCTTTTCTTATTCCAACTACACACAAAGAATGGTTTTACTGTTAAGTCATCGTGATTGTATGAGAACATCTGTGTAATTTTTTCTTTTGTTTTGGTTTGTTTGGTTTTTTTTTTGTTTTTCCCCAGAGAGCATAAAAGCTACCCTACTGTGTTAAACGCCCCTCTAGTCTGGCCTAGTACTGTTTCTGATATTTGCTGGTGAGTGGTACTTCACATATGGTATTATTGCTCCAGTGTTACACCCCTCTCCATCAGCAATTTGGGCTTTGCTAAGCTGGAGGAGGCTTCTGGACGATTAAGCTTCTGGATGATTTAATAGCTGCCTACAAATTACACTCCATGCGTTCATGTAGTCCTAGTTTGAATCCATGTATTCTTTCAGCCTCCGTAACATCCCATGGCAATAAGTTTGGCAATTTCATTATGCATTGTGGGGAAAAAGTACTTACTTCCTTTTGTTTATTTTAAACAAACTGCTATCTGGCAATTTCATTATGTGCCCCTTAATTCTTATTTTGTGAGGAGATATTCTTCACACCATTCATGATTTTGTAAGCTGCTTGAGAATGGATAACTTGTATTTTCTGAGCTGGAGAATACAAATCTGAGAGCGCCTCAAGTGATTAGAAGTCATCCTGTTGTTCCCAGTTTTTTGTAGAGCACGCACAACTCAGGATATGCAAGTGCTCAATGATCTATGTTGCTGGGGTTCTCTCTGACCAGCTAATGATACTGCTTGTCTTTTTAACTGTTGCTGATGGTTGATGTGGTAACTGCAGAGGACTATCCACAAAAAATATTAAAAAATTATTCTATGTGCCAATATGAAAATAGATCCTATCATTGTATACATGTACAGTTAGGATATGCATGTCTTTGTGTGGATAACTTCACACTTTCTGTCATTCAGATTCATCTGTGATTTTATTGTGCAGTGATTTATAACCTCTACACATATAACATGCTGTCTGCGATTGCTTTCTATTATCTGCATATTTTTGAAAAGACTGCTTTTATTAAAACAAGAAGCATGTTGTCTCTGAACATGCTCTCTCTGTGCTTAAATTTCACATAGTTCTTCCTGTATGGATGAGAACTGGCTTGGAAGCTACTCCTCAAGAGTAGAAAGTTGGCTGACTGCTATAAAGCCATTGAGTTACTATTTCATTTTAAGGAACTTACAGGCTGCCTTAAGTGGAAGTAGTTGGGGGTTGACACTGATGCTTGGTGTACCATTGTTCTATTCAAACAGGAATGTCTTCAAATGACATCTCAATTTTCATGTACTTCCTAGGACTGCGTGGACCTATTTAGATTCTACCTCCTTTGGTACAAAACCAATTCCTGTATTGGTTCAGAATATTAATTTTTTTCCTCCTTTTATGTAGAGTAAGTAATAGGCCTGTAGTTAAACTGTATTTGAAGTCTACATAGTATGTTACCAAATAACTTGCTTTGTAGATAAAATTGTGGAGTACTATCCATTACTGAATTTTTCTCTACAGATTTTTTAAAAATACTTTTTTTGTAGCAAAGTTCTTGTCAATGAAAGCAGTACAATGGAATTACTTCTCTTGCTGATTTTATAGCACCCAGAAGTGTGCAAGGTATTTCACACTGCAAGTATAGTACTACACACCTGCCTAAAGAGCTTCAGAGTTTGCCTTCACCTGAATTTTTCAGATATAATTGTATAAATACATCAGCCCAACAGGCTTACCTGTTGGAAGCAGAACCCATTTCAGAAGGGAGAGTCTTGGCAATTGGCTTGTGTGCCTTTGTTTCCAATCGGTGCTGCCCTTCCTCAGTGGGTTTTAACTTGTGAATCATGAAACATTTTTTCATTGGGTTTGGGGTTGTGTTGTGGTTTTTTCTTTTTTTTTTTTTTCCAAAGAGATGTTGAGGTGAGAGTGCAGAAGTGCAGATTTCTCACCATGGCTTGCAGCAAAACCCAGTTTGTTGCATTTTGTCCTTCCAGTGTCTCTTTGACTTCTTCAGTACAGAGCTGCTGAATGGTTCTTCAGTTTTGCTGTTTAAAAAGTTTTATGGAAGAAGATGGCTGTTATCATACTGTCTCCTGGTCTGTAAATAACTCACCTTTACAAATAAGCCCATGTCAAATTTTGTCAAAAGCACCGAGGCCTTCATGAATGTGATTCTGAGAGATTCCTTGACTACTGCTGGGATCTGTGTTCAGTTTTTAAATCTTTTGTTACAGAAGTAAATTATGGTTGGGTTGGGTTTTTTTTTGTGAATAAGTTGTCACACGGCTTTGAAGTGCTGACAGCTTCCATCTTGACAGCAGACTCTTATTTCATGAACCTTAAATTGTTGTACTTGCACAATACGAATCCTTCGAGTTAAGGTTTCTCTGTAATTTAATATATTTCTGACCCCATTAAAGTTAGTATTTAAGACCAAAATGTGTTTTCAAGGTATAAATTCAAGGCTTCTGCTTAGTGACATTTCAATTCCCTAGTGCAAAGTAGTATGAAAAGGGGACAAGAAGAAAATGTATTGCTTTTATTTTCACTCCAGTCTCCTCCCATTTCATGATTTGTTTATCTGCTTTTTCTTCTTTTCTAGAGTTTTAGAGTGCCAAGGGCTGCCCATTGTGAATGGGCAATGTGATCCCTACGCCACCGTTACCTTAGCAGGACCCTCCAGGCAAGTATTGCACATACAAGAGTTTCCATTTTATAAGGATGGTTACTGTTTCCTCTGTCTATTAGAAGTTTGCATTCTCAGATGGACATATGGGAGTATTTAAACACCACTAGAATATTTTAAGTGTTGGTGTGTGCATGTATGAGCTACTGAATTGTACTAGAGTAAGTAATTTGAGGCTTGTTTCAGTTTTGATTTATGTAAAGGTCTGAATAATCCCTGAATAATTTGAATATCCTGGAGTGTGTAATTTGTGGTTAGACTTAATTTGTGCATCTTCTCACCTCACAGTTGGAGGCCAGTTTTTGAACAAATTTATTGCCTAATTTTGGACAGGAGCAGAAGAAAAAACTGAATACATCAACATCTTGCAGAGTATGCATGTTTGTATATGAATATTTAGAGTCTTTTCACTTTCAAGGTGTGGCAAATTAATGTGTGTATTGAAAGCCCTAGGTGCCTCAATCCTGTTATTTGATATATGTGGACATAATAGCATGGATAAAATTTGGAGTGAGGTTTTAGTGATGAGATTCTGTTTAATACTCTTCAGTTCAAATTTAGGATTCAATTTTTCTGTTACATTATAAAAATTTTCCATGCTATTGGGTGTCACTGCTTTGTTTCTGCCTATGTAGAGTCTGTGCTATGTATGACCTCAAAGAAATAGATTTGGTTCCATGGTAACATTCATAACGTTTTACAATAATTTATTGAAAATACTATAAATAAGATGCATCCTTGACAAATACCTACCTTGCATGCAGAGGAGTCTTTGAGACTAGTCTGTATTCTTCATCTTTGTCTAGGTGTGTTATGCCCTATCTCCATTAATGAGCTGTGTATTTGAGTTGTATGCTTTTATGTTTTAAGCCTATAACTTGTTTCATATGCTACTGGATGACTATTACTGAAACTGTAAGGAAATTTTTTTACTACCCTTTGTATTCCTGAATGTCCAAACCTAACCTTTGTCTGCTTCCCTCCGCCCCTCGGTCGGGATAATGTATGACAACTGATAACGTGATTTCCCTTCCGAGTAAGGAGCATCACTTCATCCTATTCCTGTCTGGTTTTTTGGTGGCAGGAGAAGTTTTGCCTCCTATCTCCAGCAAGCAGCATGCAGCTTATTCCCATCCACTGCTTTGTAATTGCCCAATAATTGTGCTTGCCTTAATCGCCTCCCGTTCTACATCCTGCTTCCCAGTCCCCTCCCAGATGGGTTTATCGGTAAAGAGGTTGATTGGCAAGTGTGACTGATGAGATGGGATAGGCAATCTGCCCTGCGTCCTGGAGGCGATTAGTCTCTTATCTCTCAGCTCTTCCTAGGAATAGTGGGATATTCTTAATCTGTACATCATTCTTCTCTCTGGATTTTTCAATGCCTCTTCTTTTAGAGTAGGAAAGCTGCTTTATTCTGCTGCATTTATGCAATGCCAGTTTCAACAAATGTGCTGCTGTTTATTCTGTGATTTATACTTACAGAACCATCAGACTTCCTGACCAAAACTGTTTCTATGCTTATATTATATATGGGAAAACATTGTGTACTGGTGGACTGGCCTAATCGGGTCACACAGGAAGCCTGTACCAGCACTGGGAATTAGGCCCAGCTTTGTTTGACCTCTGTCAAACAATACATAGAGTTGTCTGGTTAATATAAGCAGTTACAAGCTATCTAAGCAGCTTTGCTGCATGAGGAATGGGGGATAGATTCTGGGATGAAATGATCAGTAGGTCAGTTTTCCACGTGGCCGATGCGCCTCTCCATCTGTGTCTGTTTTATCTATGCCTTCATAATACTGAAGAGCTGTAGGGGAAGATTGGTGAGACAGGACAACACAGAGCTTTTCACTTGTAGGTAATGAGAACAAATCAAGCGTAGGTTCATAACATTTGGAAACCATCAAACAGCTGTTGGACTGGCCTGTGTGAAATGCATTGGCTGGCTCTAGCCCAACGCCAAGCAGTTAGATGTCTGGATTCTCAAAAGCAGGCGCAGGCGGATGGCACTGCCTGTAGAGGATGAACGGGCAGTGCCGAATTTTGTCAGGCCTGTAGCTCAGTGAGTGGTTTGAGGGAGGTCTACCATGTGTTGCTTCTACAGAGCAGTAGAAATTAAGAGATTTCTGCTCAGCACCACTCTTATGAATTCAACAACATAATATTAACTAGGTGCTATTGGGGCTGCAGGGAAAAGGGCAGTATTATAGCAATAAAAATATTCTTACTGAGGAAATCATTCTAGCTTTTTTGATTGTTTAGCACCACTGAAAAAGCATTCATTGATTCTTCAAGCCAGGATTATAAAATATAAAAGACAAAACCAGCTGTGTAAGTCTTCCTGTCTCCTGTGCTTTTCAGATATCAGGAATTTTTGAGTCACATCAAGACTGAGACCATCCCACTCCCTCAAATGTTGCTGCTCAGACCCCCATTCTTGACAGTTGCTTTGTACAGATATAAGAATCTGCTGGATCAAGCGAGTGACAGAATCAGGGTTCAAGGACTTGGGTTTAAGAGAAGATAACAAACTGACTACTGCTACTTCAGAGAAATAGGCATGCAGTGAATCTCTGTCTTAAATGTGTGCAAATGTGTATGCCTTGCTGTGCTTGGAGCCACATGGCATTCCAGTTTTATAAAATAAATCAAGTGGATGACTGTTTGTTCCTTGGTGTCTCTGCTCTTGGATCACGCTTCTGCTAATGTTGTTTCTTACCTTTTTTTTTTTTCTTTCTCTTCCCTTAATTCAGATCGGAAGCCAAAAAGACTAAAGTTAAGAAGAAGACCAACAATCCACATTTTGATGAAGTGTTTTATTTTGAGGTTGGTATTTCAAAGGAACGGGTGATAAGCTGAAATACTATACTGTAGATAGTTGGCACAGCATCCTGCTCCATGTTGTGCCAGCTGTCGTCTTTGAAGACTGTTTCAAAGTATGGTGCAGGGGAAAGAACTACCCAGGATCAGACTAGCCGTCTGCTGAGGGAGCAGTATGTTGCTTCAGCTCATGTGCTCTGTAAGAAAAGCTTCAAGGTGGGCACTTCTGAACAGCAGTTTTTACACTCCATCACGACTCACCCCAGGAAAGTTTTGAAAAGGACAGTTAAAAATGGGATTTAAAAAGAAAACGATACTTTTCTTTATTTTTTCTTAGCCTGTGGTTTTATAGCTGCTCCACCCTGTCTTTCCCAGTCAGTGGGAGGAAGGTTATCTCCTAGGAACACTGAAAAGTGTAGAGGAAAAATACACTTAAACTGGATGTTCTGGCTGTACCGGTCTGCTGTGATACCAGTGCCTTTCCTCCCAAGTGGGTGAAACCTCTACAGCTTTATTTAATACAGAGCATTTTCAACAGGTCCAGTTAAGAGAAAGTATAGCTTTTATGAAAGTGCTCGTTTTGGTTCTTTCTGGCAAGAGTAGCTGTAATTGTGGTGTGTCCATACATATATGTGCATGTGCTTGTAATTTGGATACCTCCTGAAACTTTTTATTCTGTCTTCTAAAGTATATGCATCTTTCTCTTTTCTTTTTGACATCTCAGTCCCAGTCTAAGCTTAGCTGTTCTATTCCAATAGATACCTCAAGAACATATCTGGCATAAGGCAGTTGATGAAAAGCCAGAGCAGTACAGTACAGTTGGAATATCATTGAAAAGCTGTTTCTGCCCATACAACTTGCATCATTAAGGTCATGTTTGCATGAGAGATTGTTGCTGGTGTAGAGATGGCACCTGGGGATGCGTTTTCTCGAGTCAGTTCAGGGGCACAGGCAGCCACAGCAAGAAGGAGAGCTGGGGAAGAGGAGCCATACAAGTGCTTGTTGCACTGGGCAGATCTGAAGTGCACATACCATTCTTGGTGCCAGTGAGGGGCTTGTTGTTGTCTTCCCCCTCCTACAAACCACCATCTTTGCCTAGAAGCTGGCAGTTGTACTGACTAATCTAAAGTCAGTCATACCAGCAGAAATGTGCTCTTGTTGTTGAAACGTATTTGGATTTGAGCAACAGATATAGCAGGTTCTTTATTGACAGGAACACTTTCTCAGTGTCCAAAGAGGTGGAAGCCCTGAGGGTTAGCCGGGATAGCTATCTAAGGTAATCTTTTCTCTGTTAACCCAACCCATCTCTTCCTAGGATACAACTTTCCTGCAGGCTTAACTTCAGCTAGCAGCCAGCCTTTGTGCCTACTTACCTGACTCTGTGAGACTCTGTGGAGGTGCTGCATGGGCACGGTTGGTGGGGTAGAGATCCCCTGGTACTGAGCATTGAAATGGCGCTCAGGTGTCTGTTTACTCAGGGCTGCCCAGAATTTCACTCCATCACCTGCGGCCTTTGGCAGTGACACAAGAGTGATGCTATGTGTAATAAACTAAAATGGGCTTCCTTATTCTTAACTTCTGGAGACAGTTCTGGACAATTCTGGAGGCGTCTGTCTATGAGAACTTTTTCATGAAATGCAATCCAGGAATTCAGACGGTAAAGCACAAAACTTCACCTGTCTGATTCCTCAGCCATCTGTGAGCTGCAGAAACAGCAAACCTTTGGTATTTAAACACTAAAATTGGCAGGTGGTGCCATATTGGGAGAGAAACAGAAAGCATCTTCCAGCTGAAGTTGTGGAGGGGGCTGGAGGCTTGCTTAGCTTGTCTTTATGCTGAGAGCTTGCGTGCAAGTATCAGCAGAAGCAAGACCTGAACTCAAGCCCATGCCCCAGTTGTTCTGCTAACTCAGAGCAAAATGTTTTTTGTGTGAGTAAGAGCAGAGCTGGGGAAATGTCTGAATCAGCCAGAATGCTGAAACATAAACATACCCTTAGTGCAGACACAGCCATCATAGATTTATGTCATTTTGAGAGTAGTTAGTACATATCAGGCTAAATGTCTCCGAGGAACAAAGTTCAGTAGAACTGCTGTGACTGGGAAATACGCTCACTAATGAGACTTGGGCAGACCTGTGGCTGGTGCATGCTAATGGAGCGCTCTGGTTCCTGTGGAGCTGCACAGATTCATGCTGTTGACAGCGGTTTCACTTACCGCTTCCAAACAGCTTCATCAGCTTTCCTGCAGTCTGCTAGCACACTGATTGGCTGTGCCTCCAAGGTAGAAGCTGATCTGTAAAAGGCCATGAACGGGTGCTTTCCTTTCTGCATCCAAAAATGGCACAGGTTTAATTTTTCTGAATGAAAAATAGCTTATCATTGGCTTGGGAAATCTAAGGGCTTATTTAAGGGGTGCTATGAGCGAAACTTGCACCTGATGGTTAGGAGCCATTTTCACCGCTACTCCAGCTGCAGCACGGTGGGGGGGCTCGGAGTTCTATATGCAACTACAAGAAAATGCCACTTTTACAGGAACTGAAGAAGGTAGTGCTGGGGACCCATTTGCAAACATGCATATGATGGGGGGGGGAGAAAAAAAAAAGAGCAGCTGATAAATGGCTTGTCAGCTTTGCCTAAAGAAAGAGACCAGCACAGCAGAGTTATGCCCCTGTTTTTTCCAGCACAGCAGAGTTATGCCCTTTTTTTTGATGAAATTGTAGGTGGCAGCTAGCTCAGCACCGTGGACTGGGAGTTGCCTCATCTCCAGTTCCATCCTTGGAATGGATGGACTTCATATAGCTGCCTTTTTAGGAATACCACTCCTGAGCTGTATTAATCTGCACACTAAGCAGTGGTACAGGTGAACAGAGAGACCTTGTACATGCAGACTCCAGCAAAACTTCTCAGAAGAGTGTTTATTTAGAAAGGACGTGCCATAGTTACACCTATGCTGCAACTTTTTTTAACTCGTGCGTTACAAATAATAAAAGACTTAAAACTTTGCTTCCTTTATTAAAAATTGCACCATTAGCTTCACAGTGGTAGTAGAAAATGTCATGTGTGGTTATGTAGTACAGTTTGCACTGTGTGTAAGTAACAAAATCTGTGCTGAGCTGCTGAAGTTGTAGGCTGTATTTAAATTTTCTGTGCTCTTGGGCTTATAGGTGCATTTAATTAAATTAGTGTAGAGGGTTTGATCTCCAGTGGTTCTAGGACCTTTTAGTTTTTATGTATCACCTTGAAAATGGTGCCTGCCTCACACGTTCCCCAAAAAGGCTCTGTTGAGTGTCTCATGCTGAGGATTCTTTTCTGGTTCCTCTCCACTTGTGCAGCTATATCTTTGCATCTCTTGTTTGTACCATTTCCATCTGATGTACAATCTAAAACCAAGAAGTCAAGTTTACAATAAGTGCCACGTTTTGTGAGTGGGAAGTATTAAGCCACAAGTGCATTTAAACCTACAATAAAGTTCAGCTTCTGTGTGCAACCAAGAGCTGAACCTACACATCATACACACTTGCATTTGATCAGTTCCTGCTGTGGTTTCAGCTGGGTGGGGTAGCCTTTTTCTCAAGTTTCTGACGCAAACTACAGAAATACAACCATCAAAGTCTTTTTATAATCACACTAGGAAAACAAATTTTAAGAAATGTTTGTACAAGCCTTTTTTTGCTAATGCTCTACACTTACAGCTATCTTCCCGTTATTTTCTGCCTGAGCTTTGCTGTTTATCAGTCTTGCAAATAGGAGTGGTGAACTGTGCACCTGAATCTATATTCTGATATGCATAACCCAGGCTAGTATCTCTTATACAATTGATCAGCTTGGTATTTATTGTAAGGGCATGATATATTGACTTTCAGAATATCAGGACGGGCAGAACTTCCCACGTTTAATTGGATACACTGTAAAATGTTTTTAAGGGTGGTTTTGTTTTGTTTTTATCCTCTTCAGAGGATAAATTCAGAATTTTATCCTCAGGCCATCTGTTGTATAGCTGTATTTAAATCCCAATTATCAATTGCCCCTTTATTTCCCTAGGTAGATTATAGAAGTGCTACTCCTTTCCATGATTTTTTTCTTTCAATCTAAGCTCAGTCTTTCTGTCAATCTAAACTCAAAGATGTCCTGATGTTAAAGTTGTCCTTTCTCTGTAAATAAAGTATGAAGTATCTAGTTACTCTTGGATATGACTGTGTAACCACCGCTTTTGTATAGCTGGGAATCTCTGTCAACATGCATACATGAATGTTTTCAGAATCAGGATTGAAGTCACTGCTGATAGTCAAAGGCTGTGATCTTCCAGAACCTTGTACAAGTAACGTTCGAATGCTTTTGTATCAGATGAAGTCGTTAATGTTTCTTCCTTTTAATTAGGTTACAAGACCCAGTAGCTACAACAAGAAATCCCATTTTGATATTGAAGATGTTGATGAAGTTGACAAAATGGAGATTAGGTAATATATTTTATACTAATACAGTTGTATCCCAAAGTTGTCTTCCAACTTTGCAGTAGACTCAGTTTTTAAAGGGGCAAGCATGGGTTTACTGTTGATAAATCAAGACGAGTCTTCCTCACTGTATCTGTATGTTCATTTACCTCCACCATCCTGTAGATTGTATCTGAATATGTGTGATGGTTCTTATTATTTTCCTTGGTATCCAATATATGCTGTGTATATGCTAATGTGTGGCTGTAATTAAGCATAGCCTTTTATGTCTGGGCTCCCCCTCCCTCCCTCCCTCTCCCAAGAGAGCCCAGAAACCTCTATGATGCTCTTAGTTAAAGGGTCTGTTTTCTTTTATCGCTTAATTTTAGCAACCCATATAAGGTCCTTCTTCCCTGAAAGGAGACTCTTGAACTCAGAGTTTCTCTGTGTCAGAGGCAGTTTCTCTTCTCTTTTGCATGCAAAACTTTAACCCCTTCTTGCAAGGCTGTGTATGATACATGTGAAGAAGGAAAGAAGCAGCCCTAATTTCAAAACCAAAAGAACACCACTCCACTCCCTGCCACCCACTGTTTTGAAACCTGCTGAGGCCTGTTAACAGTGTCTATGGGCAAAGGTGAATAGACAGCATGGAGAGGAAACAAAATAGGAGGTGCAAAACCTAAAGATACCACATGCGTCATACTATCACATACATTGAAACTTGGAGACTTAGGCCGTCTGCTGATGTGGATGCACTGTAGCTGAAAGCTGCTGTATCTGCATCAAGTGGTGGGAAATCTCCCTCTCCTTTATGCTAGGATTTGGAGGAAGAAAGGTTGAGGGAGAATGGTGACTCCCTTCCTCCCCAGGTATTCCCATTGGAGAGGTGATGAGGGCTTATCTCCTAAAACATTCCCTAGTTCCCTCAGAAGCACAATTGGCTGTAAGGAAAGGAGGAGGGGAGACCAGGAAGGGGGAACAATACTTCATCCCAGCAAGCAAGATGCATCTGTGTTCACCAGTGAATGGATGAGGGCCGTTTTAATTTGATGGTCAGTTGCTGATTAATGTAACCTGTTAGTGTAGTATCACAGCACTGCAAGACCATTAATGGATTTGTGTTTGCCATGGCTCTGTGAGACAGGAAAGGGAAACTTCATACGAGAGAGAGACAAGAGCTGTACTCTGTTTCTCTGAGAACATCTGCATCAGGCAGCGCGAAGGTAGCTGGTTAAGGGCAAGCCACATAGGAGAAAGAACAAAGATCCAGATTCAGTACCATGCTGCTTTGGTGGTATCAGTGTTGCAGCACAGCAGATGACCTAGACCTAGCACAAGACTATTTCTGCGAAGCTTTGCATGGTGTAGACAGGGAGGAGGTAACGTGTCCCATATCCCATAGGAAGTATGTCATGGAATGGGCAGCTGAACAGTGTCTTGGGAGTCCCAGACTAGTCTTTGTAACCATGATGCACGTCTGTGTACTGACTTTAAAAGCTAGGATTCCCTGGTAGTTTTGTGACTCTGGAAGGGGGCCCAAGACATTGGTGGACAGTGGTTACATGTTGCTTAATATTTCATTTGATTCTTATTTTGTACGACTGGACTAAATGGAATGATATAGTTGTTTTACTTAGTATATGACTTCTCTGCAATGATAATGTATGTGGAGCTGAGCTTCAGAAAGTCATTCCTTAAAACCAACACATCACAGTGTGGTAAAGTTGAATAGTTTGTGAGGAGGCTTACAAAATAGTTGGGAAAAGATTAATCACTTAAATAATAGACAAAAGCAGATAAAGTGTTAGTCGTGGTTGGGCAAACTCTTTGCTCAGAGGTTTTGTCCCCCGTAGGACAGAGTGTTTTTGTTTCTGTCTCAGGTTCCCCTTCCACCCCCACTCACTTCCTCCAGTCTATTTAGTCAGAGTCAAATTGCCCCCATGCCCTCTGGACAGATCATAGAATTTATGGGTTTGGGGGTTTGTTTTCTTTTTCTCTCCTGAGACAAATACCATTCCACAGGGTAAAGAGAAGACTTAGTCTCTCATGGTTTCTCTCTAAAGCTATGAAAGTTTCTCTTTTTGAGTGGGTGTAGGAAGTTGCAGGCAGGGCATATCAACAGTTAGGGACCAGATGTTCTGGTGAAATTCATTGTTTCTCCTCCCCCTCTCTGTTGTTTCTTTCTTTCTGTGACTACAGTCCAACCAGTTTCAGAATAACACTTGGCATAATTTTGCCTTTTGAAAAGCTCAGAAAACAGTAATCTTTTTAGACTCTGAGGTCTGTGTATTATGATTTTAAAAATGCTGCTTATGCTTTATACTCAAGCACACAAAACAATAATTTCAGAATTTGCATGCCTGCTTTGCTTCCTGTGTAGTGTGAGATCTACCTTAAATTGTTAGTTCCTCTCCTACAAATCCTTTGCACTGATTTTTTTTTCTGTAACTTAAGTTACTGTGGAGGAACACCCTTTGGCTGTGTATGTTTTAAAGTGTTATTGCTCGTGGGCATCTTGAAAGAATTTGGATAAACTAGAAACCAGTAGCCTGTAAATACTTGGTAAATTGTAAGTTTGATTGTGTGTAAATAATTGTCTCAAAAGATTCCTCTCCTCCTGAACTTGCTTTTAGCCATTTGAATTACTTAGCAAGACAGTAACCAACCAACCAAGATATGGTGAAAGAGCAGAGGAGGCTGAATTCTCAAAGAAGTTTTTTCCTTTTGGGGAATTATTACCCTGCAGAAATACTGTCAAAATATCAGGGCTTGAGGAACTTTACCCAGCAGGCATGCAATGTGAGCGGATGGTATGTCTCCTGTATGAAACTTGATGCATGAGACAGTGTTGGAAGATACAAGGCTCAGAGGATTTAAAAGTGGCATACTCTGCACTTGCGTATGGTAGGATAAACCTTTAGCAGGACTATCAACATCCATTCCTTGACAAGCCTACTGTGACTTGCTTGAGACTAGAAAGGTTGTGTAAATATGTCCATATTTGGATGACTTTGCACCTTATTCAAATTAAAGTTGGCCTTCTAAAATTCTTTGTTATTTTAAAAACCCATATTTTTTCCCATATATCTTTTTTTCCCCAAAAAGTTTAAGGCACATTCAGACTGTCACTTAGCTGCGAAATTCTCAGCTGAGCTCATTTTATAATGAAAATGTCACTCAGAGGAAACCTTAAAATATGTATAGAAACAACTACCCTTGAGTCTGATACCCTTGCTTCAAGGTGGGTATTGGCCAGGTTAGATACCAGTTCTTCTACTTTGAATCTCACTGCAGATGTTTTACATCCTAATGTTAAAGAGCGTGTGAAAGGGAAGGAAATACCATTTAGAGATACGTACCAGAACTTCCCAAACAAGAGGGACTGAGTGCCAAAAATTGTGTAGGCTTCAGTCGATACACAGATTATACAGAGCGGTAGAACTGTCCTAAGGTTTTGAGTAACTGTAGGGAACTAGTTTAGGTGCAACTAATTTGTAAGCTTGACACCATGAATCTTCCCAGGAGCTAGAACACTGGGAAGGACTGTGTAGAGAGTGTTCAGCCTAACTCAGTAAAGCTGCCGCTTAGCTGCTAGTAATCCCAAATTAGATTGGGACTGACAGGATGAAGTCCGTAAGTATCTCTGCGCTTTTGTCCCCTGATGTCCGTTTTACCTGTATTTTTCCATTATCTGGGGTAGCCAAACAGCCCCCTGAATCTTTATCAATATGGATAGTGGAAATAGGACAGATGAGCAAAAGGTAGTTTAGATTATTTTTTTCACTGAAATCTAAGGTAAGGTTGTTCCTTTACTGTTTGGAACCTGTTGTACAGTTGTGAGACTTTTCTAGCTCAGAGGCTTGAGAGGGGGGAAAAACCAAAATTGAAAGCAGCATTTGGATTATTTGTTTTTAATTTTTTATTTATTATGAAATTTATAAAGTTATTTGCTTTTATTACAGGGTTGATCTTTGGAATGCCAGTAACTTGAAGTTTGGAGACGAGTTTCTAGGAGAACTGAGACTCCCTTTGAAATTTCTGCGACAGTCTAGTTCTTACGAAGCATGGTATTTGACATTTTTCTTTTGGAGAATAAGCAGAAACATATGTCTGCTGTGAAGACTTAAGAGTAATTACTGCTATGTGATAAACTTTAAATGGATTTAATTTGTATCTTTTTTGTAAGCAAGCCAAAGTAATCTTAGCAAATGTAAGAACAAGAAGTTTTGATAATGTGATATACAGAGATTTCAGTCTCCCTCTGTATTGCACATGGGAGTTCTAATGACTTTATGATATTATTTGCTGCAGTTCATCAGCAGTGCCATAGTTTTAGTGTGTGGGATTTTAATCATATCCACATAAACCTTCATGATCAGAACTTCCTATGTTTCTGTTGGTGCAAAATAGACTGGCAAACTTAATTAAAAAGTCTGATTCAGAAGTCTCAAGAACTTGAAACATATATAAGTATTGTGTACATTTTATAGATGTTCATGTATAGCCTGCGATAATCTTGTGTTTCAGCATAGATTTTCTGTCTTATTTTTTGCATATCAGGTATTTCCTGCAGCCCAGAGATAATGGTAACAAGTCATTGAAACCTGATGACCTCGGTTCCTTAAGGTTAAATGTGGTTTACACTGAGGACCATGTTTTTTCCTCAGACTATTACAGTCCACTTAGAGATCTCCTGCTAAAATCTGCAGATGTCGAGGTAATTTGCTTGCACTGTTTATTCTTCTCCTGCAGATCATCCTTACAGGGGGTCTCTCTGAATGTTTGTCACTATCTTGCTGGCATCATAGTTGTGTAATTACCGGAGTCTTCATTTTTTTCATTTTCAGACCTGAGGGCCTTGTTAAGTTCTGCATATCCCTTCTGCTTGTTTTCAGTCCTTGCAGAGATCTTTATCTGCATGCAGTATGGTGGGTGAAGGCACACCCAGGAACACCCGTGGTTTTAGCAGCAGTATATTCTCTGTGGCTTTCTAATTTTACATGTGAAAATGCAAAGTAAACTTCAGTTTGATCAATTGGTTTTCCTTTACTGGGGAAGAACAGGCTTACTTGCATAAATGAAAAAAAAACACACAACAAACCCAAACCAAGAGCTAATCCTGAAATGTCAGAGGTTTGGACCATGTGTGCTGTTATATATACTTTTAGAAGTTGTAACAGTGCTTTTTTTTTTTTTTTCAGTACAAGAACTGGGTTCTTGTGGCTTGAAATTGAGGAGGGTTAGAATTCTTCCTCTTTGCTTGCTTCCCAGGCAATGGTGACATTCAGTGAAAAGACAGCTATTAAAAATGGTGGTGGGGGGAAGATACTGTACTGTAATCATTTTTAAATTGCTGCCCTCTTGTGATCAGAATTTAGAGCCAACAAAAACTGCAATGTAACGCCCACCCATGTTCTGTACAGTGGTGTTTGGGTAGCTGGTCATTGTAACTGTTGTGTGGGGTTCTGCATTAAGGTGCTAATGGGAAAAGATAGAAAGGATCCTTCTTCTGAAAAGATCTCTCAAAAGTTTTTATTTCTTTCCACTGTTTAGCCTGTTTCAGCATCAGCTGCACACATTTTGGGTGAAGTTTGCAGAGAAAAACAAGAAGCAGCCATACCTCTTGTCAGGCTTTTCTTACACTATGGCAGAATTGTGCCTTTCATAAGTGCCATTGCAAATGCTGAAGTGAAGAGAACTCAGTAAGTACCAAAAACCAAATTGCTATCAAACATATCTACTCTGCATTGGCTAGTGTTAGGATCCTCTGCTCAGTTTCTAGAACTAGAACTTTGTAATTTCATAAGAAACTGTTGGAGTTGTTCCCATGCCACTGAAAGGGGTGCTCATGACAGTAGAGTCTCACAGATTGTACTTGCTTAACTAATCTTAAGAAATGTCACATTGGCTAATGAGTCCAGTTTCTTTGTTTCACCTTCCAGCTGAGTGGCAGGGTTCTTTATAAACACATTCACTGTTCTGAAGATCGGATTTTAAGAAGAATTCCCATCATGTTTTTCAAAGTCTACTTGCAAGACTATTCAAAGGTCTGAGAGCAAGGATTTTCACTCTTCTCAGTCTCAGTGTGGATGTGGGGTTTTTTTGTTTTGTTTTTTTTCATTGGTTGGACTAGATGATCTTAAAAGATCCCTTCCAACCTAGGTGATTCTGTGATTCTGTGATTCTGCGATTTAATTATATTTGATGATAGCTGTGAAATCCTACATTACTTTCAGCTGTTAATAAAAAAATCATTTCAGCTTTATAATGTGCTAATAAATCATCTAGTGCAGGGTAGAAGTGTTCATTGAATTTGTTCAAAACAAAAAGCAAGTTTCTTCCTAGTCATGAATATTTAAGGAAAGCTGTGTGTTTAATCTTTCCAATTAGAGGGCTGAGGAGCAAAGAAGAGATTGAATCTGGCAGTTGATAGCAGAAAACAAAATCCTTTTTTCTGGTCACTTTTTATAAGTCCCTTGTTTGACTCACTGGTGTGCTGACGGTTCAGTAGTGTAAGGTCTAGTGTGCACACCAGGCAGGTCCTGAAGGACATTTGTTGCCACAAGCCTTGTGCCTATGCTCTTGACTGACAGTAGAAGAGACAACTGGGAGTCAAAGGGAATGACAGATACTGTCTCTAAAGTAACACTTTCTGCAGTACAAAATAAAGTCTTTGTGTGGGTTGGCTTTTCTCAGCGTGTCTGAGGAACAGAGTGTTTTCCTTCCTGTAGGTAGGTGTATTTTTTTCTGTGCTACAGGTTGGCTGAAACAGCTTGGTTGCTGCAGTATGAGGAAATTTGCTGCTCCCTAGTCAGTCATGTTCCTGTGATAAAACAGCAAAGATGGTGTTTGTTTTCAGGGCTTTCTGGCATTTCTAACAGACAGTGAGCTTACTTTTTTTTTAATGAAATAAAATGATGAATCCAGCAAAGTAATTCATCCTGTTATTTACTGCTTGTAAATGGATACAACTGTAGTAAGCTATAAACAACAGAAAAGACATCAGTGTGTGCACAAGAACAAGCAAATAACTTCATATCCAGGTTTGATCTGCTGTCAGTAGGCACAGGTTTTTACTTTGTGAGTGTACATGAGATCATTGATTATGTACCTCTCTGCATAATGTAAATTGCTATACAAGGAATTGCAGGTACAAAATTAATGTGAAATTACTTGTGTTCCCAAAATGCAAGTAATACTAAAAAAAATTGCACGTGATAGTGCAGCTAGCTAAAGCTTAACTAATTACAGTAGCCATGTTCTAGTGCCAGAAGAATTTGATGCAAGTGGCCTTTCAGAAACACATGAGAGTCTGCACGGCATCAGCTATCCACACAGTTTTCAGGGCAGAATGGGGATCTGCACTGTGTTTAATAGTGTTATCACAAGACAGTGCTGTGAGTCACTTAGAAAAGATGGCTATGTCATTTTTTTATTGCCCTCCCAGCTTACAAGTACTCAATTTGTAGGGGAAGGTAGTAGGTCATGTGTAATGTCCAGTGTTGTTGAGAGACTAAAATCGCTGCCTCCTTCCCTTACTCCAGTTAACGCTGTTCATTAGCACGTGAAAGTGGATGTGTTTTTCCCTGCTTATATTGTAAACCCCTTTGATTTGAGCCTGTGTGTTGCCGTGTGTTTTGATGGTGCACTGAGCACACTGTCTCATACAAAGAAGAAAATCTGTAGTCCCTCTTGGACATACGGTGACTACTGCTTTTCTGTTCTAACCTGGAAGTGCGTTAAATGCTACATGACTCCATTTAATTGCAGGCTGGTGTCAAAGGGAGTTTTTGTTTGTGCATTCTGTCACCTTTCACCGCTTCTTTTATTTCCATATATTAGCAGTTTATTATAGAGAGACTAAATTACAGAAAATTGTTCACTTCCAGAGATCCAAACACCATTTTCAGAGGGAACTCATTAACTTCCAAGTGCATTGACGAGACAATGAAACTGGCAGGGATGCATTATCTGCAAGTTACACTAAAGCCAATCATAGATGAGGTAAGAGCAGTTTAGACTGTTTATTTGATAAAATGTCACTGTAAAAGGCCTTCAGGGAGCAGATACTGTTTATTTCTTCCTCTTTTAAGATGACTTTGTTGGGATAATTCTTCAGAGCCAGTTCTATGTTAAAATCCTGTGTGTTAGGTTAGCCACAGCTGAGTCACCCAATTCAGAAACAGTTGTATTGTATTAAAGAAAAGGAAAAGTTTCCATTTATTTAACTAAATTACTCTGTTTTATAAAACCTAGCATTTATTGTTTCTGAGAAATTAATAAAGGAATACCTTAAATGAATAAACAAGATATACAGCAGAAAGCTTCTGGGAAACTACAAGTAATACATTTCATCCAGTGGATATAAAGGAATAACATTTTTCTTAGATAATTGTGTATGTGATGCATGTATTGTAACAATGGTTTATTATCTATTCAGTCCAGAATGGTGGGTGTGGGTATTTTAGTGCAGTAACTGGGCAATACTTTCAGACCACAGACTTCCTTTAAATGATTTGACAATTTCTTCAGCTGTTGTTCTAATGTTTCATCAAAAAGTGTCAAATTTTTAAAGAATCTAGATATACTTTAAGTTGACTTTTGGCAAAATGGGACTTTCCTTGAACAGCCTTGCTTGCGAGAATCTCACGACCAATTCTTCATTTCAGTTGTAGGAAAGGGTAGAACAAATTAATGCTACTTTTTTGGAAAAAAAATAAACATCGCATGTAGTTTACCTTTGATGCTTTGTCAAAAGAAAATAATACAATTATTTGTATTGTAAAGTTGGCTTATGCCTTTTACCCCCCAAAACTAACAGATTACCCTTTTTACAGAACATTTTCTTCTTGAAGGTAAACTGATATATTAATTATTCACTTTTTTTCCCCTAGATCTGCCAGGTCCATAAACCTTGTGAAATTGATCCTGTGAAATTAAAAGATGGTGAAAACCTGGAAAATAACAGGGTATGCATTAGATTATGAAGATACAATCTCTGTTTATGCTGTCAAATTTAACTGAGGTCCTCAGATGTTTGATGTTTTGAATAATTCTGTCATTCATTAAAATAACAAAAAAATTGGAAGCTTTTTATAACAAAAAGAACTGGAAAAAACTGGAAGCTTTCTTAACACCACAAACTGTTACAATTCTTTTACAACGGCTTTACATTATGCTATAAATACAGTATCTGTGGAATGTATATCACTTCTCCCTTAGTCCTGCCTGTGAGGACAAGGATAACTTAGCCTGTGGCTCTACTGATGATATAAAAAATGAAGCTGTGAAAAGGAACCATATGCCATACAGCCGTATCACTTGATGTTTGGTTTTGATAGGAATATTTTTACACTTGTACTTGAATATGTGTGTTACCAGAGCATCATTGAGTGTGAGATGATTGGTTTGCAAGTATATAATGTTGAAAGTGAGAATCTTTATTGATGCCATTATGAATAAAACCAGGAATAATACCACTTTCCACAGCAGAAAATGATACTGTTTTTGTCATAATCATTGCATTTTTCAGGAAAATCTGAGGCAATACGTTGATCGCATTTTTACTGTAATTACAAAATCTGGTGTAAGCTGCCCTACAGTGATGTGTGATATTTTCTTTTCACTAAGAGAATCAGCTGCCAAACGTTTTCAAGGTGAGTTTCTATATATTTCACACTGCTGGTAGCTTTTAATTGCAGGTGTAGTCTAGCAGTCTGCATGTTCCATGATGGATTTAGTAATTGAACAACAGCTGTAGAAAATAACATTTGGAGTGTGTACTCATGCTGGGTTTTCCTTGATTATTCATTCCAAAGAGAACATGGCTTTTAATGGTTGTATGAGTTTTCCTTAAACATTTTTCAAAGGAAAACAATATTTAAAAAGAGCATTATGATGGAATGTATTTATGGTTTTAATATTTTCAAAGTATGCTCAGTTTTCAAATGTTCAGGTTTTTGTAATAGCTCATTCTGTAGACTCCGTGCAGCTGAATTATTTTCTACTCACACGTCAATCTGTAATAAAGGCCAATCTATAAATTATTTGAGTCATTGCAAGCTCATTGCCCTAGGAGGCCCATGTGCTGCAAAGGCTTTCTGGCTGTCAAGAGGGAATTCTTTCCGCTCTCTCCCTGTTGTTTTGGCTCTGTGAGAATGAGCAGGCAATATAAAACTGGAACTGAGCAAAAAAACCCAACCTATGTATTTTCATGAAATGGAGCAGATTACAATAAGGACCTTTTAGAGAGTAATAGAAGTTTAGCTTTTAAATAGTCACTTCATAGTAAAGAAGCTCAGTTGCAAGCCATTGATTGGGCTGTTGTGCTCTTTATTTTATGTAAAAATAAATAAATAAACTGTATTTTCTGTAATTTCCAACCGGAATAAATACATTAGGAGTCTGTACAGAATTTGTGCTCAGGGCTATAACTAGATAACTGAGAGTTGGCCTCTGTACTGAACGTTTCATGAACTATGTAAGTTATTCATCATACTTTAGTTGCATAGATGGTATAGCAGATGTTTCTGTGAAATTCCCTGTGTAGTGGAAAAGTGAATGTTGTTCTCCTTGTAGCCTGTGCCATGAACTCACTTCTTTTAAAAAGACTCTCATTGACATTTCTTTGGTTTATGCCAGATCTCTGACTCCAAATCCTCCATCATCCGTTAATCCTGTAACTCACAAATATATACATTTCCAGCACATGCTTGAGTTAGCTTTCTGAAGGCATTCTGATAATTTCAGAGGGTCTTTAAGGAAGGATTACTGAAATGCTGAGGAGAGGTCTTTTGTTCTTTTTTTTTTAAAAAGGTGACCTAGATGTGAGGTATACAGCTGTTAGCAGCTTTATTTTCCTGAGATTCTTTGCTCCTGCCATTCTTTCTCCAAACCTCTTTCAGCTTACACCACACCATCCAGTAAGTACTGTATCCCTTTTTTCTAGCTATGTATATGGTTCTATCACCATAGTCTATCAAGATTCTTTCTTCAGTTCTTTTAATAGCCTTTAGGAGAAGTATCTTCGTTAGTTCAAAGATCTGAATTTTGGATATGAAGCGTATGTTGGATGACTGTGTATGTGAAGAACTTGGGAGGTGTGGGAGGAACAGTGAAATTTAAGGACAAACAAGGTAGATGGTCTAAGCTGCTGTAGAAAAGACAGTTACTGCTTTATTTTTGCCACATTACATTAATTCTGGATTGATTGTCAGCAATGTTTTTTTTTTATTGCACATGAATTGCCTCTGGTTCTCTGAAGAGCAATAGAGTAGCTGTGAAGCATGGTGTCTTAAGAGTCAAAAGCCTTTAAAAAAGAAACTGTAGTGTTTTATTGGGTCTTTTCTAATTTTATGTTACTTTTCTGCAAGTGAAATAAGAAAGAATAAATGTAGTTTACCTTCCTCTTTTCAATATTTTAAATAGCTAGTCTGTATAATATTGTTCTCTTTCCTAGGATCCTCAGACTTCTCGAACTTTGACGCTTATCTCTAAAACCATTCAAACGCTAGGCAGCCTATCAAAATCTAAATCTGTAAGTATGCCATTTTCATTTAAAGGCTTAATTCAGGAAAGTGATGGGGTTTTTTTAATCTTTTATCACTCATTGTAATTAAGCCTTTAAAATGATTCAGTTGCAGTAGGCTTATGCAAAACTGGTTGTGATTGCTTTGATTATAAGCCTCTCATGATCACAGGAAAACTAAATCTGTCTTAATCTGAACTAGATTTCAGTAAAGCAAAATTGTGTGACCAGGCTAGAAGTCTGTTCCAGGGTTTTTCATTCCCTCCATCTGGAAGAAAGAAAGGGGTCAGGAAAAGCCGTTCTCTACTTGCCTCCAGTATATGACAGCAGCTCTACAGGGCTTTTCAGATTGTTTCAGCATTTTTAAAGCTCAAATGAGAAGACTCGCCCAGTAAGGGCTATGCTTTCCTTTTCATACAAGTTCAGTGTTGTGCCAGTCAGTGATGAGATTAGATCTAAATGCCCATGTTCTTCATGTTTGATTGAAATAAAAATTGCGTACCTAAGGCATCACGCTGCTGCATCTGGTGATAATTTGGGGTCGCTGGTGAACTAGTTAGGATTCACACAGGCAACTCTAGATGAATCTGTACCTCAAATATGAATCCTTTGAGACAATAGAATCGTCTCACAATTGTCAGCTTCTTTTCAGATCAACATTAAAAGCCAAAGCAGAAGTTTGAAGCTTTTGAAGAATGCATTATTAACTGTAGTAAAAGAACATTTGAAGTGCATTCTGCTACCTTTTTGAAATAAAAATTTAGCACTACTAAATGTGTGCTATACAACAGGAAAGTAGTGCTTTGCTTGTTTTACCTCTGGCCAGAAAAAAAAAAAATCCCTTGTCTGCGGTTCCTTGCCTCATGGTCTACTGCTGTTAGCAATATTTTCTGTATAGACTGTATTATGATATGCATGGTTTTGGCTTTGTATTTCAGGCCAATTTCAAGGAATCCTACATGGCCACTTTTTATGACTATTTTAATGAGCAGAAATATGCAGATGCAGTAAAAAATGTAAGTAATCCCCGTGGATGTTCTGAAAATCCTGCTGTGTTGTTGATGCTGATGTGTAATTGTGTAATTGTGCTGATTCCTGTAAACCAGGAAGCATGTTCTGGAAAAATCACAGACTCCTGATAACTGTAATATTCAAGAAACTTTTATCAAATTATGCACGTGTCAGTGGTAGAATCTGTGGATCTACTTCTACTTAATAATTAGGTTGGATTAACAAGCTGCTGCTTAGAACTTGAGACATACACACACTTTATAGAATGCTGCAGATCTGTGATGAAAATTGCTTAGTCTAAAATGAAGTGAAAGATACGTATAACAGAGGAGAAGCACAAGAAGTGGTGGTCATCTGCAGGTTTTTTGCTTAAGAGCATTTGTGCTATTTTTAGTTTACAACCCGGGAAACCTTCCAAATTCCTCAAGCTTCTGTCATTACCTTCTGTTTAACTACTTTTACAATATTTTCTTGTAGCTCTGCATTGTACAAATATTAAAGATTTTAATTTGAGTAGTGCGGTACTGCCATTTTTATCTATGCTTTGTGTTCACTTTTTAGTTTCTAGATTTAATTTCATCTTCAGGAAGGAGAGACCACAAGAGTATAGAGCAACCTATATTGCTTAAAGAAGGGTAAGCATGCATGTGCAACAAAACCCTCTACTTGTGTGCTTGCTACCATTTTAAGACAGCTATCTTTTTTTTCTGCCACCCCTATTCCATCCATGTGTTGAGAGAAGAATGTAGAAAGATTCTTGTGTTGCTATTTCTACTTTCTGTGGCTGCTATAGCTGATTTTAACATCTTTTCATTTGATATAAACATCTTAATTTAAGTATGTTTTGAAATATGTGGAGGAAAAAAGCCCATAGAACTTAATTAGCACATCTAAGGCGAAATAAACCAGCATTGTGTTAAAATGAAGTTGATTCTTTTTTTCTGAACTCCAGTGAACAAAAGCTGTAAAATTCCACTGTGAAGGCAGATACGGAATATCTTAGTGAGGGCAAAGCCTGCAAATAGAATTTGCTTTTGTGCCCTGTGAGATCCATATGCTAATCATTATCATGGCCATTTCAAGGAAAATTTGTGATGCACTTGGAACAGTTTCTACTTTTAGTACCTTTCCTTTTTTTAGAAGCGAGTTCCATATGCTGTATTAGTTTTAGATACTAATTGTTGACTTTTTTAGTGTTACAAAACAGAGTTGTTAAGATGTTCTAATTGCACTGTGGAAACAGCTTTGGGCTACAAGGAAGAAAGTGAAAAAACCAAATTCTTCCTGTCAGAGTTCGTAAGCTGAACTGGTGCTTGAAAGTAAGCTTTCATGGTAGCTTTAAGTCATGCAAAAATTAGTAAAAATATGACTACCCCTTCCATTTAACCTCTGCAGTACACTTCACTTCTCTGACAAGCATCTGTCCCTAGAAGCAAGTTTGTCTATTTTAAGTCTGTACATTTATCATTCTTTTGGTTTTGAAAATAAATGTATAGTTTGTAACATCATTCCTCTAACTCTAAACATCTTTTCTGCCTCTGTATTTCTTTTGCTCCTGTCTGATTTTTTTCTGTCTTTTCTTGCTCGGCCTGTGGCTGCTGTTGTAAGGACTCTTAAACTAACAGTAAAGAAAGTTGATGGTAATAGTTCATGCAGGTAAGATGGTAGGAGCAGTTGGTGCTTTGCTGTAGCTACTGGCTGACAGCTTGTCCTTCCTTCACAGCAATAGACTTGTCTGACTTAACTTTGGGGAGGAAGCACTCTGTTTAGCAATCCTGAAATGCCTGTGTAAACCCAGCAGAGAGCGTTTTTGTTATCTGTTTCTTAATGTTGACTATTTTTTCTTTTCTTTTTTTCATCCTTGAAACAAAAACCTGCTGTAAACAGAGAACAAAGGACTTTTATCTGTAGGCAGAATCTTCAAGAAGCACTGAGATTTGCTTAATATTCAATGTATATATCCCAGTGAACTCACTGGAAGTAATAAAAAAGTGGCCATACATTTTCTAGGCACTTCTTAAGTAGCATTCACATCAATTGTTCTCAAGATTAAGGAGTGGCCTTCAGCTGTCTGGTTTTCCTGACATTTTGCATTATTGACATGTTATATCATAGGGAGTGGGTGGGAATTTTCACAGCCTTTGATTTGATTCTTCTCCAGATTGATTGGCTGGTTAGTGGGGTTTCTGTTTGCCTCTGCAATGTTTTTGTTTGCTTTTTTTTTTTCTTAATCTATCTTTGCTTCTGTTAAGAGTACCTAGATGGAAAGGTATAGTGTATGTACTTTTGAATGAATGTACAGTACCAAAGATTAGTGACTGACACTTGTGTTTGCTGGCACTGATCATGCCATCGCTGCTTAACAGCTGACTGCATGTTTCTTTCCAAAAGAAAGAGAATTAAAAGGAGAACTAGTCCTGCTGTTGTTGTAGGTGAAAGAGGCCTGCTGATGCTTCCAAGCAAGGCCAAGGCAGATCCAAAGTTAGGTCTGCCATCAATGCAAGAAGAAACAGTATCTCCAACCATACAGCACTGACATGGGTTTCATCTTAGACTTTTTTTCTCTTTGTGCTTCTGACTATTTGCTTCGACTTCTCACACATTCTGCGAATGTTAGAAACAAAGAAATACTTTAATTTGGCCTTATAACTTACGTGGCTTTGACTGCTTGTCACCTACCCATGAGAAATAAAAGCACCTTCTTCTAATGGCTATGTCAGCTATGAAGAATATAATTAGAAATGTGTTTTTAGCTCTGCAGTATGGAGTTTGCATTTTTCAAAGAGGGAGGCTCTGTAGTAGTTTGTAGTTTTAAGTCAGCTTTTAACTGTTGGCATGAGAAGGAAGAGAAGCTTGAAGAGCATATTGTCCAGCCTAAAGGTACTTGCTCTTACCTTGAAATGTGAAGACTACCACCAGTGGGCTTGGTGATGACCTGAATCGTATGGTTTTATGAAATATTTCTCAAGTAATCCAAGAATAAGGACTGAGACAATAATTGTCTGATCATTTTAAGAATGGAAGAAGTGTGAAACTACAACTGGTTTTTAAAAACTTGATTGCCATATACAAGCCTTGTCAGCTTTTGTCCACACAACTTAGAATGGGTGGCAGGCACCAGCTCAGCTGGCTTCAAAACAGTTAAAGTCTGCAGGAACTTGGGTTTCTGTTTGAGCTTTAAACAGACCTGTGGTTTGGTTGGATGCAATGTAGTTATATCTGATTAAAATATCAGAAGAATGAAACACTATTAGCTGTTCTAAGTGGTTTAGCTTTGCTATTGAAA
Organism: Gallinago jamesoni; assembly: GCA_025769975.1. Taxonomy (NCBI): domain Eukaryota; kingdom Metazoa; phylum Chordata; class Aves; order Charadriiformes; family Scolopacidae; genus Gallinago; species Gallinago jamesoni. The sequence continues at coordinate 143,486,830 of JAOQGH010000001.1, forward strand.
ATCTTCAGCCAAATGATTTGCTGTTCTGTGTGCTCTTTGTGCTGTATAGTGCCTTCCTACTTGATAAAAACTACTCTGTAGTAAGTAGTTTTTACTGGCTCCATTATACACTGCTGTACTTGGCACAATAGTTAATGTAATGTATAGAGTAGCTGTTATCAACTCTCTACTGCATATTCATATGCATGCATATCACCAAAGGTGATACTGAGCAGTGTGAAGCTACTAGACTTCCCAAAGTCACCTTGAAGCTTTTGGATTGATTTAGTGGTTAGGAAGGTGCTGGATGCATCACAGTTTCTTGTAAGCCTATTCAAGATTGAAATTAATTAAAACTGACAACTCACTAAATGGACACCCATCCTCTGCCCAAAAGGGGTTCTAGCTTTCAGCTCTCAGATTGCTTTGTGTGTTACTGAAAATGCATTTCCAACTGCAGCATTAATGTGCAATTGCAAGTGGAGCTGCAGAACATCCTGATTTTGTTTCAGAGCTTGAGAGTAACTAAAGCATTACACCTGCCTTTTAATTACTAATCATACTTTAAACCTTTTGCATGTTCTCACACCTTTAAAAGAAATAATAAAACAAGCTTGTAGAGTTAACAGGTCAAGCTTAGAAGAGCAGTACTAACCATGTCCTGCCCTTTTACTGCTGTAGTAGGAAACCATTTAGCTGGATTTGTAATTGAGGAAAGGGCACAAGTTGCAGTTCAGCTAACTAACCAGAGCCACTATGTACACTACAAGTCAAGCTACGTGTCTTGCCCCTTATCTAGATCTGGAAAAAGCACAGGCCTAAACAACAGATTCACTAAACCTATCCAAATGTGACTTTCCTTTCCTTGTCAAGACATGGCCTCAGTAATCAGGAAATACTGTGTGTCCCCTGCTAAAGCTTTGCAAGTGCCATCATGTATATGTATATATGTATAAATCTATATACATAAATACATATTTTATGTATGCATATATTCATATGCATGTATAGATAAGATCTGACATACTGTAACAACTGTTGTGCTGTTTACTAGGTTCATGATCAAGAGAGCACAAGGAAGAAAACGATTTGGTATGAAAAACTTCAAGAAGAGATGGTTTCGCCTGACAAACCATGAATTTACCTATCAGAAAAGCAAAGGTAACAAAGGTTTGCCAGTCTGTTTTTCATACATTAAAGCAAAGGTTAAACAGAACGGTTGTGTAAGAACAGAAGACTGAGATCTACATCTGTAACTGTAGAAGGCACAGTGCAGGCAAGTCTGTTGGCCTGTATGTTCTTGCCCTTTTTTTTTAGTATGTCTGTACTGACTATTAGAGAAGCTTCTTGGATACCACATTACCCTATAAATTAGCAGAATATTTGATAATATTTGTCTAGTACATCAGTGATTGACGTCCTCTGTAGGTTTCACAGTTACGTAGTAGACAAGGAAACAAAACGTAGGTTACAAATACCTTACCCTGGAATTTGGGTTTGTACTGAGCATTCTCAGGTGCATCTCAGCTTGTTCTCATGAATTCTGTAGCATTGGCACACTGGCTGCAGGAGGCAGAGATTTGCCTGCAAGCTTTGAACTTGCAAAAATGTGCTCACTTAATGTTGCCTAATATCAAGGATTTTGCTTTTCACAGATTTTTCCTGTCTGTTCAGTAGTACACAAACAACGCCACTTCCATCATATAAATCCACAGGGAGTAAGAAAGATAAGGAAACATGTTCGGGTCATGCTAGCCTTCATTTCACACTCAGCTTTGAGATCGTATGTCACCACCATCAACCTAGTTCAGTTGATCTGACAGGAATGATTTCTTTCATTGTCACCTTCTCAGGAAATATACTGCATCCTGCTTCAGTAGTCAATTTCTAAGAGGTTTGCTAGCATAACAGAAATTAATTTAAGGCTCAAGCACCATGCTAGTAAATCCCTGCTGAGTGAAAGATTTTTTTCATGTGTAGTCAAAATGATCTTCAAAGGAACGGAATCAGCCCTTAGAATAAGGGCAGAGGGTCAAATTGAGTTGTGAGTAAGTTGCTCAGTATCTCTGTGCATGTGTTCTGCAGGTGATCACCCTCTGTGTAGCATTCCAATTGAAAACATTCTGGCAGTGGAAAGACTGGAGGAGGAATCCTTTAAAATGAAAAATGTAAGTAGGTCATCTTCATTAATTTATTTGTTATGCTGGTCTAGATCCACCAGCCTAATCGCCTTTTTCCCTTTTGTAACATGGATTGGGTTTCTATTGAAAGATGTACAGCCACAGCTGCTTGTTCTGTATATAGTAGCAGGAGTTTCCAAAAGTACAGCCATTCAGATTCTTAACAGCCCAGTCAGCAGTCCTTGGGTTTCGTGATCTGCAGCACACTCAGTACTGACCACTGCTGATCAGCTGTTTGGGCTCCATAATGTCAAACACCACAGGTAAGATAATCGAGTCCCTGCCCTTTCTGTTGGGCCTCCCTGTTGGGAAGGAACTGGCTGCTTATAACTGTGAAGGATTACAGTTTCTTTCTTAGTTTTCAGGGTTTCTTATCGGATAATGAAAGTAGGTATATATTTGGGTTAGGTCATATGCCAAAACATCTGTGCTGTGCCAGTATGGTTTAGCATTTTCATTGCCACATTAGGAAATAAAACACACCTGTGTTTCTCATGCATGGAACACTACTGCCAACTTCTGTATGTGAGACATACCATCATTGTGTAAGAACAGTTCCTGGATATGATCGGTTCAGGTGATGTTTGGAGCTTTTTTCATACTCTTCTGCCGGTAGAGCTGAGTACAGACCTTATAAAGTTTAATTTAAAAACAAATAAAAAACCAGCTCAGCGTTTTCCAGTTCTAAACAGGCATCTCCTACAGAATTCTTTATACACGTAAATGGTTGTGACTTTTACCTGTACTGCCTTTACGTCTTTCCTGCCATCTGCACTGCTTGTGGACACCATGCAAGGCAGCACTTAAACCTGCCCTAGATAATTAGGTTCCTCAAACAGCATTTTGTTAATGTGAAATACAATGCCTAACTCCTCAGTATTTTCCCTGTTTCAGGTATTATTTTGGTAGCATATATCTCTGTTAAAAGATTAAATAAATTTCAGATCACTTGCTTCTAGAGTACATCTTCATTGTACTGTAGCTGGCTCTGGTGTTTATAATTCATGTTAATTACATAGGTGAAAGCAACCAAGCTGCAAAATAACTTGATTGAACTAGAAGTAGTAACACAGTTGAGATAAAACTTACTGTGTGTGGAAAGGTCCTGAACTATAATTCTGATCAGCTTTTCAGAGACAGCAGTCTTTTACTTATTCTTGAGTCTACTGGGCTAGAATACATCCATAATATACCTTTATTATAAAGATTTATTGTAGGAAAAATATTCCTTTATTGTTAGCATCATAAACTGTGCTATTTTGGTTGCTTAAATTCAGTATTACCTAGGAAATGAAGGTGACAACATCCATTTGGGAAAGTAAGGCTCAGAGTCTTTCCCTAAGCAGTACAAAATACCATTATTACCTTCCCATGCTAATATATTTCCATTTATCTTGCCATACCTAAATAGAATACTGCAGCAAGAACAGAATTCTCAAAACACCACAGCAGATGTATTTGCAATGGATATTCCATCATGGGTGCTAACTGTGATTAAAGATCCACATTTTCTATAAATATTCTGTACGTATCTGTGCTCTGAATTGCACCAAGTGTGTCCTCCTCACTGCTGATAAATCTGCCTGTCTGGGAGTAAGGCCAGTAGCTTTCATCTTCCTTAAGCACAGTTAGGGCTGTGTGGGAGTGGCTGTAAGTACTGTTCAGGCCTTCTGTGTTGTTTGAGAAGCAACTGGTGGTTTTGGTAGTGTAAGGGTCTTGGAACCACTTGAAATTCTTGGCTTAGTTGTGGGCTTCTCAGTAACAGTTGCCATATGTTAGTTCACTTAGGTTGGTATCCCCTTACACAAAGCCTTAAATCTTACTCCTTAAATCTGTTCCTTTGTTGTAATGCAGAAGGCTCCATTTACCCCAGCAGGACATTAAAATTCTTTTCCCTGTAGTTTTGTGTTAATGGAAGGTTGAGCTGCATGCTCTTGTCTTCCTCGTTATTTCCTTCCCTATTTCCCAGACTCAAATCACCAGTTATGACCTGAAAAGGACTCTGTCTTTGGTAGTGCTGGACTGACCTCACTAGCAGCTCCTACACTGCTCTTGTACATTGCACCGTTCATAATATTGTCTGACATCTAAAAGGATACTAAATCCAGGAAAATGACTGTTGGAGCTTTCCCTTTCCTCTTAGAAGGGACGTTGTAATTAGAAAAAGCTGTTTGTTTACAAATTAGAAAGTATATTTGCAAGCTACTTCAAAGGATGTGCTCCTAAACATGTCACAAGGGAAGAAGAGATTGCACTTGGTGCCCATCTGCAATATTCTCCTTAGCAGCTAGGTGCAGAATCCAGGCCAGTGCTTCAGGTCTTTTTAATAGACAAAAGTGAGTTTCAATTTTGGTGGGGCTTGGGGGTTTTTTTTTGTGTCTCTGTTTTTCTTTTTAAACTAGCATGGAGAAACCAGAAAATAATATTCCACATAGAATCATATGGGGTTGGAAGGGACCTCTGGAGATCATCTAGTCCAACCCTTCCGCTGGAGCGGGTCTACCTAGAGCACGTTACACAGGAACTTGTCCAGGCAGGTTTTGAATGTCTCCAGAGAAGGCGACTCCTCCACCTCTCTGGGCAGCCTGCGTTGATCAGATCCCCCCTAAGTCTTCTCTTCTCAAGACTAAAAAGACCCAAGTCCCTCAGCCTCTCCTCGAAGGAGAGATGCTCCATGCCCTTAATCGTCTTTGTGGCCCTTTGTTGTACCTTCTCCAGCAGTTCCCTGTCCTTCTGGAACTGGGGAGCCCAGAACTGGACACAGTACTCCAGATGGGGCCCCACCAGGGCAGAGTAGAGTTCTTCTTGATGCACCCCAGGATGCCATTGGCCTTCTTGGCCACAAGAGCACATTGCTGGCTCATGGTCATCCTGTTGTCCACCA
>JAOQGH010000001.1:143491972-143504033 GCA_025769975.1 Gallinago jamesoni
CAGCCTTCTGGGGTGTCAGCCACCCCTCCTAGTTTTGTGTCATCAGCAAACTTGCTGAGGGTACATTCCATCCCTTAATCCAGGTCATTGATGAGTATATTGAAGAGGACTAGACCCATTACTGACCCCTGGGGAACACCACTTGTTGCAGATTTCCAGCTGGATTCTGTGTGATTCTGTGAATCACAATCCTCCAGGGTTGATGCACATGATATTGGTGGTGTAATGTCTAATGATTTGAATAATCAAATGAAGAAGTAGAGGGGGGAAAGATAATTTAGGGACAACCTGAGAGAGGAAAGCCCGTTAAAATCAAGTTTTGCAGAAGTTAGAGGAAATAAAAATGGTTGGCATTTGCCTTTCCAAAATTTCCAGTTAAGATCACTAACTTGAGCTTAGTTATCTGCAGTGCATGATCAGTATAATCAAGCAATAAGGCTGTGCGTTGGCAACTTGCTTCTTCAAGAGGAGGAAAATAAATGTGATTGTGCCACTTCAGGTTGCAAGCTGTTTGGAACAGGCAGGAAAGCTCTAGTTTATATTTTCAGTGCCCAAGCTATAATGCAGAATTAATGTGTGATTATTTGAACCACCCTATGGCGATTAAAGAGAAACTGTATTGCTGTGATTTGTTAATTGCAGCTATAGTGAGGTGCAGAAGCATGGAAGTTGTTAAAAGGAAAGAATCATGCTGAAATTGGTGTGAAAAAGACTAGAGATATGGCAATATAAATGCAAAGCTTTCGTTGAGGCTGGATCCAAACTCTTGCTTTTCTCTTTTCTGCCCCCTGCTGACTAGCATTTCTTTTCAGTGTTGGGTCCCTCTGTCAGCCTTCCAAAACTTGGAGCTGCAACATTACTAAAATTGCATCCCTGAGGCTGACAACAAATCTTGTTGAGGCCCAACCAGCAAGTTGGTGTTAGCTGTTTGTAAATCATCTCCTACAGGAGCATTATCTTACTCCTTGTACCAGGTGAAAGGTCTTGTTGTTTTCAGGGCTTATTTGCTGCTTGTTTTTGTGTTGAAATTTATTTATTGGTGCATTATTTTTGTATGCTGTGGTTTTCTTTCAATAAATCAACAGTCTCGTCCCAGCTTTAGGTTCACTGACTGATTCTGGAGATTTAATCTGTGGCTTATTTTCTTATTTGCAGATGTTCCAGGTGATCCAGCCTGAAAGAAGAGTCCTGTATATCCAAGCAAATAACTGTGTGGAGGCCAAAGACTGGATTGATATCCTCACCAAAGTTAGCCAATGCAACAAGAAGCGCCTCACAGTCTATCATCCCTCTGCCTATCTTAATGGCCACTGGCTTTGCTGTAAAGCTACTGCAGATAATACTCCTGGCTGCACACCCTGCACAGGGTAAGGATCACTGTGCCCTTGGTTTAGGTATTGCCCAGGGGTATGTGTGTCTCTGCAGTGGGACTTGCAGGTAGTCAGTTACCAAGAAGATCTGCCAGCTGCACAGGCGTTGTGGTGTTTTCAAAGGCCATCTTTATTGTTATTTCTGATACTGACAGTATCTGCATATGTTGGTCAAAATGTTAACATTTTTAGAGTTCAGGAATTGATAGAAGCTAACTGTGGGATAAGATACTTCGGTTCTGATTATTTGTCATTAGTAAAAAGTCAGAAATCCCTACAGTGTCCTGTTTGTAAATTCCTGAAACAGACAGTCATCTGCTTCCAAATTTAATTCTAAACTAATCTTTTTCTAAGGGGCCCACTTATGCTCTCTGTTAAATAAAGAGGCCCTGTCTGGTTCATAAGAAACTATTTTCATCTAAAATGAGAGAAGCAGCAAGTCTGTAGTGGTAGTTAGTCTCAGAATAAAAGACCTGGACAGTTGGGAGTTCAGTGCTTTGGCTCCTCCATCTGGTTAAAGCAGACTAATTCACCAAAATGTCTGGATCCTGATACAGTCCTCTCTCAAGTCAGAGTGAAAGCACATTGGATAAATCCATGCATAAAGAAGTTTGAACTTGTCTGCCTTTTCTCTTGGGAAAAATGGGAAGTTTTGAGATCCATTATATACAATCTATTGGCTTTCAAGAGTATTCACTCTTACTTTCATCCTTGTTAGGTGTTTTTTGTGCTGTAATATACTGTTTAGCATATAACTTCTCCCTGTCTTCCTGATGCCTTACAGAGGCCTGCCAGCAAATATACAACTGGATATAGATGGAGATAGAGAAACTGAGCGTATCTACTCTCTTTTCAACTTGTATATGCCAAAATTGGAGAAAATGCAAGGTGAGGATGAAAGATCATTGCATCTTCAATATGCAAGCAAAAATACCTGTGAAAAATTGTATGTTCTAGCTAGACCAGTCTTGTGGATCACATCCTAGAACACAACAGCCAGTATTTAACTTGCTTCTGCTGTCTTGAGCCAGTTGAGTGAATTGTTTTTGGTGCAACATGCAGTCTCATAGTCTGTACAAAGTTCTTTGCATAATAAACAGTTGTTTGCAATACGGTCTTAACTGCAGCATCCTAAAATATTGTAGGCACAGAGCATTGCTTGGATACTCTAAATTGACAAATCAGAGCATGCACTAAAGCAGAAGTTTACTGATCCTGAAAAGAAGCACCAGCAAAATTGAGGTTTCGGTGGAACATGGTTTTGTGTTACCAGAAGTCATGTGCGCATTTCCTGATGCAGATCCCAAGAACAGGCTGGATACAAATGGTTTCTCAGGAAGGCTCTTTCAGAATTATCAGTGAAAGATGACCTGTGGATGTCTGTGAAAAGCTGAAAAGTGAAGATTGGGCTAGGAAACCCTCAGGAGCTGAGGGAAGCAGAGATGTGACATGAAGGATAAAAGAAAGAAGTGACAGCAGAGGAAGTTAGTCCTAGTAGGCATGCCAAGAAAAGTATCTGGTGTACATGGTGCCAGACTTGAAATCCCAATTTAGCACAGGGAGTGGCAGGGAAGCCTTCACTCTGGCACTGATCTTTAAATAGGACTTTATTTTATAATATGAGATAAGCTAGTGGTGTTGAACACACAGATTGGAAAGCACTTTAATCCATTCCTGGCCGCCATGCAATTGCAAACTTAAGATCCCCACCACTTCCGAGCTGTCTGAACCAATGCCCAGCTTTCCCCTGTTCCGAATCCTCGCTGCCAGAGCCAGCATTGAGTTTCAGTGTCGGGGAAAAGGATGCAGGTCTGGCACCGACAGTGCAGCAAGGGGAAGGTAACTCAAAAGCTGAGACTGTGACAGCAGTAAAGCTGGAAAGGTAGGGAAAAATAGAGACAAAGTAAAATATTCTCTCTCCTCTTCTAATATTCTCAGCTATAATGCAGAAGTAGATCACATGATGAATGTGTTGTAAATGTTCATGTCGTGATCTCTTAACCAGGAAGGCTCCCTGGTAGGATAAGAAGATAAGAAGACTTGCCCCTTCTTAGGGTATGTCCTTAAGCAGGCAGCCAGGCAGTAGTCATGACGTATTCTGCTTATGCTTGTTGTACAAATCTTTTAGGGGTAATGTGGTAGAACAACTTCCGTGACTACTTCAACCTGTAACTGTTTTGAATTCTGTCTGTTGTGCAGTACTGCACTTGCTGCTTAGGAATGGAGCCTGTCCTTCTCACCAGTGAGCAGTTGACTTTGTGCAGGCCAACCCTGCATCGTCAGAGTTAAGACTGTGTCAGAGTTCCCAAAGTATGTGCATGGGGTACTGCTAGTGGTCACTGAGATACAAGCGTTGCTTGTGGAGCAGGGGACAGCTGTGCGCCAGGCCAGGAGCAGCTGCCAGACTTGTTGCCCTTTCCTTAGGAGATGAGGAGGAGGGAACGGGCATGGGACAACCTCTGTGCCTACCAACAGCCCAGCAAAAGAAGAGCGAACTGGTCCTTCTGCTGTTGATGTGAGCCATGGTTCTGTTGTGTTCATACAGGAGCAAACCAAGGAACTGTATGAGCCCCAGACTGAGTATTTTTAGTCTGTTTCTCACTTCTTTTCCCCTGCCTATCTGATACCTATTCCTGTACTTTATTTTTTCCCCAGAGGCCTGTGGCAGCAAATCTGTTTATGATGGACCTGAAGAGGAAGAATATTCTACATTCATCATTGATGACCCTAAGGAGACGTATAAAACACTAAAGCTGATTATTGAAGGTGTTGGGACTTTAGAGCAGGAACACGCTCAATATAAGAGGGATAAGTTTAAGAAGACAAAATATGGAAGCCAGTAAGTATAATGGGTTGTCCAAACAGGGAACAATCCTGGGAAACGGTATTTCCCTTCTTTACATTCTGGCCTTTACCACAGTCATGTTCAAAAAAGATCCCGCAAATACACATGAAGGAAAATTGTGACTTAGGATTGATATCACAATATTTCAGAAGACTGTCAGGAGTTTTTAAATGCTTATTTTTTAATTCAGTTTCATTCATGAAAGTATGTGGGGGTTTTTCAGACTTTTGAAGGGTTTGTTTTGTTGGTTTTTTTTAATTTGAACTTGTGCTTGTGGAATAAGTAGTAAACACCAGAAGATAGATGTATTTAGCAGCTTATTTTAGAGTGTGGGTTTAAAAATGGGAAGAATGGCTGATACAGCCAGATGACTGTATTTTGTGTGCATGTAAATAAAGGAGTATTCTGCACATGGCTGACCAAAAAAAGGATCAATTCAATCAGTTCTTCCAGCTCAAATGAGATGCAGTATTATCATTATAATTACAGCTTTCAAAATCAAACTTAGGGAAAAGGTTTTGTCTGTTCACTTTCTGTTCCTACATTTTGATGTCTTGACAGAAAATTCTATGTATAGTACTTTTTCCTTTTTTTACCTTGCCTTTTAGGGAACATCCCATTGGTGACAAGAGCTTCCAGACGTACATCAGGCAGCAGTCGGAGATCTCAGCGCATTCCATATGAAGTGCAAAGGAAATCACAGGAGACAGTGCTGAAGGGTCGATCAGTGAAGCTAAAAAGCAAAACAAAAGGGAAGCCACACATGTAGCAAAATGTACGGATAAGTGTCAAGCTTACAAACTTTGAGACTTGCAAAACGTATTCTCTTTTCAAGAAACTGTTATAATAGTTGCTATGCACTTTATTCATCTGGTTATTGACAGATGATAGAACTCTGCCTTCTAGGCGGTTGTTGTCTTGTGTATTTTCAAAATTGCTTTGGTTTCTTGGAATCTAGTGATCAGTTCAATGATCAAGGTGTGTGGACTTCATCTTGACAACTTCCATGCAATTCCTTATGTTTCGGAAACCAAGCATGCTGCTAATATGCAGCATTTTCTAGAATGGTTGTTTGTTACTGTTTTTTCTTTCTGAGTAATGTATATTATGCCACACCCCTGTGTGTTCTCTTAGGAAAAGCTTAGTAACACTTTACTTCCAATGCCTACATTTAGAAAAGAAGCAGAGGAAGGACCCTCTGGTATTATCTCTTTTAACTTGTATTCTGAGCAGGCCAAGGAGCAGGCCTTTTGTTTTTACAGCAGCATAATTTTTGCTAAATGTGCACAGTTCTTACTAGAAATTCAGATCTGAATGGTACTCTTGATATTTTTGAGATACAAAGTCATTTCTCCAGACACATTCAGCAGACTTTGCTTTTGAAGATGCAATCTCAGCGGCATAAAAGAAATGAACTTATGTCAGAGCTACATGTCTCTTTTATGCAGTCCAGTGACTGGTAATCTTTGAAACTCTGCCAACTGAAAGGCAAGGTAAGCTGATATGGATGACCTTTTACCACCACAGTGAGAAGGACGAATAGAATACAAGTCTGGCAGCTGAGACACACTGACTCCCGGGCACAAAAGCCGTCAAGATGGGTTTTTTCTGAAAGGATGTTTAAGCACTGGAGTCCCTGCTATCCTAGAACCACTTGTTTTTCTGGAAAATAGATTTCTACTTTTCCAAAAATGTTTTTAAATACTTTTTTTGAAGAGATTTGTTAAAAGGTATTTAGTATATTAACACGTGTAATGGTAACTTGTTAATATTCTGAGTGTAGTGAAAAATGGAATGAGCTGTGTATCTCACTAATACCACCAAAAGTCATTAAGGAGGGGAATAAAGATCTGCTAAATATAAGATAGATATTTATGTATGCTGTTTAGTTGTACATCATAACTTTCCTCTGCATAAGGGTCTGATTTACAAACATCTAGCTTTGATGGCACAGAAGCCTGCATGATGGATTTTAAGCTTCTGTGGAGTAGAAGCTAGTGTTGGTTTTAAGCTGAATTGGAACAGAAAGCATTGAACTATCAGTTTAATGTGAAGATATTTGTGTCTCTGTTTAAAGTGTTGCAGAGTCACTCTTAACTGTGTCCTTGTATCTGATGTGATTTAAGATGGCTGAAGTACTTTGAATGCCTCTGTTTGTTAGTGATCCTCTTAGGAATGAGGTTTTCTTTTTGTTTGAGTATATAGTAGACCACCTCCTAGTAGATGATAAATGATCTTTTATTCATCTTCACCCAGCAGACTGGGGAAAGGGAAGTAATGAAGCATTGCAGAGATGCATTTTGGACTCCAAGCTTTTAGCTGCCATGAACTGCAATTTTTAACATGTATTTGTAACTTAATATTGTTTATAAAATACTAATGACCTGTAATGTGTGTTCTACTTGCCAATTAAAAGAAATGTTTTATTTCTGAAAACTGTGTGCACGTTTGGCGTCTGTTTAGGTTCACATTGGTCACCAGGGGTGCCTGTTGGCACAGCATCGGCTATTCGGAGTTGGACCATGATTGTTGTGAGTGTAAACCAATCTCTGTTGGGGCTGCTGAGTCCTATCCTCACTCCTCCTCCCATCCCCACACATCCTCTCTGGATACTCATGTGCATGAAGCTTTGGCTGGGAGGCGTTGTGTGCCAACCTGCGCTCACTGGTTCTGTTGGGGAGTGTTTGCAGGAAGGCCAGTCACAGCCCCACCAGGATAAAAACCTGTTGACCACCTCATTCAGGAATGTTCAAGGTGACTTCCACTGCTGTATCAGGCGCTCTGTCACCAGGATGCAGGTGTGCATTTCTGAGAAACTTGTGGAGAAGAGCTTCTAGATGAGTGACAGCAGTGGTTTAACAGGTAAACCACAGCCAGGAAAGGAAACCAAATTGATGGTGGAAGATACATTACCACTGTCTTGGTGAAGGTGAACTTGACCACAGTTTACGTAAGTGTGTGTGTTTGCAGAGGAATTGTAAACCTTGTGTTAAAAACGAACAGGGTTTTAAGTGAGATGAGGTAGTAAACTGACACAGGGTTTGTAAGAAATGAGCAGAGTTAAATACAAAATTACTGTGACACCATTCCCAGCGCTGTCTCCTTTCCACTCGGTCTCATTCAATGTGTACCATAATTTTGTTTTCCTGCTAACATGTCTTAGATTGAGACAGTAGGAAATCTTTGAAAGCTGCTTCTCTTATGGCATAACTTAATTAACAGGGTAGGTGAGGGGGTTGTGTTAAAACTGGACTTCCAGTACTTGCTTAGCCTCTGTCTCCTGGCTGTCTGCAGCTTATGTTTCTGATGATATCTTCGAAAGTACTCAGCATGCCCACAAAACAGATGATGTGACAGAAACATTTGGGACAGCATCCCTTGTATCTGAAATGAAGAAAATAACATTAAAAATAAAGAAAAACACAGCCATAAGTAAGCATGTCAGGTCAGTTTTCTTTCTTTCTGTCCTTTATCCCAGCCCAACAGGCAAAAAAAATCATTTTTTAAAGAAAAAATTTAGAAGCTGGTCTGTTCTCTCCCGTGACTCCCGTTACCAAAAGATCCTCCTGCCTGTTTTCTCCGCTGCTGAGTCAGTGCACTAGGGCACAGCTGACCTGATGACAGGACCCAAGGGGCCCTGTCCTGTGTCCATTCCAGGTCAAAGGAGGTGGTGTCTCTGGCCAGGCAAATGTCTTTGTGCCTTTTGGAAGTGAAGAGTTCGGACCGAGAGATGTGGCTGTGACACTGCACACCCGAAGTCATGTTTCCTGTTTCCTAAGGCAATGGACAGGAGTTTAGTTGACACACAAAATCGTGTCACTTGTGTGTGCGTGTTGTGTAGGTGGATGGAGTAGAGATGGAGAGCAGCTGCTGTGGTGATGACAAATGACAGCCTTTTTGTGCTGTGGCTGTTGTGTCTGAAGCTGTGCTGGGATGCAGTCTGGTGGGTAGCAGGAGTGACAAGCCTTGCAAGTGCCAATGATGCTTTGACACATCAACTGGGTGGAACTTGGTTCTTCACCAAGTAAGATTTTAATGCGGTCTGTGTATGGATGAGAGCATTGAAGAACAAGGTTCTTGTCTGGAAATGTTTCCATGTGAAGACCACCAAATGGAAAAAGAGAAAAGCACAATGTGCCACGGGCATGGCACACGGCTGATGCAAAGAGCACCCAGGGCCCACCACACCCTTAAAATACTCATGGGAGTCTGCTCCAACAGCTGCCATCTGAGAAGCCATGAGAAATCGGTGAGAACTTCTGTCTGCATGAAGAGCTGATTTGGGGCTAATGTGCCTTGCTGTGCGACGCAGCTGTCTGAGGCACTTGGGCGTTGATGTGATTCCCGTCTCTATCCCTTCTCTCCAATACTCCAGGCAGTTTCAAGGAGGTCGTTTCAACCTGTAATCCCTTAGGCATGGTTATAACGGGAAGATGGCCTGGGCAGTGGGAGAATGCGTGAACCCTGCCAGTCCCCGTGATCAGCTCCGGGAAATGGATGTGGCAGGAGGAGTACGGTGTAGGAGAGTGTGCAGCCGGAGGCTGGGACCGATGCTGGGTGGTGCTTGGAGGTAGAGTGTAAAAGCATCCTCCCATGAGCCACCTTCCGTATTCATTGCAGCTGGAGACAAAGGCCAGCAGGCTGACTGGAGAAGACATTTCTTTCTGGCTCTGAGCTTATGTCATTAAACAGTAAATGAATTATTCCAAAGGGCAAGTGTGTACTGAGGAAAAAACAAAGTGTTAGGACAGAAGCTCTGTATTCCTACGTGGGTAAGATTCTGGATCTGGGCTGTGTAAGAAAATTTGGAAGAAGCCATCACAGAGCAAATAATTTTTCTAGGTTCCTAAAATAACCTAAGATAAAACAGGATCCTAGGGGATTCATCCTGAGTCTGGAAACAGCATGCCTAACTTCTGAACAAACCACACCTGCCTTTCCATTTCAATTCCCATTCTTCATCTGCTGCTCTATGATCTGAGCCACTCTGATTTACCTGAAAAGTTCAAATCATTTGGTTTATCATGTTTGTGCAGAGCTATTATTACTTTTAACACAAAGTTACCTGATGTTAGTGGGTTTGCCTGCAAAGTTAATGGGGGGGTGCTGATTAAACAAAAGGCTCACCAGCAGCCTGGGCTAAATGTAAAGAATGTTTAAGTAATAAAAAGAGAAATTGGCTTTTATACTAGTTTGAAAATGTTGCCACACTGAATCTTACCAAAAACATACCCTGGGCATACACAGCTCTGGTTAATTAACCTCTGGTTAATTCTGGCAAATTCTCTCCACGAGTATTGGAGCCTGTATGGTGTCTGACCAATTTTACTAAATTCACTCAACTTCTTTAACCTCTGTCACAGTTGTCACTGGTGCACTGTCCTGCCCTAAAGCTGAGGAAAGGAACTATATTTTCTATTATTCACTTGAGGCCACAACAAGTGTACTACCTGGATATGGACTCTTACTTTTCTTACATGAAAACAAGTAAGTCTTGATAGAGGTCACAATGGTGCACAGGATTGCCATCAGGTACCAAAGGTGTACCTGGTATAGCAGAAATTAATTTATTTGATTAAGAAAGGCATGTATATAGGCATGTACTTCTCTGCGGGTGGAAACTTAAACTGTAGTCACTGGGTTTGCGTAGAGAAATCTGCTGACAAGTATAAAAAGGAAGCAAATTTTATGAATTGTAGGGAAAGACAAAGGGAAATGATTGATGAAAACAGAAACTGTGCACACAAAAATGGCCACCCCAAAACACCTCATGTTTTGCTTTCTTCTGCAAGCTTCTCAATGTTACAGCTCAGCTATAATTCCTACTTCTCAACCTCTCCAGAAGCCGTCCTCTGGCAGCCATGACATCCTATGCCTGTGATGGACATGACTGGAGAGGCTCACAGCTAAGAAAAGCAACTTTAAAAATAGACAGGCTCATCTGGGATGTCTGGAGATGCAAATGCTTCACCTCCTGCTGAGCCACGGTGTTATGAGGACAACCCCATGGTATGTTTTCTCGTGTGGCACAGCCCCCTTAAAGACATTCCTGTCCCCTACCCCCTCTCCCAGCCCTGGCTGTGGTTCAGCATCCTATTAATAGCATTGAGGCAATTGAATCAGTGGAACAATTAAAACTTGTTAGAAGAGGGGGAGATTTTGGAAAAACCTGGAGCATCTACCTGACCAGGTTTACAGTAGCATCACAAACACTTGCATCAGCACACCTGATGAGGTGGGGACAAGCCACCCCAGATGGCTTTGCCACCAGAGCGAATGCCTGTCCCAGCTATGCTCCAAGCCCATTTGCTTCCAGCGCCATCCCACCTCATGCTCCCTGTAAAATGACCGATGCACAGCACCGTCTGTGACAAGAGACCTTCTTCTGAAGCCAGTGAAGCCTGTGTGTATGTCCCCTCCCCCCAGAATGCGCTGTTGTTGAGGTGACCCCCGTCCCCATCTTTGTCTTTTGTCTTGTGTACACGTGCAGCCTGGCGGCTGCCCAAGGCTCCTGAGAGAGATCTTCAGCAAAGAGAACTAGGCAAAACCAGAGAGAAATTAGTCTCTGAGGTCTGTCACTTCCTGCTGGCACAGTACCATGTTTCCTCAGGGTTTACCAAGGAGCTGCACCTGTGATAGCTGCACCTGTGATAGCTGCTCCTGCACCCTCCCCACTAGCCCTCAGCTGCCTTGAATCTCCCCTGTTGAAGACCGCCATAGGCTCAAAGGCAGGTTTCCCACTGGAGAGCTGGGCCTGAACCTCATTTGTCTGAAAAACGTCATCCTTTTTCAATCCAGAAAAGTCTTCTTGGCATAATTTCCATCAAAGGTGCCCAGAAGGGAGAAGGGTAAGCAAAAAGCCTTCACACAGAACAGTTTGGAGAGTCCTCTGAGGGGATTTGGCACCGACTCTCAGCAGAGGGTAGCTGCCACCCAGGTCGTGTTGGTGTCAGAAAGAGTTGGCCGATGCTTTTGCTTTATTTAGAAGTCGCAAGTGCAGAAGAGAGGGGATGAAGGAGCTGGCAGGCCTGGGCAGGCAGTAAGGATCAGCATTACAGGGAGGAAGGCCTGGAAATCCTCATGGGGGCTGGAGGAAGGCAGGACCCATCTTCCTGGGCCAGAAGGGGCCAAGTGCCCTTGTGTTTGAGAGACCTGACACAGTCGAGGTAAAGCAAGATCCAAGGGGCCTTGGGCAGGCTCAAGTAGAAGAATCGGCACTGATTTTGCCTACCAGGTTCCCAAAGCTGAATGATGCTCCCGTAATCAGGCTGTTCAGTAATTAGCTTTCTCTGCCTGTTTCTCCTGCCTAAGCATTTCCTGCTGTGAGAGTGAGCTGTTGGTTGCTGTTGTGTTCCTCAAAGCAGCACCATGAGCTACCACACAGCCTTGTGTGCATGGACCACCTGCAGCTGCAGTGGCTGCCTGGGGCCACCAGGGAGGAAAGCGGGGCACTTTTCCCCTGGCTTCCTGCAGGTGAGTGCTGCTGGCTGCCTCTTCAGGCAAGGTTGCTCTTCCTGGCACAACTTCTTCTCCCAACCCTTCCTTACTTCCCGCCTGCCTTCCTCTAAGTGTACCGGGTTGGCCCTGCCCTTCCAAAATTGTTCCCATCTCTTCTCCTCACTTGGTGCCTTGTCCCAGATGGGGACAGTCGCTGCTCCCCAGCACTTTCCTCTTACTCCATGTGCCAGGCCCAGCCTTCTACCCCTTCCCATGTCTCAGACCCCTTGTTCACTACCATCCTAGTTCCATCGCTAATTAGGCAATTGCCAAGAGGTTCAGTGTGGAAGGGGCCTCTGGGGTCCGTCTCATCACAGCTCCCCCTCAGACAGATCAGACAGGTTTTTTG
>JAOQGH010000001.1:143504133-143539249 GCA_025769975.1 Gallinago jamesoni
AGAGGTTCAGTGTGGAAGGGGCCTCTGGGGTCCGTCTCATCACAGCTCCCCCTCAGACAGATCAGACAGGTTTTTTGATTCCTCCTGATAGTACCTCTGTGAAGCAGCACCACTGTCTCCACTTGGGCGGTGATACAACATTGTAATGGAGGAGGAAGGAAGCTGGTGAGGTCTCCATGGAATATTTCTATTTTTTCTTCCCTTACAAATACAATAACCTCAGTATTCCTTGGAGCTGATGGGGAGCATAAGAAGTACTTCCATGCCATGGGCACGGATGCAAGCATCCTTGCCTGTAAAATCTCACTTATCTGAGTATTTGTATGTATCAGGAGCTGAGTGTTCAAAAATGGAGATTAGGGACTTTGAACCTATATTAATGACAAGTGGGTTTTCTTTTGCAGGGGTTGGGGAATGATGTTCTGCTGAATACGTTTACATACAACCCTTACAGCACTGTTTGAATGTTACTTAACCAGGCAATTTCTGACATCCACAGGGAATAAGATCTGTATTCCAAATTAATTCAGTAACAGCCATAAGACAAAGGAAATGGGATCTGTCTCTCCACATGTAGATGCCCACCATGCAGATACATATATTCAGTAGTTACTTAACCTGCTTTAATAGTCAGGGGAAAAAAAGAGGCCTCTCTAGAGCATGACTCACAATTTTAGATGTCTACTCTAGAATGAAATTAATCGAACCCTAAAAATTTGCTCTTCTCTTCTGTTGACCACGAGGAACCCAGCATGGTTGTTTCCAGTGTTTTGCTTACGGTAAAAACGTCTAAAGCTGGTGAGATAAATCCCACCCGGAGGTGATAGGAGAGGACCCTGGCTGTTGTGATGTGTGTTGTCACTCTTCTTTGCTCACCCTCATTGTGCAGCAGGGATTTTTTTGCAAGCCCTGGTTTTCCTCGCAGGGTTTTTCCCTCCTGCCTTGGGTGCCACAGGGATGGCTCAGGCCGCTAGGTGGGGGTGCTCTCATGCAGGATCTGTCCCACAGCCCTGCTCAGCTTTGGGCTGTGTTGCAACAATCCCAACCAGGAGAAGCTGGTGAGCACCAGGATTGGCCCCTGTGCATTGCTGACTCAGCTGGTGCCACACGACTGACCCGGGTGGGGTGCGAGGGCACCACGGGGTCCCACTGAGCCTGCCAGAACACGCTCTTGCAGGATGGCACTGGCTTTTTGTTCTCCTGACCATCGTGGCAGGACAGGACAACACCTGGTTGGGTACAAAGCCAGAGCTGCTCCAACAGCGCCTGATGCATGATGAAGGCTGCCAGGACAGAGTGTCCCCTCCCAAACAAGCTGGTACTGGCAGAGTGAGTGTGAGCAAATAATAGGCTCAAGCCTTGTGTGGTGCCTCCATAGTGCTTTTAATTGTGTACTTGGTACCAGAAGAAAGGCTATTGCTGCTTGGCAGAGGGCAGCCGGAGATGAGAAAGGGAAATCCCTTGCTCCCTCAGAGATGTCAAAAGGATCCAAACGAGGGTGGTTGCTATTCTCACATGGTATCTCTCAGATCTAGAGCTCCCAAGCAGCAATGAAATTCCTGGTTATTGCTTTCGGTTTACTTTGCACTTATTATTATATTGCATGGGTGTGATATTGATCTTATTTTAAGAATCTCTGCCGCCCTGATGTGCCTGTTGTGTCGTCTTTTCTTATGTGGGAAGGTAAACTTGCTTGACTGGGTGAGCTGCACGTCCTTATTGTTGAACTCACGCTGGAAAACATCTGTACGTTTAACTTTCCAGTGCCACAAGCGATTCCCTTGGTGTGGATCACAGCTTGAGAACTGTAGACCTAGAACTGGCCTCATGGTCATTTCTGGGCTGGCTGGGAAGAAAACCAAAGGCCACAGGGCCTTATAGCACCAGTACAGTAACCAGCACATCCATGTCAGAGATGGTCCAAAGGACTTACGTTCTAAAAAATAGGTCTGAAAAAAAGATTTCTAAGAAAAGCGCAGAATACTGGCATTCTTAAATTTGGGAACAGGGATATCCCCGATTGTTTTTGCAAGCACTAGCAAAACAATAATAATACTATATTTGATCATTCTTGTGAAATATAATCAGGTGAAGACTTCGTTAGAGCCCTTTGGCTGTCTGACCCAGAACAACCATAAAGCACTTCCTTAAGACAGAGTAAGTATCCTTTGTGCATTACTCTTTCATTTGCAGGGATCAGGTGGGGGTTATCAGTCCTCAGCAGAGAGCTGCTGGCAAACCATCTCTGCCTCTTTCCTGGTGTCCGGGCTCCAGAGGAGCTTGGCTGCCTCTCAGGCTGGATGAGGCAGGAGAAGCAGGAGAGAGAAGAAGCAGTACTAATCAGGCTTAGCAACTGCTCAGACCTTGATCTGGGGAGGGATCTAGACCTCAGCTGGACAGGAGGGGAGAAGCTTTCTCCACCAGTATTCTTTCATGTCTCCTCCCCATCACCACCCATTCAGACCTCTTCCCTGTTGTGGCTTAACCCAAACCTGACCTCCCCCAGCCCCTTCTGCTGTCACTGTCCACCCATGGCATTGGGGGTGACTGCTTGCAGGTCTCCTGGGAGGAGCAGATCCTACTCCCCACATGCTACCAGCCACCACTGGCAGGAGTATGCGAGCCCAGAGAGTTTGCCAGAGAGAGATGTGCCCAGCTGGCACTGGCGAGGCTGTAATGTGTGGCTGTGGAGCACCTCTCCAGGGCACATCCTGGAAGAGGCAGCATAAATCAGGCCAGCTGTGTGGCTTTTTCCCCCTGCTCTGTGCAGAGCAGCTGATTTCTTTTTGTTTGCTCTGTGTGTTTTTCCCTTGAAGGCACGTGATGCTTGATCCGCAGATATTCTTTCTTAAGAAATGTTTACCCAAGTTTCGAGCCAATGCTGGGACCTGGAAGCTGAGCACTTCTCAGGAAGCCCCTCCTCTGCCACACCACTAAATCGCAGCTTTTTGTCCCTTTCCCCTGGACAAACACAGGGACAGGGCTGGTCAGAGGTGGGCTGGCAGGAGCAGCGTGTTTGTGGCACAGGCTGCTTTCATCTATGCTGCCAGAGACGGGATGCGTTACGCACTGGCGAGCTGAGACATCTGTCTCCAGATGCTGGAGCATCTCATCCTCGGCTGTGAGGGTTGACGAGGACCAGCTGAAAAGCAGATGCTGATTAAAATGAAAAAGCAGAGCTTCAGCCTGGTTTGTTCCTATTTCCAGGTCGCTTTACACAGAGGACTAACACCCGTTATAGGATGCTGGAGGAAGGGCATGATCTGTTGGGGTTATTCCTAAAGGGCTATGCTGGATCCACACTCTTTTTCCTGCGACATGTAGCTTTGCATTTAGGTGAATATGTGCCCTCACCCCTGTCTGCTATGTAGGTTCCTGCTACTGGTCTGCCTCACACCTGCTTTCTGTGGCCTGAGTTTTACCTGCTCTTTCATCAGGGTCCTGCTTTTATAATACCAAGCAGCAGTTCTGCTGGGAAGGGCCGGGGGCAGTGCAGAACCTTACCTTCATCTTGCACCAGAGAAGTGGGTGTGTGCTCAGACTGCTCTTCCCAAAATGCATCTGTTGCAAATGCAAAAGCCCGTGAGAGGGAGAAGAAAGCAGTGTTAAATGCGATGTTCTTTCTTCTGCCATCTGTTTCTGTTAAAAGAGGCACAGGTGAGATGACACTGCAAGATTTCCACTCAACAGGAAGTGAGGAGACGGTTTCCCATTGAGAGCTGTGTACAACCATCCATGGCTTCACAGCCTGGGAAAGGCACCACTGGGCTAAAAATTTGCAGAAAAATTTTCCATGAATAAGAAGTTCTCTGAGTTTGGCAAGTGAAAAAAAATAAAATAAGAAAAGAAGAATAGAAGAACTAGAGCAAATTCAGCAGTGAGAAACTGCCTGGAGGTTAAATCTTTGCCTTTGCCACTCTTCAAACTGTGCTGCCCTCATGGGTGAGTGAGAGCAGAGTTGCATGTTCGAGGAGTGGGTCAATTTTTGCTTTAAACACTCAGCATAACGCATGAGATGAACCACCTCTTCCTCAGGCGGTGAGAGCCCCACACCCAAGTGCTCACCATCCAGACACACTTCAGACTGCTCTATGATAGAGAGGTTATCCAGTGGTCTAGGACTCACTAACAAGAGGACTTTTTCACATCACTCAGCGGTAGGGATCTGGAAGGTCTGAGAGGTGTTTTTGATACAGTGGGTGTATGAAGCACCTACATCAGCCCAAGAGTCATACACGCACTCTCTTGTTAAATGGGTTTTAAAATTTTGACTCTCAGGGCTTTGAACTATCGGCATCAAAATGAGACTTAGATTCAGTTTTGAGGACTCAGTGGATGACGCTTTGCGTTGAGTAATCCCTCCAGCGTCTAGGAGACATGACTTCAGTGCCCCTGATGACCTGTGGAGTCAGGCGAGGCAAGTCACTGGAGCTACTTGTTATTCAGTTCCCTTGGACCAGAGAGTGAGCAACATCCTGCTCAACATTCCTTGGAAAAGTTGAGGAAGGCCTGTGTGGTCTTAAGCCCTTTCAAATCCTACTGAAACTAAGAATTGAGATCTTAACCTGATAAACAACACCCCAAAACTATGCTCTGCATGGGACAGTAGTTCACAAACTTCTCTGTTGCTTACTCCATTTCTTATTGAGAGCCACTGGTCCTACAAAGCCTCTGGGCAACTTGAGCTTGTGTTTGGAAACCTCTGTTTTGGAAGGTGCAAAAAATAGCCACAGACTCCATCGCTGTCACTGTTAGCCTAAACTCAGTAGAGCCAGATACAGGAGAATTGCTTATGGGGGACATATTTGTGTACACATATCACACGTGTGCATTCAATGATGCTTGCTCGTGGCCACTGCTGTCTGCACTTGGTACATATCAACAGCACCAAACGGAGCTGTTGCAGTATTTTAACTGGAGGTCTCTTTTTCACTGAGAGATTCAGAGGATTATAAAGAATTAGAGTGTGAAACTTTTGTCTGTCAGCGGGCCTTTCAGTGAGGGTGGTCTGAAGACATCATTTCTGTTGCGTGTAAGAATTATGAAAGAAATGGGAAAGCTCCAAAGCTTCCCAGGAAATCTTCACACAGACAGGCTGCCAGAAGGCTGAAGAGTCTGAGGAGTCCTGACCCTTGAGGACTCCCACTTACCCCCCAGTGGTGTAGGGCTGTCTGCAGCACAGCTGCTCCAGCTCAGATTGAGGCATCCAAAAAATATTCCAAGGTCGCCATAGTTTTCCATCCCATAGGGCTTGCCTCCACGTCAGCAGCCCTATGGTGTTCTTTGGATCTACAGGTTATTTTCCATCTTATAAAGTATGAGG
This sequence comes from Gallinago jamesoni, assembly GCA_025769975.1. Lineage (NCBI taxonomy): Eukaryota > Metazoa > Chordata > Aves > Charadriiformes > Scolopacidae > Gallinago > Gallinago jamesoni. The sequence goes on from JAOQGH010000001.1 coordinate 143,509,457, forward strand.
CTTGCTGCTGAATAGTTGATAGGTTGGGTAAAATCCCCTGTTTCCCCCATCCTTCTCTAGTAACATTTTCCCCTCTGTGCCCTGCCTCCATCAATGGGACTGATGTTTTCTTCCAAGTTAACAGCATACATCTGCCACCAGCTTCCCGTGCTCATGGGAAGTCTTGCTGTATTCCTCAAAAGCACAGCGCTGTCTCTTGCAGCAACCAAATCAGTCACTGCTGTTGTCAAACCAATTGTGCATCAGATAAGTCAGCAACAAATATTGGGCAATGCTCATAGTGCCCCTGGCAGCGCTGCACAGGGAAGTAAATCTCATCAGACCTCAGCACATCCTGTGTCCCTGGAAGCTCTGGAGAGCATCACTTCCTTCTCCTGATGTAAATGTCTTCCAGGGCTGAAGAACTTCATCTGACATTCAGACAGCCTCCTTGAAATGCTAAGGGTAATGTCACTTTAATTGCCTTTGAATAGGTCTCATCAACCTTGTGGCTGCAGACGGAAATAGCTTTTCATCAGACAATCTTCCTTTTTCTGTTCTTTTCCCTGAGATCACTTTTTACTGGAGGAAATATGTCATTTACAGCAATGGGCTTGCAGGGGGCCAGGAAGGCGTCTCTGCAAGCTGGATTTCTTCACCCTTTTCTGACCAACTGATTTGCTTGGCAACAGCAGACAAAAACAATGAGGAGAGGCTGCCTTGGAGGAGAGTGGACGTCCTGTAGGCCATGATCTGATGTTTTCCAGACAATGAAAAATAGCAAACTTCACTCTTCTCCAATTCTTCAACATCATCAAAAAGCAGATAATCTATTTCTTCATGGGCTTAACCAAAACACATGTTAACCCTTTTGGCTACAGCCTGAAAACTAGGAGCTCAAATTCAGTTCCCAATTCAAATCTGTAAATTATTTTTTTTAAGAGACCCTGCTTTTCACCTCCTCACCCTCTGAGCCCATCTGGCTTTCTCTATTCATCCTCTGTCCCTTGGAGAGCCATGTGATGGGGCTGGCTGTAGACAGAACCCATCTCTTCAGAAACTGGTAGAGCCAGAACTCGCCAGGTGCCCAGAAACACCCTGGGAAAGGACATGATGTGAGCACGATTAATAAAATGCTGATTTTCATGTAAGGAATTGGAAAGATCATAGAGGGGGAGGGAAATGGCCAAAAGAGGTAGGTATGGACTGACTCATCAGCAAAACTCTTATTAGCACAGTGGTTAACCTGGTCTCTTGATCTGGTCAATGTAAAATGACAAGGTGGTTTGTGCCTCCAGAAGCCCTGCTTGTAAAATTGAGGCAGATGAGCTTTAGGTTTTGCTGTGAATAGCTCAATGGTGCTACCTCATGGCCAGACAGAAAACTACTTTGCCCTTATATTTCTTCCCCATTTTTAATTTCTCCTGCAAGTGACAGACAGGTTTTCTCTTACGACTGGCATGAGAGACTCTTGCTACAGGATTCTCTTACTGCTAGGCAAATATTCCAAGTACATCCAATGTATCCAGATGCATAAATTGGGATATTTTTTTTTTTGGTCAGGAGGGAGCGCAAGTACTTTTGTGAAGTACTTTTGTTGAATATAATGTTTCTGTCTGTCCTTCTCCTGTTACCCGGGGCAGTGCCGTACCCATCTCCGATGGGGACCTCTTTGGCACAGGGACCACTTCCAAACTCAGTTGTCCGGCTCCCTGCAGGACAGGCCACAGTGGTGCAGCCTTATCTTGGGGAAGATGAAGCTAAGGAACAAGTCATAAAGAAACTGCTCAAGGCCTCTCAATAAGTTGCCAGTAGAGGCCTGATTATTTTGTGTCTTTCCCCCATTAGATGCCACTTGTCTTCTCATCCCTTCAACACTACCTGTAAAAAGTTCAAGCATCAACACACAAAGATTCATGAGGAGACTCTAGAGGACTCCAGAAGAGATTCATGAATTGGAAACTTGATCTGGCCTGGAAACCTCTCATTCCCATTCACCAGCTTGTTTCCTGCTATGCTGCTAAATAAAAGAGGACTGGGACATATCTTGAGGCCATTCTTACCTGCCCCATGTTAGGCAGATTCAAGCCATGCTGATAGCTTCACACTGTGCCACACTTGGCCTGGGTTTCCTCTGAACTGCAGGTGGTTCCTCTTTGACCCAAAGGCATATTTTTGTTTTGCTGTCTCCTTTTGGTGCAAAGGGTCAGAAATAACATGAGGCCCTGCAGTGTAGCCCCCCCAAGTGGGAACTTTATAGCCAAATATCAGAGATGGGAATGTATCCCCCCTGATCAATGTTTTTGTGAGCTAACTGCAGTTACGGAATCACAGAATGATATGGGGTTGGAAGGGACCTCTGGAGATCATCTAGTCCAACTCCCCTGCCAAAGCAGGTCCACCTAGAGCAGGTTGCACAGGAGCATGTCCAGGCAGGTTTTGAATGTCTTTGAATGTTTTGAAGTTCCTGCGAAAAGGTGCAAAGCCTTTGGCAGCCAGGGAGTCAAAGCCTGAAGAGCGAAGACTGATATCCCCACCGACTAAGGCTGGCTGCAGCTCCTCCCAGAGCAGCAGTCATCCTTCCTTTATCAAATTAGCCATTGTGAGACCCCTGTCAAAAAAGTTTCTCTGGAGGGCAGCAAATAGGGTAATAGTTGTCCAGCTCATGCACAAGAAATTAGCTCAGGTTGCCAGAAGCTCTTCCACTGGTTCTGTAAAAGAGTAGGGCAGCATATTGTAAAATGACCCCCATACACACCATAGTGGACCTGATACAATGCAAGATTTTGGTGTCCCAGTTACAGAGACAGGTCAAGTATTTAGGGAGGAAAAGTAGTTGCCCTTTTGGGGGGAGGTTGTGTTGAGACCAGTCTTCTGTAACTGGTGTCTTCCTGCTGCTTTTCTATGGAGATGTGACGCACACACCTTGTTAGCTGAACTGACCTAGAATGCAATCCTACCGAGGTCCAGAGCTGAGCACCTATAAAAAATTGTTCAAAACTCTTTATTTTTCATAAGGTTTTGTTAATCCAGCATACAGGAGCTAGACTGGGGGGGCCACAACCTCGTGTCGGTACGACCATCATCCTTGGAGCTGAGTTGGAGAACTGTTCCTCCCCTGACTTTAATATCAACCAGTCTTCTGACCTATGTCAAAAATATGTGGTAATTCGGCCCTGTCACCAGCACTAACAGCACTCTGCCCTCCTGAGCATCCTTCCCAGCACAGGCACGAGCCAGGAGATGTTATGAATGGGAAGAGGCCTGGGGATAAGTGGCAACCTCTTTGAAATCTGTCACTTTTGGCAAATGGTAAGTGAGCACTTTGGTTTGATGAGAGCTTCATGGTGTATCCCAAAACCAGCAGCAGCAGCTCTGGAGGTGTTTTGCCAAGCCCAGGGCTGCTGGAGCAACATCACTGGGAGGGAGGATCCGTGAAGTCTAAGGAAGGGTTGCCTCTCAGCTAAACATGAATGAAGGCCTATTCAGCTGAGGAAGGCTCCTCCCCTGCTTGTTTTGGGACCTCGAAGAAGCATTCAGTGACTTACAGGAAGATTTACACAATGTCCCAGCACTGCTTGCTTCCTGCCGTGGGGACACAGAGTTTCCAAGAATTCGGAGAGCTTGCGAGAGACACTGAGCCACCGCCTGGCAGGAGAGGTGCTGGGTCTGCACATGCACGCAGCCAGTGAAACGAGGAAGCATGGCCAAAGTACTTTTTTGGCATGTTTTTCTTTCAAAAAACATGCAGAAATATAAATTTAAACTGACAAGTTTAAGTCACTAGAAAGCCCCATGGAAGAGGCTTGGTATTGCTCATGTGGGAGCTCTCGGCTGACATGTGGTACAGAAAGCTGCAGTCTTCTGAGAGGATGGGTTTAATGTTAGCTGGACTTCTTTTTTGTGGGGTCGATGCAGAGAGACACTGAAATTGTACCGCTTTTGCACAAGTGCAAAATTCCAGTAGCCTCAGCTTAAGAAAATAAAACATTAAAGTTCAGATTGCAAAATGTGATCCAGTTGCTCTTGGTATAAGAAAAAAGTCAATACTCAAGATATTTAAGTTGAGAACAGAGTTTTGCTGTTTCTCCTGTTTATCTGCTTTGATGTGCTCACAGCTACCAAAACAATGGAGTGAACAGGGAATAATAAAACTGATATTAACTGTAAAACTGAGCGCAGATCAACTGGCAGTTATGAGATTTGTCCAATATCACTGTGCTCTGTAATAAATCTGGGTCTCCAAGGACCCCGTGACTGAGGAACACAAGCAGAGAGCATTTACCATGATGGTGTGTGTAAGCACGATGTTTGGATGGGCAAATATCACTCTGTATCCCAGTCTCTGCCAGCAGGTCCCTGTTGCATACCTGCACCAAATGACAGTCAAAGCAAACTAGGTGTGGTATTACATATGAAAAAAGAAAAGAAAAAAGCCCTCAGGATAAACCACAGAGGGTAAGCAACCAGAAATACAAACAGCGTGTTCTCCAGCACTGCTTTCCAATGTTTCCTGTGTCTCTGACTCCTAAGCATTTCCCTGTGCCTGTGCCAGCCTGGGTTCCCTGCATTTATTTACTTCTATGAACAATAGCCTGCTTTTTCTTAGCTGTCTTTCAGGGACCCTTTCAAGGCAGCACCCTCTGAAAACCATCACCTTCTGGAAGGGACCTTTTGTGACAAGAGCCACGCAAGCCAGCGCAGAGTAAAAATCTCACCTGTGGGAGATGGAAATCCCATTTTTCAAGAACATTCCAGCTTTAATATGTACTGACAACCTCCAGAGAAGAAAGGAAATAGTTTTAAAATACTTTTCCTCATTTCTTTTGGAAATCAGAAAATGCTGATGTCCTGTGTTGGGGGCATGGCTAGTGGAGCCAGGCTGTGTGAGTGAGTCCCCGGCGATTACAGAGACTTCTCTCGTTATATTCCCTGTCCCTGCTGTCATGAGTTTGCATATGATGGTGTCTTAGGACAGCTACTTCTTCAAGCCCGTGGTGTGGTGGGGACATATTTTCTCACATTCCAATGATGTTACACTACACTGTACTGGACCAGAGGGGTCTTCGATGTTGTGGATGAGGATCAGTGGGTGACAGTCCTGCTTTTCTCCTTTGGGCATTTACATCAGTGAAACTCCCTCTCCAAGCTGTTGATGCTAGGACAGCTGTCTCGGGGGCTGTCCTTGCTGTCCTGAATGAAGAAAACCCTTCTGAGAGCCTCTGCTTTGCTCTGCAGGAATGCCCCTCACACGTCATCTCAGGTTGAGGCATGTTCCCATTAGCATCAGATCTGGCATTCTTTATGGTGGGACCTTCTTCCCCTAGACTCTGCACTTCCTGTGCGTGACAGTCTGTCCAACAGTTTCCCCAGCTCATGGCTCATCTTCCCTTCATCTCATCTTCATATTCATTGTAGATATTAAAAATCAGAGCAGATTTCACAGCCTAACTCTCCAAAATGCTGTCCTCCCACCAGGAAGTAGTCTGATATTAAGTCCTTGGTTATCCCTTCCAATCATTGTGAATATCTCTGGAAAGTTCACAGAGACCATCCCAAAAGAAAACATGGTGGGGTGTATGAACTTAAACTAAACCAAACCAGAATAGTGCAGGACTGACAGGAAGACCCTAGAAAATATAGCAAAGATTGAGGGACCTACTTATTGATGAAAAATTGAAAATCCAGGAGTGTTTCAGCTACAAAAACACAAGAAGTGAAAGGGACTGGCACCTTAAATAATGCACAGAATATAAGGAAAACCCATCAGTTAGCTTTTGTCCAAGCACGTTACAGCTGAAGAACACTGTATTTTTAGGAGTATAAAGTACAAAACCGATTGACGCAACAGCTTCTACCAATGGTAGCTGTGTCAGATGCAGTGCCAAGCGTCTCTTTTTCACTGTACTTCTATTTATCATCCGCCACTGCTTTATATTTTTATTCTTTTACCAGATGTTCACTGCATACCTTACTCACAGACGTCTATGGCATTGTGAGCCGCCCTATTGCGCTCCCCTGGTGAGTCTCCATCCCGCCTGTGCATCCCATCTGCTTTCAAACTTTCAAAGGTTCAGGGTCTTTCCTCCAGCCCTGCTGGCACGGTGTCTCGTCTTGGCCCTCGGTAGATGTCCCAGGACCTGGAAGGCCCTTGACTCTTGCATGCGTGTTTGTGTGAATTGGGGCACCCAAAGCAAGTGGAAGGTTCGAGGCAAAAGGGACCGTCTAATATCCATTTGGTCACATATGGTTCTGCTCTTTCTATTCAGTCCCCTGGTTCCTGCTGCATGTGAGATTTCCTCTCACGCTTGTGGTGATCTGGCTATGAAAATGTTTCTGGCGTGGTCTTATCTGCTAGAGGGTCTCCATGGCAGCTTCAGACACCCCCTTAGCAGGGATGGTTTCTCAACTTCAGCTCCTTCTGTGAGAGCAGCTGGAAAAATGATTTCCCTGTACTGGAGGCAGGCAGCTGCCCTGGGGATCAGTGCTGGTGGCTGCTGAAGTTTAAGCCACTCAGTCAAAGCTGGGATGATTTTCCCTCCTTTTCAAACTCTCTTCTACTAAGGGAGAGCTGCAAGTCTTCCTGTGAAATTGCCTGGCTCCCACCAGAGATGAGAAACATTGATTCAAACCAGTTCCAAGATCCTAATAGTTTCCACATAGAGGATCTCCCCTCTGGATTAGAAAGCCAGTGGTCACAGGAGCAAGGACTTCACGTTGCCCACGTCCCTTTGACTGGCTCAGATGGTTTCCTCCAGGGTCAGTGCAGGAGGCTGCAGCCCTGCCAGTGGCTCCGTGGTGGGCTTTAGTCTGTGTGAGTTCCTGAAGGTTGGTCATGCAGGAGCTCTTCAGCATAGCTGGGCGTCTTCATACGCATGTAAATGCATTGACATCTTCAGCAATTTCTTGAGAAATGTCATTAATCTTCAGCAGATTTTATCAGGAGCAAGCTGTCTTCTGTGAATTTTTTTTTTTTACTTTCCCCAGTTCCATTAACAGATGCAATACTTAGCAAAATTCCCTCCATACCTGTGGGTTGGCAGCTGCAGTGGACTGTGTTCCCCTCCATCTGCATGGTTTTTGGGTCATTTGGCAGGTTTCAATTCTGAACCCTTTTTCAAAAAAAATAAAATTCGACACAGCTGATTTTCTCTGGGTTACAATTAGAGAAGTGTCTAAAAAAAGCCCTCCTTCCAAATCCATATTTTTAATGTTACCAACAGTTTTGTTTTTCTGTTTAGTTTCCTTTATGCTTATTACAGCAGCTTGTCATATTCTACAGAAACAGGCAGAAGCCCAGGTTAGGATGAGATGCTTTTAGATTTAGAAAGCAGCCATGTTAATTACTTAGTACTTCTTAAGCACCGGGCATTCTTTACTAGCACATCTTGAAACAGTTAATTCTCAGATGAAGCCCAAGGGAACAGCCTGTGAAGGTGACCCATGGAAAGCACCTTCATGACAGTGTGTGTCCTGTATGTGGAAGCATCACTTAGTCCCTCTCGGTGGCCAGGTGAAGTGGTGCCAAGTGGATAGGAAAAACAGGAAAAAAGAAGTTTTAGTCAATGTAGTTGTTCTTGTTCTCCCTACATGAAAACTGGACCTGCTGCATATTCTGGCCTAGGCTGGAGAAAGCCCAAAGGTAAGAGGAGCATCTCTGTCTCCCTGGCGACATGCAACACAACACCTGCAGTGGTAAAAGGAGCAGTTTGGTTGACTTTAGACTTAGTTCAGCAAGAAAATGATCTTTTGTCAGGAAAGGCCTTTCTGTCTGTCGTGCTGATCATAAATCATCTCATCTGATTCGTGTGCCACTTGGGCAGAAAGGCAGCTGAAGGCTGTGCACAGCGTACAGCTGAAAAATGCTGTTTATAAATGGAGGAAAACAAAGTTCATAACATGCTTTAAGCTGTCTGTGTCGGCTGATTATTTTTGCAGAACACAATATCATTTCCTACTGAGGACAGAAGCTGCTTTTTTTTTCTCTTCTACCTTGTGTTAATCATGCTTTGTTTTGTTGCATCCTCGCTGCTCTCTGACCTGTCCTTTTAAGTACATTTTGTCCCTCTTGACAAAGAAATTGGGTCTGTGGCCTGGAGTATTTATTTGCAGCACCCTGATAGCTGTGGTTTTCTAATATCTGCACTGGTCTTGGGAGGAGAGGGAAGACTAATACCTATGGGATGAAATCATGGCTCGGTGGAAGGCAATGGCAACGTTCCCGCCGGCTTCTCTATGGCCAGAATTTCACCCCAGAAATGCCTGGGGAACTAAATATGTTCACGGTCTCCACTGACTGCCCACCTCCCTGCTGAACCAGGCGCCCACAGAAACTCCTGTCAGCTGCTGCCTCCACACAGCCCCAAAAGGAAGGGGCCAGACTGCTGCCCTGTTTAAACCGTCAGCTAATTGCTTTTGTTTCTCTTTGTCCCCTAATTCATTATACCAGCAATGACGCTAACGAAGTTTGGCTTGTGCTGCTCAGGCTGGGAGCAGGGTGCCTGTGCTGCTTTGGCTGGTGCAGGGGGACCTCAGTGTCCCCAAGACCCACCAGCTGGCTGTGCTGGCACAGAGCTGCCAGGCACAGGCACGGAGCCAGGCCTGCAAAATAACCTGCTCATACCTTCAGTCCGACTCACTGAATGTGCAGAGATTTGCTCCCTAAATTGCTTTCTGCAACTCCACTCTGTCTCGAGATGCTCCCACCTGCTGAAGCCTTTAGTTGTTCTTGTCTCTAGGGGCCTTGTTTAACAAAACCTGCTAAACCCGGGGATGATGCTGAGCCTCTGCCTGCAGCCCTGACTCTCTGCACATCCCCAGGAGCTGGGCTACATGTCAGTGATCCAGCTCAGCTCAGGTCTGCAGTGGGTCCATACCAGTGTGGTACATGATACCCATACCTTCTGCATCCCAGTCCTTCACCTGGGACAGTCTGTGTGAACGTAAATCAAAGGACAGTTTAGAAGACCTGGTACCCTCTCTAGACGGCGATTTTAGTACTTTTGGTAAGATTATAGTTCTTCACCACCTTGTAGAATATGGTTTCACGACCAGCTCAAGCAATTTTTCATGGCTGCTGAAGGCATAAATTATTAAATTACTATGGTACACTGGAATTGCATCCACAGCTTCCACAAAGCTATTACCCAAGCTTTGAATGACAGCAGGGGTAATAACAAATTACTCTTTTGCTTATCCTTGCCTTGGGCATCTGTTGCAGAATTTTTTGCCCTGCACTGATGAGCAGAAGGACTGCTCACAGACAGGCTGTATTTTTGCAATGTCACTGAAGGATCATTCCACTCAAAACAGACTTTCCTGTCCTGGACCTGAGGCTTATGAGACTGAATGTCCAAGTAAGGCAGGGGGCTTGATCTGGCTGAAAGCTAAGTCTACCAAAACCACAAAGAGATGAGTAGTCCCAGCAGCACAGAGGAGGGCAGGAACCAGCCCAGAGGCAAAGCAGGGAATGAGATAGTTCCCGTCAGCAGCAGCCCATGCTTAGATCAATTTAAAGCAATGAGAAAACTTCACCTTCTGTGGCAAACAGTCTAAGGTTTTATCACAGAAGAAGTAATTGAGGAACAGGGGACTGTCCATGCCCAGGACCAGGTGATGCACAGCCATCACTGCAACCGCAGGTTAGGGCCAACAGCCATGCTTCACTTCATGCACCCATTCTTCTTGGCTGGCAGGTCCTCTCTGTAGACCCACCTACAAAGCCACTGGCAATCCTGTGGGGCACTTTGGCACTTACTGCTGGAGAACAGCTTTACTTCACACCTAAAATGCATGAGTGAACTTCACACCTAAATAAGGCCCTTCTAGATTCGATCCTGTCCTCCTGTGCTTTCTTCAGCAGATGTTTTTTTACAGCAGCCCCAGAGCACTAAGACACAGTGAGGTAAGAGACGGCTTGCACTGCTCTCTGCACTGGAAAACATGAGGTTAAATACTGTAAGCTCTTGGCCAAAGCAGGCCAGAGTGTCCTCAGGGACTGATCCTTCCCTTGATGAAGTCACTGGGAACTTTGTCTGATTTTGCTGGCTGCTGTGAATTATTGTCTAAATTATTGCATCATTCTGGGATTGAATTTACCACATCCATAAAGAGTTTATTATCCTGTGCTAGGATGGCAGCAATCATATTTTCTATTCTGTTTGTCACCACACTGCTAGGCTTTTAAAATTACAATCTGACATCTCTTGCATACAGGGACTTCTTGCCATTCATTACCATAAAGTCAGGGTTTCAGCCATATTTTTATCACTGAGGATGAGCAGAATGATCGCAAATTGCAGTTCAAGTTTTATCATTTAAGATTCTACCCACTTGGACCTTGTCTAGTCAAATAACATGGAAAACAGAGGTTTGTGTATAACCAGCTCACCCCACTGGTTCATATCAAAGTGGGAATCCCATGGGAAAGATGCTGCTCACAGGGAAGATACCTGACCTTGTGAGTTTGGCATTTTTCTTATTTTCCCCATTTTCTAGAAATGAAGCATAATGACTTGGGAGGGCTTATGCCCAGGACTTCCAGGGAGTATATAGAAAAATATCATGGAAAATCAGATGCAAGCATTTACTCTTCTTATGTGCTTTGGCTGAACTTTGCCTCATCCCTGCTCCTTTAGCCTCTGCCATTGAAAGGCCTGATCCCTCAGTGGGATGATTCAGAGGGATTTCACTTTGAAAGAGGCTCCTAGCAAGTGTGCAGTGATCTATCATTTTATCTGAATGAGGTTATCCTACAGTGCGCCCTGGGATAGAGGCCCACACTGGGCAGGACCTGAAAGCAGAGCATGCCCTGAGGGTGTGAATCTCCCATACAGCACCTCTGCTTGTGGATATTTAATTTTTGTGTCATTTGCTCATATTTTGGTATTGCTGCCAAAACCTTCCTGGCCTTTGAAACGTGAAGGTGTGTACCGCACAAACAATAAATCAATAATCTAAATTGAGATTAGTCATGAGGGAGGCAATTACCTCCCGGCAACCATTTAAATCAACTTCTTTTAACACTTCTGTCATTGCTCTTTACAGAGTCCAGAAAAATGCATGTGAACAGAAGAAGGTGCTGCCTTCATCACCTTGGCACCTGACGTTACCTGCGTGTGTTGGGAAAACTCGTCACGAAAAGGCAAGGGCCAGATACCTGCTTCCCTTGTGTTTGACACAGCTTGGAAGCATTTCGTGGCTTCAAAGCTAAGGCCTGGAAGGCTGTCAAGACAAAGATAACCCCCTGAGTGGGTTATTTATGAGACTTCTGCTTGGAGGGAAAGGCACATAGGAACATGGGTTGAAGTGACTACGCCAAGGGCATCGGGCTGTTTTCCTCAAATGATGCCTGGCTCTTGTGTCTCTGGCCCACAAAGTCTTCTTGGAGCCCCTGCATCTGTGAAGATCCAGTGCTTTTCAGTGTGGTGTGGGAAGCAGGAGATATGTGTGTGTGTGTGTGTGTGTGTGCACATGTCCTTCCAACCCTAGCAAGACCTCCGGTTTGCACTGATTTCGTCTCTGCATGGCTGCACCAGCCCCACTTGCACACCTCCCTGCCCTGGCTCCTGGCATCTGGTTTCAGCGGCCAAGCCAGGAGCATGCACACCCTGAAGGATGCCACCAACCTAATGCCTCCCACTCACTTCTAGCTGGCAGCAGTGGCAGGACTTGTGGGAGACATTGCCACTCACTTTAGGGATGCCAGTACTTTGACTTTGTCATTTGGAAACACTGCTACTCACTGCTTGGGACTTCAGAGGCTGCTGCCACTGATCCCAAGAATCACCAGGCATCGAGGGGAGTGGGTAACATAGGAAGAAGGTGTCCCTAATTGATGAGGACAACACCAGGCGCTTTCCGGATATCTCTTTCCTGGTAGATCAAGCATCAAGCACAGCACAGGTGGAGACAGAGCAGGCAGCCAGACCCAGCAAAAGAGGATGTTTCCTGACAGAAATAAAGTTCAGGCTCATCAAATGTATTCTAATTTTCAGTGTCTGTAGTTACGGACAAAGTTTCTTCACATGCTCGCATCAGCTCAAGCATGCAAGTCTTTCCAGGAAGGATTTCATGCTGAAATTTTTGGCTTCTTCAGAGAGAGGGCTGGTTGGGTTCCAGCTCCCCCAGGATAGAAAGATTTCTGTATATGGGACTTCACAGAATCACAGAATGATATGGAGTAGGAAGGGACCTCTGGACTGGCAGGGATCTAACAGATCTTGACAATTTTGAGCCTTGTCCCTTTAAAAATTGAGCTCACCACAGTCAAGTAAATACTCACTCAAACTGCACTTTGATGAGTTTCAAAAGAAATGAAGTTGTGGAAGGAAAACCTCGAGCACAAAGAGCATTCGAGTACAAGATAGTTTCCAAAAGTCTCCTACAACTGCGGTGCCTCTGGAGACTGTGTATTACAGCAGGATGAGCCAAACTGGAAAACTATGATGTAGTTTTCTATTGACCCCCACCCAAGCTCAGCACTGTTTGGGCCACAGCTTTTAATCTGGCCTATCTTCAATTATTACTCTTGAAAAATAAAATAAAGCATTCTAAGAGAGTTTTAAAATAGCTTGTGTGACTCAAATCCGGCAAAAGCATGTCATCTTAAGCTTAAATAAAATATTTTATCCTTAATTTGCCTTGCGACCTTCAAATCCACAAAATTAGGTGCTATTCACACCGCCTGCCTGGTATGACTCTTCTGGGCCGGGGCCAGAAGCAGATCCAGGTTTCCATGGGTGGAGGCAGGGGCCAGAATTTTGGGCAGAGGCCAAGGAGAAGTGTGAAGGGAGCAATCTGCGGCTGCATCTCTGCTTGAGAGACTCTGAGGGCAGCGAGGAGGCGGACGGCCTGCCCAGAGGGGCAGGGATGGCAGTGTGATGGGGAGAAGGCATGTTCCCCAGCCTGGTGCTGCCCAGCAGCTTCTTTTCAGGAACACTGGGCAGCCCTGCCCCTGCGAGGCTCTACATGGATGTGCACGGTTGTTGGGACCAGATTGCTTTCTCCCATTAGCTTTACTTTTCACCACTCCTTTTCTCAATACCTTAGAAGTAATTATGCTAATGCCTTAATGTACTTCTTTTTCCTTTTTTCTTTTTTTTTTTGTCTTTTTGAATGTCAATTCTTTCTTTTCACCTCCTTTCCTCTCCTCGTGAACACAAATAAAGCCTCTCTTTGCTGCCGCTGCTTTCAGTGTTGGCTCTTTGCTATCTGGTGTCACACAAACCCCAGGAGACAGGTGACAGCGCCTCTTCTGCAGATGTAGGACCAGGTGTGTGGATCAAGGACACCCTGGTGTGGCTTCATGATGCGCTTATAGCTATGACCTCTCTCTCTCCCTCTCTGTGTATATATATATATATATATGTGTGTGTGTACTTATACAATCTGTATGGTGACCAAAGGCAGCAGCTTAATGCTCCATCTAGACCCCAGCCTTTTGAGCGTCCTTCTTTCACTCTTCTTCTGCCACATGCTAGCAGTGGAGCTAGAAGCATTGGTGCTGGCACTAAAGCAAGGGGGAAATCCTGTATGGCCAGAGGTAAAGGAGCAGGTAGGAGACACTCTTTTAGCTGTGTGTGGATGTAGGCTGGCCTAAGGCAGCTCTGGCAGGGCAGTATGGGTCAGGACAGAGGTACAGCTCTGCAGTGCCCCGGGTAGCCACGGGAACACCTTTCCCACAGAAGCACCTTTCCCAGCACCCCGCTGCCACGTATGTCATGGGTAATACAGTGGAGATGGACATCAGGAGTAAACCTGGCTGTAGCTCCAGTGCTTCAGCCTCTCCCCATAGCTCCCCACCACTGCACTTGGCTGCCTTAGACCAAGCCATTGCAGTGTAGCTGCTTTAAACTGGGGCATCTGCAGACCACTGGCAGAAGTGCTAATTCCAGAAATAGGAAGATACTTAAAAAATTATGACTCTTTTCCCTCCAAAACAAGTGTCAGTGTTTGGAATAGTTGTGAGAGGGTGAGCTGTAAACATCCCCCGAGCAGCCTGGTACAAGCTGGGCACAGGGACATAGAGGCAATCACTGTGATGCTCTGGTTAGCAAACGTGGTTTATCACTCTCGTATTTTTCCTCCAGGCATAGACAGCCCAGAGATTCCCATAAAGACTCTGTTTTACAGTCTCCCCAAAGGGTAATTAGCAGCAGTAAAAATATTTTTGAAATTGCTGGCTTGTTAGTAGAGTGCACTCTACTTTGAGCCCCAGCATTGGCTATGATGAGGCATGAAATGCCTCCAAACCCATGAGTAGTCCAAAACAAAAGCCCGAGTTTTGCCTCTCCCTCATACAGCAGCAGCAGTTTGGGATATGCAGGGGAGGCTTTGCTTCAGGCAGGACAGAAACATAAAACCCAAATATTGTGCTCAACCACTATCCAAGGAAAAGAAAAAGAAATCTCCCCTGTGGAAACTGAATTCAGAGCTGGGCTCCTACGCAGGGACGGCTGGAGCCAGCGGGAGACATCATTTTGCATCTTCACTTACTTGAGGACATTTGCAAGGGGAAGAAGCTCAGTGTGATGGTGTTTTACTGATCAAGCTCGTGTCCTCTCCTGAACCCCTCAATTGCCTCTTCGCGTTCAAACTTCAGAGTGTTCCTGCTCTTCTCAGTGTTTCCTTCAACAAGACAGAAGGGAAAGGCTGGACAGGGGTGGGAGGCGAAGGAGGTGCCATGGGCTCTCTGCTGAGCCTTACAGCTTGCAAAGCCTGGGAGCTGCTCAAGCCTTCAAATCTTGGGAACAGCACATTTTTCCTTCCAAACTGATCGAAAGAAAGAGCAAAATGAAACCTCGTGAACTATACAGTCACCAGAGATCTGGGGCTGCCAGGAATGAATGTGCAAGAGTCAAAAGAGACAAGGCAAGTCGTCATCCCACCAGAGCTCCAGGTTTGCCCTTCTTGTTGCCCTTTCCAGTGGATTTTGGGCCTCGCACTTGAGAAAGCAGACAGCTTTGAAACTGCTTCCCACATGTTGTAGGCAGCATATTACCGCTGTCACCCTGACAGTGAAGGAGACTGTAATGCCCAAGTATTGTGACCGATAGTGAAACAGACTGTATTTTTAAAGGGTTACACCAAGTTCTTTTCCCTTTAATGTTGCTTTAAACTACAAAATATTTATAAATATGTGCATTAACAGCTAGGCATGGCCAATACAATAGTATTGGTTAATTGGGAGTTGGTAGGCTTGTCAGTTGTACATCCTCTGGAATCAAAGGCCACGTGAGAAATCACTAGAACAGTACGATAATAGTCTTTGCCTATAAATCAATTGGAGCACCACATAATGTTATGCTTAAAGACCTTTTGCTCTGAATTCTTCTTTTCTGCATTGTTCTTCACATCAGTTAATATTGTACAAGTAAGGAAATAAAAGAGTTTTCAATTTATAATTCAGAAATAAGTCTCAAATTTTCTGTTATTGAAAAATATCTATCCATAAAATCACCATCAAAATTATCCTCCTTTCACTAACAAGTATCCCATTGTAAAACTGAATTCTAGAATGTCTCAGAATGATTGTCATTCTTTCAGTAAAATAGTAGACATAAACAAATAGACTTGAGTTCCTGCATGTATCCTGTATGAATAAAAGTCTTCATTTAAATTCCTTCCATTAGGGGCAAGAGCTAATTTTTAAAAGGGTGGTTTGGGATTTTTTAACGTGGTCTATTAATAGCAGTCAATATTACATTACCCCCAAAGACTGCAAAATTGTAGAGGTGTTTTTTTTACAGACAGATACAATGCCTAAGTAATTTTCACAAGAATGCTCTGGATGAAAACAAATTTCCACAAGGAAAATATTTAGACAAATGAATTGGTCTGAGTTACTTGGCCTAAATTCTAAAATAGTATTCATACTCAAGTATTTTAAGAGCTTTGATGGGTTTCTGGTTGGCAATAAATGCAAAACATTAAATGAGTTGTGAGCAGAAGTGGATGGAACAAGTTTTGATCCTTGACTGCAAGGCTGCTACCTTTCTTTGGTTCATTATTGGCAGGATTTGCTTTACAGAGACATTTATGACAGCAGAGCAAATCTCGCTTTACTGAGCTGAGACTATGCTATCCAGCTATAAAAATCATATTTCACATGTTTTGGGTTTGAAGTGTTTCTAGCCCTATACTGCCCTGGCACTGGAAGGGGTTGGACCTCACTTTGAAGAGAAAGAGCATTCTTTGGGACCATCAAGAGCCTGTCCACCATTGTCCTTCACACAGTGCATAACCACAGACACTGCAAGGTTATGGGGTCTACGGCAAGGATAGACCTCAGTCCTTGGCGATTTAAGGGCCCTAAGGAGCTCTTAGCAGCCAGGCAGCTTCAGACACTGAAAGAGGGACATGCCCTAAGCTCCCCCCTCCCTCTTCTCTGCTGCTCTCCAGCCAAGCGTGCACAAGCGTGCAAGAGCACATGGGGAAATCAAACATCTGTTTGATGAGAGATCAAAACATAATAAATGGATGTAGGTCGAGAAGTGTTGCCAGAAAGGCCCAAGAACACACTGTTATTAAATACAAACCACCACCAAAGCTCTGCAATGGCTGATATGCTTGTATGACAAGAACATAGTTGCTACTTGCCAATATCATACCTTGTAAGCTATCGGATGACTGCCTGTTTTTTCCAAAGGCTTTCCTCATCGAGGGATGCAAGCCATTCTCATAAGCTAGTAGCTGCAGGCCAGCTCAGAGTCTTGGGAGCCAGATCCTGCTTTGATTCCTTCCGATTGTAACGTGAAAGAACAAAGGGCTATATCCTGCCATTGATACTTTTTCAGGCCTCTTAATGGACATAGCTTGGAGACCCAGATATAGATCAATGGCAGGATATAGTCATAATGACCCAAACTGAGCTAAAAGAATGGTGTCTTCCTATTTCAGCTTAATATGACATAACACTTGTACATAATGGGGACCACATTTTTCTCTTGAATAAGTTGTCAAAGTATCTGTTGCATCCCGAAGAAGGAATGCTTGAATAGCAAATCCCAAACCTAACACTGCAACAAATCCAGCAAATTTGTTATATTATCCCGCACCGAGAAGTCACTGCTGATCCTTTTAATTCAGCCTTTGCAGGTAGAGCATCTTGACTGAGACCACAGCTGGAGTTGTCACCAGTAAAATGAACCACCTTCAAAGATGATGGATGATGATGCTTCTCCACTGCATTGGGTACCGACTTTGGTGTGTCATTCAGTTTATGCAGGCCAACATCTGTGTGATGAAATTGTATTTCAGAGCTCACTAGCTGCCTATCAAGTCACTGAATATTTAGCCTTACTTTATAGTGTGTACTTTACTGCATGGATCATTAAAAAAAATTCAGCCGCAGAGGTTTCAGCTGAACAATATTTTTAGAATCTAGCTTATTCTTCTACTAGTTGTTATTAGTCCAAACAACTCATGACAGCTTAATTTCTCTTTAAACTTTTTCTCCCTCACAGTTGGAGGTAGCATTTCAAAATATCTGGAAGGGTGCTATTTGTTTTTCTTCCCAAAATCTCCACAAAGATGTTGTGGATAACCGCAAGAGTATCATCCACATTCCTTTATGGTAGTACACGGGGATATGATTTATTCCAAACTGGAGTGTACTTTAAACACGCGCCAAACCAAAGCGCGTCGAGTCCCAGAACGGAGCCCTGGAGAATCCACCTAGACTGTTGACAAACCTGGCTCAGAAAAAGCTATCTCTGCTCTGTCCAAGAGTAACAGCGTATGTGACAGTGCTGCTAAAAACCTAGGAGGCTAAAGCGAACCAAGCAGGCCATCTGGGGCTGTTTAGCTGTTCTTGCTGTGTGATACCATAACTTGGCGTGAAGGGCTGGAGCCTCCAGCAAAATCAGACATGACAAAATCTTCTGAGCTGAGTCAGAAACAATAATCATTCTTTTCGCTGCAAAGCAGCAGAAATCACTGACTTCTGTATATCTGAGAGCAGTCTGAAAGATAGGAGGGGCTGGGCTTTTGCCTACTGATCACCTTGAAAACGTGAAAATGAAGGGTTCATTAGGCTTTATTGCACAGCAAACATTAACAGTGTTGATTCTTGTTCTGGTAAATGATGCCACATCTACATTTATAATGAGAGACAGTTACTGAAGCAGCAATTAGTCAGGATGGGCCCTTACCTCCTCTCTTGCTCCTCAGATGCACCATGTCCCTCTTAGGCTGGCCTGCCCCCTCCCAGAAAAAGCTGGAAGACAAAGTTGCCTTGAGATGCAATACAAAATACTGGAATTTTTCAGTCTTTTTACTTTATTCAGGCAAACTGTGAATTAGCAAGAGTTTTTCAGTGTATGCCTTGGAGGGAAATAACTGTTCTTTCTGCTTGCTGGGACGAGACAAACTTGATCCTGATGTGACAGGGAGAAATGGGGAGCAGGAGCCCACCTGGGGTAGGCTTCTCCCCATCAATGACACTCCATAAACAGAAACATCAGTGGAGTTAGCAGGGACAGAAACGCGGGGACCAGACACCCGGCATGATGCAGTCTCCAGCATGTGAGATGAGAGTTCCTGTAAATTGAGCCTGCTGCAAATGTCTGTGCCTGGGGCAATAAAGATGTTTGAGATTGCACAATGAGGTAGCCTGAGGTAAAGCTGAACATGCTTTTTACTAAAAGAAAAGGGTTGGGGACCTCAGGACAAAGCAGAGTGGAGCTAAACTCTTACATATTCAGCTGTGCATAGCTGGCAGCTGCCAGCCAGGAGGGAGAGCAAGTTTCCTTTATGTATTGCTTCTCTGAAACTTTTGTGAATGCTCCCTGTAAACACTGCCCCACAAGCACCTTAAGGATAGTTTTTTGTGGTAGGTTTAAAAGTAGGTGAGTTCAGGACAGCTTATGGCAACAGTTGGAGACTGCCACTCAGAAGAGGTGTAGGTCCTGCCCCAGCCTCTCTGGAGATTGTTTCTCTGCTGCCTTATGCCTTGTGAGGCTGCCAACTTCCCCATCACCTGGGACTTAGGGGGTGATGATCTGGTTTGGTAGCATTTTTACCCTCGCTCTGAGGGATGCACGTGACTACCCGCAATGCAAGACAATGATGCCTCAAGCCATTTGGGGTTTGGAATTTTTTTTGCCGCTGACATCCTCGTCTCAGAGATCCCGGGGCTTGCACAGGCTGAACTGTGCAAAAAGCCAAGCACTGACCTAAACGTTGTGACTGAGGACTGCTTGGTGGTGGTGGCAAGGAAAACAAGAACGTGTGATCCCGTGATTGCTGAGACAGACGTGCTCCTGTGGCCACAGTTTGCTTTTGAATTTGAGGAGTTATTGAGAATTTTAGGAGCCTGGAAAGTAATAAGAGGGGAAAAAGGCCCAGAAAAAGCCCAAGCTGGTTCTGGGAGCAGGAGAGCCAGCAAAGTCTGATTTCTTGTGGGCTTCTTCTGTTTGGTGACCTTCTGTATCTTACTGCAATAACTCCAGCCACTGTCCCAGCCTCTGCACTTGCTGTTCCTTGATTTTGTTTTATTTTTTTGGCTGTGCTTATTGCCTATCCCATGTACAATTGAATTCATATGGTATTAGTTCCAAAAAAAAAAAAGAGAAAACCATACAGCCTAAGGAGAGGAAAAATAACTATAGCTCTAAAATTAAAACATCCAAAGAAACACCCCAAGACTTCCAATCTCTTCCCAGTTCCTTTCTATGTCACCTTTACCTACTCGTGTCACCTTGTCAGCTTTGCTGCCGGACACAATGCGTACCCTGGCTGCTGCAATACGGGGTGGGTAAGGATGGAGCTCACTCTGGTTTCCCTTTCACAGTAGCTTTTATTTAAATTTTGCTCCCCTACATGGCTAGTGATTTTGTAAGCATGTGGTATATTCAAAATTGCTACCTGCAGTCTTGCCTGCCCAAAATTGGCAGGGGGCAATGTGTGTCAAAATTTGTTTGGAAGGAAATTAAAGACGGGCACAATGGTTGCACAAGTCACATTGCCTTTGGAAATCAAGCTAATAGGTACTTTGATTTTTGTGTGTATAGGAGCTTTTGTCTTTAAATAACTGCCGTTCCAGAGCTGCGTTTTCTTTGGATGCTTTAATTATAGCATTGCAGATTCCTCTTCCCCTTGTTTGATTTCACTTACTATACTTTGCTGGGTTTCCTCAAACCTGCAGGACTGTGTTAGCTGCAACACGACTGTCAATTGAACAAGCAACGACAAGGACCCTTCATTTTTAAACTTATCTCATCATTAAGGGCTGAAGTGTAGGATACAGGCTGCTGCAGATTTACTCAGAGAAGGCAGATTTTCTCTCTAGAGCTCTTTGGTGCATCTGACACCGCAAGCAGAAAACGCAACAAGCCAATTCAACCCACATCTACTTCCAGCTAAATTGTGTGGTCCCTGCAGAGTGAAGGCAGTCCAGTCTGAGCTGGAGAATGGCGACCGGTGAGAGGCCATGCCCCATTTATTTTCTTCACAGAAAAGTAAAGAGTGTAAATATCACACTCTGTGCTGCGGATGCACCACCGAGACCGATGCAGACTGAGAGAAAAGAAACTGCTGTGAAATCTGTGGAACAGGATCAAATCGTGAGATCAAAAACTGCACTCAGCCTCATGAACTGAAAGTTAACACAACATGAAATCCCAGAGGCCACAAATGAAGAAAAGCAATGATTTTTTATGTTTCCTGTCTGCTAATGAGATACAACTGCACCTCCAAAATGGAGCCTGACCCCTACAGCCAGAGGGGTTGGGTGGAACTCTCCCCAGTACAATCCTTCCTTCAGGTGCTCGGATGTTGTCCCAACAACCGCACGGCTGAAGAAATTGGAAGCAGAAGAATACCTTCTGGTAACCAGGAAGATGGGCAGAAGGAGAGTCTGGTCTTTCTAATCTGTAATTGTTGTCCTAACATTATCTGGAAGGCTAGTCCCACAATATGAATTTTATGGTGCTTGTTTCAGCCAAAATATGTATTTCAGGTCCCACTCTTTTGGAGGCAAGAAACAATTTCTGTTTATAAATCCTCTGCCATTGAAGAATTCTTGCCAGGACCGAAGGTGATTTCTGCTGACATGCCCAGCTAAGTCATCCTGGACCACACTTGTTCCATTTCAGTGGTTGAACTTATTTCTCTCCAGCTTAGGCACCTGTGTGCTCCTCTGACTGTGCCTTGTACAGCAAATAATCATTAACCCACCCAGGCCTTCAGACACATACATGGCACACAAGGCTTCACAGGCAAAGCACTGTCTTGCCAAAAGTTGTGATACGGAATAGCAAACTATCTTGCATTCCCCAAATTTAAGTACTGAAGAGCTGTATGTTTCAGCAGGGTGCTGAACTGCAGAATGAAAAAATAAAACCATGGCTATTAACCCAACATCCTCCATGCACACAACAGAGCTCACTGTTTTCTTTAAAAAGCCAGATCAAAGGATTCAAAGGAAATTAAAGGTTTTGGATCCTTGACTGTCATGAATATGCCATGAAAACAATTGTTGTGGAGACCGCAGATACTCAGCTCTTTCAGAGAAACAGGGCTTGGAGGATAGTTCTTCACAGGTAAACTAATGAGGTACAAAGGTGAAGGAGCACTGCAGGGCCCACATTTAACAGAATCACAGAATCACCTAGGTTGGAAGGGAACTTTTAAGATCATCTAGTCCAACCAATAAAAAAACAATAATAAAAAAAAACCAACCCCAAACAATAATAATAAAAACCCCTCCACAAATGAATGAAAAAAAAACCCACACAAACCCCACACCACACCCAAAACAACACCAACCCAAGACTAATCCATACCCCCGAGCACCATGTCAACTCATCTCTTGAATACCTCCAGGGATGGTGCCTCAACCACCTCCCTGGGCAGCCCATTTGTGCTGTTTAAGGCTCTTCTAGGTCAGGCTCACACCAGAGAGAGCTGTGCAGAGCAGTGTGAAACACAGCTAACCATGAAGTGTGCAGGTAATCAGATGTCCAGGGCTCTAGCTGATTCCTCAGCACTTTTCTGTTGAGCAGAATGTTGTCCCCACAACATCTTACACTGAAGACTCCAAAAGTGAGAAGCTAAAACCGCAAGATCCTGTCAGGAGAAAAGAGGGGTGTTGGTGCTTATGGTGTTTTTAAGAGTACAGCAGTCTTCCCACCTGACAGCAGAGGCTGAACTAAAAGGGACTTGCCATCGAAGCCTGAAAGCTGCGTGTTCCATTTGTGGACATGTCTTTTCTTTCAAATGGAATTTGGACAGTGTTTTGCACTGAGCGATTTCCAGAAAATCTTGTTCTTCATCCTGCTGGAATTTTCAAGGAGATATTTGCCCAGGCTGTCCACGAGTGTCTCTTGTAATGTTTGATCCCTCAGAGAACAATCATGGATGAAATCGCAAAAAACGTTGTGCAACTCTGATTTTCTCAATTAGAAGCTTGGAAATAACAAATATACTGGAATGTGGTTTCAGCCCATTCCCTTTTTTATTTGACCTCCTATCAAGAAGAAATAATATATTCTTCTTCTG
Organism: Gallinago jamesoni; assembly: GCA_025769975.1. NCBI lineage: Eukaryota > Metazoa > Chordata > Aves > Charadriiformes > Scolopacidae > Gallinago > Gallinago jamesoni. The sequence goes on from JAOQGH010000001.1 coordinate 143,531,936, forward strand.
GAATAGGAGCTGTGTCAGCCAGTACATTGGCACATCTTTGAAATGTACAGGCTTACTTCAAAACATCTTTTGGAAAGAAAATTGCACTGAATCTCTTAAGTCATTGGCCAACCATGCAATGACGACTCAGGAGTTTGTCTTGCTTTTCACCAGATTTCTGCAGTCCTCAAACAGCTTAAGCCCTTTCAGCATGCTCCCCTTTGATGGCTCTGAGGGTTACAGCATCCATATCACCCCACTCCAGCAAACCCACCCCTCCACCCCAGATCCCAGAAAACCTCCTTTCACAGTCTCCTTGATCAACAAAAGGCCTGTACCTCTGCCAGCCCCTTGCCTTCCCAGTGCCTGTGCAAGGACCATGCTGTCCACCAGCCCTGGAACCTGCTGAGGAACCAGCCCTCCTCCCACTCCCTGCCTATAGCTGGGATCTGCTGCTGCCACTGTGAACCCCAGGGTCCGTGTGGCCCATGGTTATAACCAGACACCTCTGTGGGCAGGAGGAGGCAAGCCATCTGCCCCCATCTCAGCTGCATCTTTGTGTTGCAGCTCCTGCAGTCTTCTCCTCATCTGTTTGCTGGGAGCAGAGAAGGAAGGCCAGGAATAGGGGGTACAGCCAAAAAGTCCTCCTATGGTTGCTTGCACTTACTTTCTAGCAGGCATTTTGTGACTCTCCCACCCATGTGAGGCCCCATTGCTCCATGTGGGAACACTGTTCGAGGCAACAATGAGCCCCTCCTTGTGTGGCTCGGCGAGCTGACCATCTTCACGGGCACCACCAGCCACAGCCACATGCATACCAGCCCCCTCGAGTCTGTGTAAAACGCGTCCCAGGTCCACCGGCAGCACATCATTTGAGACCCACACTTCTTCCTAACTTTCCTCTTGTTGATGTGCAAACTTGTTCCCCAAGTCAAACAGCAGGAAGAAATAAATCGGTGGGATGTTTAGACTGTCACAGGGGGATTCCTTGTTTGTCTGCAAGGACACCCAGACGGTCACCACCAAGGTATTTCAGGAATGGCCATGGAGAGAGTCAGCATTGGAAAGGAGGTGGGAGGACTATGTCTAGACAAGCAATTGATCACGGTTTTTTGGCTTGCTGATTTTGCAGTTGCCTTCCTTAAGGCCTGGCAGGAGTCTGTAAAAGGGTTTTTAAAAGCTCATAGAGACCATATTTAGCCTACAGCTGTTTTTTCCAATGCTCAGTTTGCTTTTAAAACGTTACCAAATAACAAATCATTTAATCTTTCATGAAGTCTCATCCTCCTCCTGTTAAAAAATGTATTCTCCAAACACCACAATCTGCTTTTTGATAATCAAATTGGGAAAGTGTTTGTGTTGCTAATATATTTTTTCCTATTTAATAGTGGAATAGAATTGTGCCCGTGTAAGGTGAGAATTTAAAATAGATCTGGATAGACAACCCGAATATACATCCAACATGTTCATAGACTCCTGGGTTCTCAGAAAAGGCAATTTCATCATCAGTCTGATCTCTGAACAGGTAAAATCCTGCCTACAGTTCATTATAGAGCTATTTTGAAAACACTGACTGCTTCTGGAGAAACCTGTGTGTCAGCAGAAGAAAAGGGAGGTGAAACAATAGAATCACAGAATGGTTTGTATTGGAAGGGACCATAAAGATTGTCTCGTTCCAATCCCCCTGCCATGGGCAGGGACACCTCCCACTAGATCAGGTTGCTCAAAGCCCCATCCAGCCTAGTCTTGAACACTTCTGGGTATGGGGCATCCACAGCTTCTCTGGGCAACCTGTTCCAGTGTCTCACTCTCGGAGTAAAGAATTTCTTCCTAATATCTAATCTAAATGTTCCTTCTTTCAGTTTAAAACCATTACCCTTTATCCTATCACGCCACTCCCTGATAAAGAGTCCCTCCCTATGTCTCCTGTAGGCCCCCTTCAGGTACTGGAAGGCTGCTACAAGGTCTCCCTTGAGCCTTCTCTTCTCCAGGCTGAACAACCACAATTCTATCAGCCTGTTTTCACAGGAGGGGTGCTCCAGTGCTCTCATCATCTTTGTGGCCCTCCTCTGGACCCGTTCCAACAGGTCCATGTCCTTCCTGTGCTGAGGACCCCAGACATGGATGCAGTACTCCAGGTGGGGTCTCATGAGCTCAGAGTAGGGGGCAGAAGCACCTCCCGTGACCTGCTGGCCACGCTTCTGATGCAGCCCAGGATGCCATTGGCTTTCTGGGCTGCCAGCGCACACTGCCAGCTCATGTTGAGCTTTTCATCCCCAGCACCCCCAAGTCCTTCTCCACAGGGCTGCTCTCCAGCCATTCTCAGCCCAACCTGTATTTGTGCTTGGGGTTGCCATAACCCAGGTGCAGGACCTTGCATTTGCCCTGGTTGAACTGCATGAGGTTTGTATGGTCCCACCTCTCAAGCCTGTCCAGGTCCCTCTGGATGGCATCCCTTCCCTCCACTGTGTTGACCGTGCCACACAGCTTGGTGTCGTCGACAAACTTGCTGAGGATGCACTCTGTCCCACTGTCCATGTCACTGACAAAGATGTTGAACAGCACTGGTCCCAGTACTGACCCCTGAGGAACACCACTCGTCACTGCTCGCCACTTGGCAGCAGTTTTTTTTTGAGTGCAGCCATCCAGCCAGCTCCTTATCCTAATAACTAAGAGAAGAACCAGGAGCTGCCTGTTTGCACAATTCATGCCCACTAATCAGCCTCTCTATTTGTCCAGCATATAGGAGCTGATGTAACTGCCCTGAAATCCACTATAGATGTAATTGAAACCTGCTGCGAAACTGGGCTTTTCTTACTGAGGGCTTGCTCAGTGAAACTGTGAAGTTTCAAAATTTTACAAGTGCGTTTTATTGCTTGTCCTGTAAAATAAATAAAATGCTGAAAAACTGGCTTTCTCCTCAGGTTTGCTGTTTTTGTAATGATTCCAATAACTACCACATCACTGAGTATCTCTTAATATGCTTGCACAGACATGAAAATTTATGATAAACAGATGGATTTCAAGAAAAAGTATGACAGTAACTCAGTCTTGTCTTTCCATATTCAGCTGCATGCTTTTTTATTATTATCCTCTATATGCTTTTTTTCCAACCACCCAGATATATGTTCCTGAAGAAACACACATTCTTTTCAGCTTGGAACCATGCAAATGTAGCAAGTCACCTAAATAGGAATATATAGGTCATGGTATTACATGATTTAGTAAGCTCTCCTTCAGGGATTTATGCTCTTTTTGTCAGTTACTTCATCATTTCAGCCACTAGCTGCTGTTGAAGGAATCAAAATGAATACAGATTATTATCGTTTGAAATAACAAAAAGGAAAGGTATTTTTCATGACTTAAATATCTGGTTTGTTTATTTTCTATTTTTCCCATTTACTTTCAGAAGGAAAACGTTATGTTTATTTATTTTTGTTCAGTCAAATGAATGGGCTAGATACACTTGCTATCGAGGCGTCTATTTAGAACCATTAGTCCCATTAAAATCAGAAATAGGCTTTAAGTGACCTGCAGAAGGGAGCACTTTAACGTACAGTAAAATGCCATAACTCTGCTGACTCTGATGCCCATGAGTAGGCTATGTCCCCATTCAGGGGTACAAAATACAAACTATAGTGGCTGTTACTTGTCCTAGTGCCCCTGAGCATTCTTTGCTGAGATGTTAGCTGTGATGGGCCTGGTTTGGAGGGGACAGTAAATCATGAAGTTGCCATTGGCAGGGGTGCTTTAAGGACAAGCAGCCACATTCTTTGCATTTTTAATCCTTTCCCCTCTAAAAGTCAACCTCAACCTGGGATGAGACTCTCAACCAGCTCTCAAACACATGGAGACATCACCCAACTTTGCTTTCACCAAAGTCAGCAAGAGTTTTGCCACTGATTTTTCTTGAACAGAGGGATGCAAATACTGCAAGACTTTGAATTCTTCCCCATATGGTGTACCCTCTAACTCTTCCTATCACAGGCTTCAATCTGAAAGCCAAACAAAATCAGATAACATCTAGCCATTAGGAGTTTAGGTCTTTTGGTAAACACTAAATGCTTAAATACAGCGTGCTTTGAGAAAAAGGTTAGCTCTGATGAGGTACAGGTGAAGGGAGGACTGGCATCAACGCTTGCTCTGCTTCATCCCCATTGCACATCATTGTACAACTGCCTGCTGGAAAGTGGGTTGAGACCATCTTGCTTATTTTGCACAATTTGCTCAGTTCAACTATTGAAAAACTTTCCATTTATTTCTAACTGACTTTGAATTGGCAGTTTCATTTACTCATGAAAGGCTTTACAGCCAGACACAAGCCAGCAATTTGTAAGTCTCGGGGGAAAAAACTATAACTTAGCAAAATTTTTCAATGTCAGGTTGTGTCAAAGTAAGGTAATGTCCTTCCAAGAGAAGGAAATAGATTTAGTTAGTTAGTCAGTTATTCCAGTGTATTATTTGTAGATAGGGGAAGTGCAATATCTCTTCCATTTGGCAAGGTCTTGCAATCAGCTCACATGATATCCTCATGCATATTACGTATATACAGTAAATGAAGAGAAATGAAAAAGTGGTTGGAAAAACTGTATTCAGAAAATTTCTATCAGTGATCTGTGATGAGAAAAGAGGAATGTGAGAAATGGATATTTACAAGGGCCTAAGTCTTTTGTTTTTCAATATTTAATGAATAACTCAATAATGCGTAGTTCTCAGTACTTCTCATTTTGTAGACCACTATATTGAGTAGCAAGTCCTTTGGTGAATAGGATTGGAATTCAAAAAGACCTTGATAAATGAGAATTATAGTTTAAACAAATAATTCAATAAGAGGAATGTGCAGTTTGACATTTAGGTTTGCAACTTTCAGTGGCTTATAGGATGCAATGACTCAATATTGTCAAGCTGTTATGAAAAATAGTAAAGAGTATGCTGGGCTATGCATGTGTCTTCTGTACAGCAGACAACAGACTCCTCCTTTTCTCCTGAGTCGGTGTGAGAGTAGGGAAAGTAAAATAGAGGCAGAAGGGGAAAGTGCTTTCTGCACATTGCAGATGGACAAGGGGAAGAGGGAAGAGAACACAGTAAAACAAGCTTCAAGAGAGAATTAAGCAAGGATTAAAATAGTGTTCCTTGTAAAAAAAGACTGAAGCAGAAAGATTTGTGGTAATGTATAGATTTTTTGACAAAGGGTTGAAAAATGTTTCATTTTTTTTATCTTCACTTATATTGTGGAGATGTCAGAAAAGCCTCGATTAGTGTGCGCTGTGCCAGATTACTTCTATTGACTTTGATGGAATAACAGCAGAAAGGCTGTCAGAGAGAGGAAATCCCAACACTTGAAGAAGTTATCTCAATTTTGCTGATGTCACTAATTAACATAGATTTAGTAGAAACTTGTTCATCTCTTTAAGATGTGGTTTTGATTGTAGGAGAACACCTTTTTATAATGGGAGAAGTACATGGTTCTGTCACATTGCTTTTTTGGAAAGCAAATCAACTTTAAAACAAGAAGTCAAAAAAACAGAAGAAAAAGAAAATAAAAGAAAAACCCAACTATTCAAAACGAAGAGGTAGAACTAAACTTTGTGACTACTCTAAGATGTGCCAGATATCTCTGGTCTCACAGAAGCAACAGAAGAGGGAGAGTTGTGATATCTCATCTGAAAAATAGAGTTCCCTCGAAACTTCACTGCATGACCACTGCACTGACATGCAACTTCCATATCAAAGCAAACCCTTGTAGTGAAGGTACACATGGCTGTGATGGAAGGAGAAGCTGGGAGGTCAGGAGACTCTGAAGACACAAGCACATCTTAGCAATGTACCAAATTTTTGTTGTTTTCCCCAGCTACAAAAAAAAATAATTGTCTAAACAATAGATAATTCCAAGAAGACTTAAGATATTCCCCTAGGTATAAAAACAGATGTAAATTTATCATTCTTCTTTTGCAGGAAAGAAAGTACCTAGGATAATCCCAGACAGTCACAGTTATCTCCTCTTGATATAGTTGACATTTCAGAGTTTTTACAAATATGTTGCAGTCACAGAGAAACAACACAGAGGACCCACAGAAACAACAGCAACAACAAAAAACCCTCCACTTTTTAACCAGACAAGAATATGTAAATACAAACAGGGCTGCTGGAAAGTTCATTCAGTCCCATTTATAATTGCAGGGAGACATAAAGTCTTTCCAGTCGAGATGGGCTGCATAGGTCTGAAGCCCACACATAGAAGTAACCCTGAGCACACTACTGCTGCTGGTTGTAAGAAGATCCTTTGATGCTGGAACCTCGTTCAGCGTGTATATTTCCATGAGTGTCTTATCCTTTCCACTTTAAGATGCTTTCGTGCTACAGAAGTCCCAAAGTTCCTAGATAATGAGGAAAAAGGAAAAAGGAGTGGATGTAAACAGACTTGAAGTCTTTCAAACCAGCCAGTGTCCCTTGGGCTTTTTTATTTTCCTCACTGCAAACGCTTTGATTCCAATCACAGTCATCTCTGCGATTCCCACAGATGAAGAAACAAAAGCAAAGTTTATTTCACTTTGGGTTTTCTACTGTCACCGCCTGGGTCAGTGTCAGGCCAATGGATGAGAGCAGTTGAGCTGCTGGGCATGGCAATGCTGGCTGGACAAGCCCTAGTGCCCTTGTTCTGGGATTTCTTGCAGATGTTATAACTGGATCCATAAACCGACCTATTAAAGCTGACTGTGCCAAAGTCAAAATACATCCAAAGCAGAGGATTCACCATGTCCCCCCTCCTAGTTCCACATCAGCTCTGAGCTGATGTTCTGAACCGATGCGCCACTCAGGACACTGTACCTGGCAGGTGGAGCGTGGTACGTGGGGATGAGCTGTCTCAGTGTGGGTGCAACTGCTGCGTACCCACAGAACTGCCGACTAGCTTCTCCTGCACAATGCAATCTGTCTGTTGGCTCATTTGATTTAGTTTTATTTCTTTTCTGCTCACATCCACAGAGTTGTTGGTGTTCACAAGACTCAATTTTAGATGTTATGTGGACATGCCTGCAAGCACACGAGGAAAATGATTGTGTAGTTGGATATCCATGTACTGTTTATCCTACCTTGTCCTATTCAGATGAAGCCCATCGCAGCTTACAGCAAACCACTAACAAATTCTTGTGAGATTTGGAGCCTTTTATACTGCAGCGGCTTATTCTAACTTGATTTCTATAAATTAGTTAAAGAAATTCCCCAAAAGAGAACCATATATTGCTTAGATTATGTGTTTAGCCCTCTGATTACTATCCTTTAGTAATTATGCAAGTGGGAAGCGATGAAGTCAATGCAGGAAATTATAAAACAATC
>JAOQGH010000001.1:143539349-143562113 GCA_025769975.1 Gallinago jamesoni
TGTCCCTGTGACTGCAGGGGGGCTGGACTAGATGGCCTTTGGAGGTCCCTTCCGGCCCAGATGATTCTATGATTCTATGATTCTATGATTTCTGTTGCTGAGTTTATTTTTAAATGAGCTTTAAGAAACTTAGAATTCTATGTACTTTCTGCAGATTTCACCCTACCCTTTCATCATTTCTTGATGAAAGAAGGGCATTTGCTGCAGACTCGAATCTCATTAGACTACATCTAGATTCATGATTTCTTTGGTTTCTTTTAAACATTAAGATTTGAGGATAGTCTGGAGGAAAATATCCAGGACTTGGCTGAGAGGTTTAATTTCACAAAGACATCGACATTCTCAATTTTTGCTTAGGGTCTGGATCCAACTCATGAAACTAGATGCATAGCTCCACACCCCAAAAGAACTTAAGTAGCTCAGCTCAAATCATAGAGGTGCAAAGACCTTTTTGTATGCCTGATGTAACACACACCTGAGAGCTTTTCTAGACTGGGCCTAGTTAAGAAAACCTGAAAAGGTAAAGTTCAACACTGTTGTGTGACAATGTAATGAAATGCCAAGTGCCAGCTCCTGCCACTCAGTGGTGATTGATCCCCTTCTGAGTCAAGGCCTCTTGACTTTCAGCATCATAAATTTTAATTAAGAATCTACCGGAAAACATATCAAAGCTTAAATAGATATATTCTTTATAGCCTTCCCTTGGACGCTTCCGTTGGTAGACATAGGCTACCAAGATACAGTTTCTATATGTTGCTTTTTCTACATCTACATACATAGATGTTTATACAGGCTTCTCTTGCTAATTCTCAATTCCAACTGAACTAAACTAGAGAAGCCAGGGGTAATTTTGGATTACTTCCGAGGATTGCTGGCAGGGAATGAGATGACTCTATGGAGCTCTGTTCAGCCTTGAGGGCCCTCGGGACCTTCTGCAAAACATGCTTTTACCATCAGCACCTGTTTGATGTGCATAAGGGTTAGCAAACACACCCTTTGCTGGTGCACCGATGAAGATCCTAGCTTATGAATTGGTATAAGCTATCGGAAGAGGCTGTGTCTCACCCTGCCCAACTTACTGGAAAGGTATAAGCAGGAGTTGGAACTGTACATGCCAAAGTACATTTTCATGTGCAAACAAGGCCCATTGGCACAGAGATTGTCAGTGGGGAAATGACGTCCTGGGTCATGGCTCACTCTCCAGGCAATGGGATGGGTGTCAGAGTGCTGACACAGCCTTACCTGAGCCAGCCCTGAAGGCCAGCTGAGCCATCGTTGCTCCACCATACAGAGGTTTCACAACCCAGACCTTGTTCTGGACATTCAGCCAGAGCTTTCCTTTCATAACCCCACATGACGCATTGCACTAAATCATAATTAACCAAGAGTTTCAAGCAATCATAAATCAAATGGGACTGGCCACAGCCTCCCTGGTGGGGAGGATCAGACTCTGCTCTCCCTCCTTGCATCAGAGGGCTCATTACCTCCTGGTGTCCTCATGTGCTAAGAGCACTGGGACCTGCTCCTCTTCTTCCAGACACAGAGATATTGGGATGCTCTAGCAGAAAAATAACGTCTCAAACACACAAACCTATTTCAGCCCTTCATCCTGGAAAATCCGTTAGGTCCTTTGCATATTATCTTGGAAGCATAAAATTTTATGATCCTAACACACAGCTCTGCAGCAAAACTGTTGTGCTAAAGTCTTGGTTATAGTGGTAATGAGTAACAATTACTGTACCATACAGTTTCTCTTGTAAATATTTCTGTGGGTTGTTTTGCTCAGAAGCTCCTGATCTGGCACGCACTGAGATTTTCTAAATACTTCAATTGTGGGGTTCAGGGATGGAAGGATAACTATGAAACTGTATTATCTGGGAGGATAATCCTTGCCACTCCTCCTCGTCACAGTGCAGCTTTGCACATCTGCTTTGGAGAGTTAGGATCTTATTTGTAGGAAGGAAGGTTCCTGGTTTCCTGTTCCTCCCTTTGCCACTCAGGTGGGCAAAGTCATACAGCTCCCAGCGGCCAAAGGTGATGGCTGATGGCAACTGCCACAACGAAGTCTTGCGCTGATCTATGGGCTTTTCTGATAAAATACTGGTCTTTATAACACAGACATCCACTATGGAGTAATCTCTTTTTAACCGATGAGTATGTATTCAGGGTGTGAACCATTTAATCCCAAAGCAGGCTTGAAATAACTCAGATGAACCATGCCCCTGAAGGTGTCTACAACCTTCTGTTTGCCATGAGGAAAGCCTGGGGTTCATGGATCAGCCACAAATATCTGCTCCAGGTGTGTCTAAAGGCAAGTGAGAGGTTTGCTTCCTCCTGTGCATTTTCAAAGCCACGAGATATCTCGTCCCGAGTCACCCATCCCAACCCTACACAGAGTGCCCATCTTTTGCAACAGACCTGGGCTCTCCAAGAACTTTTAGCTTCCAGACAGCCACTCAGTCTATGCTTCAGGCTTTCTTCTCTGATTGAGACAATTCCAGCATAGAAAGCATTAGTTGGGCTCTTTGAGAAATGCTTACTTTTATTGTTTACCCCCCACCCCTGCTTCCCGCCGTGGTAAGCTAAAATAGTTAAATATTTGGGGTTTAGCTGCATGCATTGTTTACCCGTACTTGCTCTTGCTTCTATGTTTAACAGAGGAAGTAACTCGCTACAATGAAGTATCACTACATGCTGGTAACATCAGATAAGCAAAGCTGGACAAAAATGTTTTCTTTGGCACTTCTCCACTTTCTTTAATTTGGCCAGAGAACCTGCTTTACTTCTGGAAATATGAAGGCCCCACTTAAGTTTGACTGTAATACAAAGAGTTTTGCAGTTTTTCTTGTTAAACTCCATGTAGGACAAGGAGAACAATCCTGTCATTTCTTTCCCTGGTGTACAATTGGGCTGATAAGCACTGGGCTGCACATAGCAAAACCCACAGTGAATGTCATTTACATTAAGTTTCTGCCTTTCCACAAAAAAAAAAAAAAAAAAAAAAAAAAAAGCGCCTTTGCAATCTGCTTATCGGCCCCTGTCAGAAGCTGCACAATGCTATAGCAATATATATTTAAAGGGAAAGGAAAAAGGGAGTGCGCCTTTAGGGAGCCCTTTTGGGGTGGAGGCAGTGTTCCCAGGCAAAGCAGGAGGAGCTGAGCATCCCCCTTGAAGGTGGATCAGAGGAGCTCTCCATTCTCTCCCAGGAACTGGGATGGGGGTACCACTCCCCTGGAGCAGTGATGGATGGGGAGAGAGGATCAGGGTGCAGGGATTGTCACACGGGAACAGCTCGTGCTGCGGCTTCTCTGTGGCTCCCATCGGTGGGTATCTGGCTGTGGGGGTCACTCAGGACACAGGTCGGCACATGGGGAGAGAGGGAAGGAGAGAGGGATGGTGGAGGTTGGATGTCTCTGTCCCCTGGGTAAGCGTGTGCTGGTGGCTGGGGTTGTGCTGGGGTCAGGTTTTATCACTCCCTGCATGGTGCTCTGGGTGCAGCCACAGCTGAGAACCTTGGATCAAAAAACCTGAAGCACCACAGAGGGAGTTGTCTTCACCACATGCAATGAAGATGTATAGCTGTGCAGGATGCACGGCACACCGGACCACGCTTGAACTCACGTGTGTTCTGGGTTAACCGGCATGCAGGGGTCACACCAGTGGCATTGCCACACCCTCTTAACTTTACATTTTGCACCTAACACAAAGCTTTAACCTTATGAGCCCTTTTCTGCCTGAAATCTAGAGCATGGCATTGCCCATGGGAGACGTGGGGTTGCAGCAGTGCAGCTGGTGTGGCATCTTGCCCCTTCATCTCCCACCAAACCCCCTGAAAAGCTCTGGCTGGCCTTGTTGGGACCCCACCACACTTCACGGTGAGGGCAGCTCCTCTGCTGCTGACGTGTAGTTCACACATAGCGAGTTCCCTGCTTTCAGGGTACTGAACATGGGATTATGCAGACTTCACCCCCAAAATGTGCCATTGGCTGTGCATTTACTACACCTGCCCTAAGAGCTGGTGCCTGCTCAAGCGATGGATATACCAAAGATTACCAGTTTTGATAGGGTTGCCAGTGGTCTGGAAGGTTGAGCCACGTTTCCAGGCAGCAAATGCACCTGGTGTATAGTGAGCCACGCTGTGAGGTTATTCCTTGCAGCATACGTACAGACTGAAAGCTTTAAATAGGCTGGATTTATTTGTTGGTTTTTTTCCCACCCTTTCCTCCCTCCCTCAATACAAACATTTATGTAATGAAATATTTCTAGAGCACAATGTATAAACAATGCACACTTAATAAAAATAAGAACTGGAAAACTTTAGTAAGAAAACATCTGAACTTAATTTTCTAGCCAGATAAAGCCTGAAGGGTTTTTTTTTCAGATATTAAGGTGTTTTTCTTGTGATAGGTTTGACTTACTCGGGAGCATTCTACTTAACACTGGCTCCTTAAAGGGATACTAGAATTTTTTCCTTAGTTATAACCAATGTGCAATTTCTGGGACTTAAAATTTGAATTTCTGGTTAAATAACTTAGAAACAAGCTATAATTATGTGCCTTTTCCTGGTGCAGCTGGTGCCAAGCCATAGATGAAAGCAATGTGATTATAGACAAAGGGCAACCACTGGCTGACTGGGTTTCTTTTGGAGACAGTCAACACAAATCATTTATGAATAAATGTAGTAAAGGATCTGCAGCAGAGCCCAGTATCCAGTGTTAGGCTGGATCCTATATACAATGTGCAGGCACTGGATAAAATACTGGAAGAGGCTAATACAGGAGATGCCCTATTCCCTGCTGAGTGTCCTCTCCATACACCACAATATCACAGTTCCCTTTTCCATCATCTCCACTGCTTCATAGTATTGCTTATAGGAAGTGAGGGTGCGTTCCTCAGGGACAAGGGGTCAGCACTACAGGCTGAAGAAAGCCCCAGCCCACGTCCCTCAATGGGGCTGGATTAATCTACCCCTGACACCAGTCTTTAAAAGGGGTTGCTGTCCCCCCCAGATCTGCTTTGCCCTGTTTATTCTTCTTAAAGGGGTGTTTTGCATGGTGCGCTAGTTTGCCCAAGCCAAAATGCAATGGTGCTGATCTGGGTCCTTTGGACCATTGGTTTTCTGGTTCCAGTCCTTAAGATGAAAGGGCTTTAATTATCGTGGTCTGACAGTAATTCATTCAGAGGTTTTCTCAACTGCTTATTCATCTCTTCCTGTGGTAGAGCTTGCGGACCCAACTGGCATCAATGACAGCAAAAATATATTGCTTTTTGAAGGATTCGACTTTCACTGTTTTAATTACTATTCTGATACAAGCTAAGATGGAAAATACTTTCTCTCTCTCAACTTAAAAAGAAACAATAATTATCTTTTTTTATTATTTGAACTGTTCTATCCTATGATTTTTCTCTCTTTGCCATAGAAAGAAATCATGTCAAATATTGGTAAGCTAAGATTCTATTATAAACCTTGGACATAAAAAAATCCCTTGGACTTAAAAAAATAAAGACAATTCCAGCTCTTCCTGGGTTTTACGTTTGAACTTCCTCACCTTCAGATTTCAGCTTTCTAGTCTGTAAACAGGAATAATACCTTCCTGTCCCAGGGAAGTGTTGTAAGAAGCTTAAATGATTTGTGTATGTAGGATGCTGGGACATGGCAACATGCATGAGGATATGGAGATACGTTATGTGCATATTTGTGTGCATTGGCAGATGGAGGTAAAGACTGTTTTTATTTCTCTACATGCATCTTTATTTTTCTCTTCATAGTAACACTATCTTCATAAAATGCAAAGCTGTCTTACAGACATCAAGGAGTTTATCTGAAGACCTGATTGCACGTGAATGAAAAGTGTTTTCTTGACATGTACTTCTTGCCCAATTTAAGTACCAATGTTAGCTAAATGTAGCACAACACAGGCTCAAAACTAGCTTTCACTAGCAATGTATTGTCACATTACCATATCTTTCAGAGCAATCTGTGATTGAAAATGGAAGCTTCACCTAGCTATCCCTCTCCCTCCCTAATTTTCTTGGTTAAAATAACATGTTGCTAAACTATGATTTTTTGAATTTAAACCAAAACAGACAGTATTTTCTTCCTGTTTCTAGTACCCTCCAAAAGAGCAGACACAGTCTCTATGAGCAGTTCTTTGCTGGGCTGCCTTGCACGCCCAAGCCGACATCAAGGACAGCTTTTGTTCCCAGGACTTCCGAGCCACCCTCTGTACCTCACACCTCCTTTCGGTTTGCGGCTTTGGGGTTTTGCAGGCATTCTCCTTTCCTCCAACTTTGGGAGATGGAAATTTCATGGCAGTCAATCACAGGATGCTCAACAACATGACATCCAGAAACGCCTTCCCTCAATGATGGCTTACAGCGAGATAACCATCTGCTCTGGCTTGATCACCACTGTCATTTTTCTTTGTCTCCCACAAAGATGTTAACAGGCCTCCTTCACTTCTCATTCCCTCCCAAACTGGACAGCTGGAATTCCTCTTTGAGAAAAAGAATCAAAACCAAACCAAAACAGAACACTATCTGCTTTAGAATTAAACTCAGAATTCTTGCTATTATTATTATTGTTGTTGTTGTTATTAAAATATAAAGATGTAAATTGCATTTGGATGGAGAAACCAGCAGACCTCATATTCTATTTTCCATCCAAAAGATAAACCTAGATTTTGATTTTTTTTTTGATATTTTATTTATTTACATATCTTTGCATGTACTTTCCAAAAATGACTTTTCAGTTTCTCGGTTATGTCTATTTCTTGCCCTGCTCTGGTATCATCCCATCTGCTAATACCTTTTCTCCATCATCCACACACGCCAGAGGTTACAGCATCCCACTGACAAACCTTGTTGGAACAAGGAGCTAATCAATAAAAGATTACAGAAAGCCCTGTTTTCATTTTGCATCATGGACCTGCTAGAAATCTGCTGCAAGGACTCCTTGGAATACAAAATAATAAAGATGTAGTCCAGAAGGCAAAATGTCATCTTTATTATATTTAATAAACATATTTTCAGCCATTGTATATACACAAATAGGAGGCCAGGGGTGTGGGTGTACATAATATGGAAACAGTGAGTGAGTTCTCTCTAAGGCTCTTCACATTTGTGGAATTCTACTTATGTCATCCCTTTTGTTTACTGTTTAATTAGGGAAAAAAAAAAATAGATACACTTGGCTTCAGCAAGGAGGTCAGTGTTTCCTGTTGCTAATAGGAAAAAGCTGAGTGACAAAACCAAAGCATTGCTGCTCTGATCAGCACAAGCGCTTACTGATGGCTTGCCACCTTTTCCACCTGCTTAAAATAAAACACATCCACAGGAGAAACGGTCCTTGTCGCAAAAGGTGGAAATGGTTTTGCTTACTTTGCCAGTAAGGATCTATGACACCCTGGTAAACAATTTAGAGATGCCATTAAATGGCTCCTATTTTGTTACATTAAATGACAAGCTGGATTTCTATTCCGGTATTACGCAGCTACTTTCAATGCAATTTAACAGCTGGAAATGAGAAGGCAGCAGCTCCTTGTTACCAGGCAACTCTACCCAGCCACCAGCAGCTGCCCCAGGGACAGGAGTGTGGGAGCTGCTGTACAGTGAAGGCCCTTCTCCCTTCTTCCAAACCCAGAGCAAACCATGGGGGCTGCTTCAGTGTAGGGTTCCCTGTAGGAGCTCAGAGCGCTTGCAAGAGCTACATCTTGTGAAAACCTTGGCTTTGTCTCTCATTTTCCCATTGCATGGCATTATGTAGCTGGGAGTTTAGCCTCTGACTTCCAGTAAGTTAAATTATATACATGAGCAGTTTTTAAGTTACATGTTTATTGCTTTGAGTTAACGGCCATGAAAAAAAGTACACAGAATCTCTTCTGATAAGAAGTCTGTTTCAAAGGCAGCAATGGCGATGAGTACAGTCCCTTCTGGCTCCAAGAGACAGCTCACACGTCTTCTCTCCACTTACCAACTTGGTGTTTATGTTATCCCTGGTGCATTTTTGTAGGGTGTAACACTGTATGGGTTTATATATGTTCTTACTATTTTGCCGCAATGTTCTTTTACTCTTCATGTCACCCTTGAATTTATTTGTGTTTATTTTAGGCTTTATTCAAGCAACTAAAAATCCCCTAGAAAACAATGGGCATGTGGAATGCATACAAACAGAAACCATGATGAACTCACACATAGTATATTAATATACAGCTGGCGTAATAAAACACAAATCATGTCCACTAGGAATATTTATGAAATACCTTACATCACTCAAAAGTTCATTCATATTCAAACAGTCTTGTTTGGGATTCAGACTTGGTGAACTCTTGTCCCCAGTGAAGTCAGAAATGGGCTCCATATGCTGACACTGCCTTTCCTCTTGACTCTTTGGACAGGTCACCACAGTTTCCTCATCACTGGGATGCCCCATGATTTAACTCAGCACTTCCAATGGGATGAGGACAGCAGAGAAGAGAGAAGAAGAAACAGATCCTTCTTGTTGTGATGCTTCAAAGCAAGAGGGGCAGAGGGGCATTCAGGAGGCAAACTGATGGCCCTGAAGAGAAACCAGTCCCTTGTAAAGGCTATTCCTCTGGTCATTCAGTCCAGCATATGGACATGAGCATGACTAGTATCTGTCAGAAAAGGAGCCTTTGTCTTTTTCTCCCTCCGGCATAATGTATTGCTGTCAGAAACGTGGTTTGGGTCCCATATTGAAGAAAGATACCAGTCAGGGAGTCTTTTATGAAATTTCTTTTTAAGTAAATGATGTGTGAAAGATAAATAACCTTTCTTCTACATCTCTCTCCATGCATCCAGCTTGAATTCTTTATCCAAGCCCTTTTATTATCTTTCTAATCTACATTTGCTTGTTCTTGTAATTAATTTCTTCTTCCACTAAAATTAAGTGTATTTTGAAATTTAACCCTTTTCTTCTTGAGCCAATACATGCTAATTGCTCAAAGGAGTTAAATGGTATAATAGGACATTTTCTGTGTTTGTTTTTATTAGAAAATGTTTAATTCAAACAGACTGGATAAGAGGAATTTTATACCATTAGCATTGTTGGAGACTGCTTGATGAAATTTCACATCCTCACACAAAAACATTGGCCTGATCTAAACGATACATGTTTGTGTGGTTCCAGGAAGGATTTGTATTTGGAACAGGGGAGAGTAATTTTTCATAATTATCCTGGGACCTGAAAATAGCCTGACTAAAAGCATGGCTTCTAATTGTTTTTAGTTGCAGTTTCTCATCTTTCTGACATCACCCTTTTGCATATTTCTTCCATCACCATCCGTTTTCACCATCATTGTCACTCTACATCAATCTGTGTCTTTGAATAAAATTTCACACGTGTTAATAAGATCTTTCAACAGGGCTGTATGACCATCTGTTGTTACACTGAGTGCCTTGAAATCTTCTTAGACAGCTTCCATACCATTTTTTTTACCCTTGCAATTTTCTCTTCTCATTAATACAAATACTTTAGAATATTGATTCATTTTGATTCATTTTACAGCTAGACATTAGGTGAAGCTGACATGCCTCAAACTCCATTGTTTTTTAAATGGAAAGTGTGGGCTGTGCAAAAAGTCCAAGCTCATCTGCATCACTGACACTTAAGGAGAACGTCCAGCCTGGTCCACTACATGGGTTTCCCAAGTGGCAGGGGTTGCACTGGTACCATGAAAGGTTCCTATTGTGCACTCTGGATTCAGTTCCTGATGATGATGATGAGAGGAAATCTTAAATTTTTAGCCTGGGAACCCATATTTTTTCTTATTAACTTAGGTCCATCTGGGGAAGATCCACACAATGGTACAGGAGATCGTTCATCTTTAGGTGAAACAGAAATGCGAATCCTCAGCTCTTTTTCAAAATGACACTGTTTCAGTAAGGATTTTGTGTGTGTGTTTTCCAAACAATCAAAATTTGTGGTGCTGCTTTGCTGGATATTTGGTGTGCTGCTTTTTTAATGTAAACTACCTGTCAGGGATGTCCTAGAGCTATTTATATTATAGTCTGTCTGCCCACAGTGGTTCCAGTTTGTGAGCTCCCTTCTCTGCCTGCTCACACGTGGGTGAAAATCAAGACATTTTTCAACCACTTCCAAATTTTAATGCCAAATAGCAACATAAGGAGATATAATAGAAGCATTTAGTGACGGTATGATGAGCGTTTTATCCTCAAGCAAGAAATCTATTACACATTAACATAATATCCTCAATGGGACAACAGACATGCAAAGGCAGGGGTGTGGTAAAGGAACTGGGCTTCCTCAACACACCAGTTAACTCCCCGATCTAACACTTGGATCCCAGGGATCCAGAGGTCTTTTCCAAAATGGAGGAAAGCAAAGCTATTATTTTCAAAGCTGTTCCTTGCAAAGGGAATAAGAAGTAAAAAGCAGAGTTGGTTATGTAAAGATCTCTTCCAGTTTCTCCCTCTTCTCTGCAACCTCTTCTTGCCATGACAGATACACCAGCCCCATTGGGCTTCCTGCCCCCTATGTGCTCGATGCTAACTGCATCGTGGTGACTCAGATTGCACAGAAAACAGACCCTCTGGTCCCCCATGTCCACCTCATCCCTTCTATGACCTACAGTGGTATTTAATGACCAGGGAGTCACGATGGACTGTAGGCTGGAGCAGGAGATCTCGTGCTTTTGCTCAGTGCTGTTTAGTCTGAGAGACTACCTCTGGAGGATGGTGGTACGTTCTGCAGATTGCCTCGCTTGCTGCAGAGGGACTGTCACTGTCCGGATGAGCCATTTGGTTTTGCTGGTGCCTAAAGCCTTTTTCAATCACCATTTTGACCTCTTGAAAAGAAATCTCATTGACCTGGAACTAAGACAGGAGCGGAGGAGACAACAACAGTTCACAGCTTCCTGTCCTTCAAACCTCCAGTTTATTTCCTGGCATCAGGCTGCAAATTGCGGTTCACACAAATAAGCAGTAAGTTCCAGATCTGAATGCGCTGAGCATATTTGGCATGTGCCCAGACTATAGTGCATTTAGGTCAAGGATCATGGAATCAGCTTGCTTACCCTCATAGGGATTTGCTGGTTAACTATGCTGCCTGCCAGCAGCATACTTAATTTTTTTTAATATTCTGATGTAACCTCTCATCCTTTTACTCCTCCCTCCTTGTAGAATAGGAAAAAAAAAAAAAAAAAAAAAAAGAGGAATACACTTTGGAGCACTTTTGAAGGAAAAAGTGCAAGAAGTGAACATGAAATGAGTATGTGAAACAGTCGCTTGTCCCTAAAACTTGAGATACTTTGGCAGTGGTTTGGACATAAGTCTAACCAATTTTCACTTGAGATCAAACAAGTACATTTACTTGAGATCAAACCTTCCTTCAGAAGCTTTGTCTTCCTTCAGAATTCAAAAAGAACCATCACCCCATAATGCCCCTGGCTGGATGAATGATGGATGGAAGGAAGAAAGGGCACACCTGGGAATCCCTTCCTCTTCTCCATAACTCAGTATCTTCAACTCCAGTTGCAAGAGGCCTATTTACTTATTTTAGGATGTTTTAGCTTCATTCTACATTTTGGTACCTCCAAATGTAATTAGTTGCAGGAAGCTGAAGGAACTTTGCTCAGTTACACCTTCTTCTACTACGGTTCTACAGCTTGGCTACATCCTACACACTGGTTTGTACTGAAAGGCAAATGCTACCTTGGTTCTTGTTTTGGGATTAGGTAATGAAGACGAACCAACTGATACTCATCAGAATTTGGAATAACTGACTCAAGTTCTGTTACCTGGCAATTTATTTTTTAATTTTTGGTCTTTAATATTTTTAATGACTTTTCTCAAAATTTATTGAATTTGGTGCATATTTCTAAGACCTCACTGGGATAGTTGAGATCAGATGGTATAAAGCCATGAATTCTGAAGAAAATGAAACTGTTGCTTTATGTTACTCATTGCTTAAATCTGCCTTAAATGCTGCAGTGCCAGAAAAATGGAAGGTGGAAAATGTGACTGTTAAAAGGCCTTCTGGGCTCACCCAAATCCGTGTTTGATGTCTGTGCCAGGCAACTTACTGGAAACTATAATAAAGAATAGAATTATTAAACTGAGTGACATGTTGGAGAAGAATCAGCATTGCACATCAAGTAGGATGTTGTGTTTTGCAAATGCATTAGAGGTTTAAGGAGTGATTTTTACATAGATAAGGATGGTTCTGATAATATTACATATCTGGATTTTCAAAAAGCTTTTGATCTGGTCTTTTGCCATAGACTCTCAAAGTGTATTGTATGGAATAAAAGGAAAATGATAAAAAAGTCTGAAAGAAAGTAAACTTGTCATTAGATTACACTATATAACAAAGTTTCCAGAACCCACAATAATCTCTGCTGCTCAACACCTTCAGAAATTTTATGGAGAAGTTTAATGCCATGAGGACAGTTGGCAGATGATGACACAAAATTCATCTGAACAGTCAAATCTTAAACTATCTATCAAGAATTTCACAAGAATTTTAGAAAAAAAAGAAGGGCTTTTCTGTTGGCTTAGTAAGCTGAATCCACCTGCCAAGGGGTCACATCAGTGACAAAACCATACAAAGATCAGGGAGGGAGAATTGTGCATCCAAGAATAGGATGAAACCATAGAGGGAAGGAAGAGTGGGACAACCTGTTTTGGTAGCAACAAGCTGGTAGATTAGCTTGGCTGTATTGCTTGATAGCACTTTTAATGTGACAGGGTGACAAATGACAAGTTAATTTCAAATTTTAATATATGGACATGCAAAGAGATGCACCCATGGAAGGCAACCCTCACCACATGTATCCCCTGGTAAAATAGCAGCTCTACTCAGAAAAGAGGTCTCAGACCTTTTGTTCATAGCTCTTTGAAAAGAAGAAGTCAGGAAGTTAAAAAGGAACCCGTGCAATGTTTGTAAATAATAAGGAAAAAAAACTAAGACAAAAGCAGGACAGTGCCGCTGTAAACCCACATCTTGAGCATTGCATCTCGTTTTGTCCACTTTGTCTGAAAAGAGGTATAAATAGAAAAGATACAGAGAAGGAGGAAAACAAAGATGGGGAATGCCTTCTGTACGAGGGGCACAGGCTGCAATCCCACCACAGCCTAAGGATGCTTCTTCGCCCTGGCGCTGAGCTGGTTCTGCACAGTCACCTGGTAGAAAAACATACACACGCTAAAAAAGAGGGAAGACTTTCCTGCCAGGTTGAGGGAACTGAAAACAGCACAGCCATATCTCCGGACATGGTCAGGGGGACACACAAAGGAGGGGGAAAAGTGGCAGCCAGTCCTAGGAAACCTCTGCCTGCAGAGGCTGTAGCTTCACAAGCCATTTTGGCCAACAAGAATTGAAAAGAGCAGGCCCACGCTCCCTTCGCTTGTGGCTCCTTGCTGCCACCCCTGAAAGCCTCTCCCTTTTGGTGTTTGTGCAACTGTGCAGCAACCCAGGGGAGGAACTGATCTGAATTAAAATGAATAATTTTTGTTGGGTTACTCTGATGGGGTTCACTGCATGCTAGTACAAGAAGGGGATGTGACCAAAGGACAGGAACAAGCAACGGGAAACGGTGGGACTACTTCTGTGAGCAATGTCAGCTCAAAGGGATTTGGAAACAAGTAATAGTCCAAAGCTCCATAGTTTAGGAAAGGGGATGGTTCTGAAAGCATATTAGAGAGGTTTATAAAATGGCATAGTGAAAACAAATAGGCCATGATAATTTACTATTTCTTAGATGATGAAAATTCAAGTAGCCTATAAAATTATTAAGTAGTGGATTTAATACTGGTAGGAAGCAGTTCCCATCTAGCCTTTGGGATATTTGGGACCTTGCTGCCACTCCTGAAGGACAGAAGTATCCATGGATCAAAAAGCTATTTGACAAATTACTGGAGAAGAGGTACATTAGCAGCTGTTAGCATGACAGCGGACACAGCTTTACATAGGAGAGCTCTTTGTCTGCACTTCAGAAGCTGACAACACAAAGAAAAGATCACTCCATGGTGGTTTCTATGTTTTTATACCTCTTACCTATATGTCTACTATTAGCTGCTGTCATGCAGATGATACCAGCCTAGGGATGCTTGCTTTGAACCAACAGGATGGCTCTTATGTTTTGATGGACTTTATTTCAACATGTATGTAATACAAATACATTATTTACATTTGTTACATTTTATATTTACAGTAATTTATTGTGGACACACAAAGTCTGCATTAGATACGCCTAAATACTGAAATTACACCAGACACCCCCTTTTTTTTCACACAACCCATTAATGTTATCTTGGAGAATGTATAGATTTGGTGCTCCTCAAGTTATCTGTCACATTTACCCAGGGCATTACAATAAACAGGGGTAGCTTTAAAGCTTATGGCAATAGGTAGCCTAAGTGCAGCTCTGAGCTACGGGTAACAGGGTTTCCCATATCAGACTTTTGGACTCGATGGTCTCGAAGGTCCCTCCCAACCATGAAGATTCTGTGATGGTAACTGCATTCTGTCTGTGTAACTGCAGACGGACAAAGGACAGTATTGGTATAAACTACATTCACCTCTTCCCTGACTTTATCTTAAAATACTGGAATAAAGTGAAAATATAGTTGTGAAGAAAATACATGTATTGAGGTGCGGGGAGAGAGCAGTTCCTAATTCCAGGCAGGACTGGGCTGGGTTCGGTGCCAGCTTCTCCCTCTGCGGTGATGAGCCCCACAGCGATTCCAAGGACGGGAGGGAGGTCCGGGCGCAGCCTTCCCATCGCCTCCCCCGGGGGCGCCGCCGTCCGCCCACCGGCCCGACCCCCCACTCCCCCCACCTCCACCCCCCCGCAGCACTCCCCCGCCGCTCGGGCCACGGGCAGGTACGCGGGGCCGGGCCGCTGCCCCCGCCACGAGGTGCGTCCCTCCCCGGTGGTGCGGCGGCTCGGCGGTGGCTCGGCGAGCGATTGGGTAGGACGGGCGAGCGGCTCCCCGGCTCCCCTGCTGGGCTCCCCCGCCGCCGCGCTCCCGCAGTAGCAGCGCCGCTCCCCGCCCGGCGCCGCCGCCCGCCCCGCTCCGCTCCGCCACCGCCACCGCCACCGCCCGGCCCGGCCCCAGCCGCCGCCGCATCATGCCGCATCCCGCAGCGCCCCTCGGGGCCGCCCTGCTGCTCGTCCTGCTGGCGGCGGACTCCTGGCAGAGTGAGTACTGCGGGTGATGGGGAGGGGGAAGGGGGGACACGCCGAGCATCCCCTTCACCGCCCCCCACTGTGTGTGTGTGCGGGGTCGCGAGCTGCTGGGGTGGGGGGGTGGGGGGATGGGGAGGGGATGCGCGGCTTCACGGTTGCGGAGGCTGGGGGAAGGCGGCGGCGGGGTCGCGGCGACCCACGGGTAAGGAAGGGGCTTGGTGCTCCACGGCGGGACGGTGGATGCGCCCCCCTGTCCCGTCCCCGTCCCGGCCGGGCGGTTTGGTGTGCGGGGCGGGGGGTACGGAGCGGCCAGGCGGGCTCAGCTGTTCACCGCTGCCTCCCCTTCCTCCTGCTCCTCTCCTCTTCCTCCCCCTCTCGCCCCCCAACCCCCGCGACCCTCGCCGACCCGGCCATCGGTGGCCCAGCCGTGCTGCTGCGCGCCTCGGAGGCTTCCCAGTTCCTGCGGCAGAGGCAGCGGCGAGCCTACCAGATCTTCGAGGAGACCAAGCAAGGGCACCTGGAGAGGGAGTGCGTGGAGGAGCACTGCAGCAAGGAGGAGGCCCGGGAGGTCTTTGAGAACGACCCCGAGACGGTAAGGGCGCGCAAGACTTGGGTGGGTTGTCCGGTTCTGCCCTCCCACCCTCCCTCCATCCATCTGCGGCTGGGTTCCAGCTGCCTGCACAGCTGGGGAAGCCACTGGGAGGAGGAGGAGGAACCAGAACCATTAGGTGAATGAATGGGAGCCACACGGGGTAACCAGAGCTCAGCCTGCGCAAGGGCTGTGTCAGTGCTGTCCAGTTACAAATGCCACCGTGAGGATGGTGTGGGTGAGTGGCTGCAAGCCATGAAGCAAGACCAGTGCGACATAATGCTGTGGCTTCTTTGTCTGGACACCTTACCACCCCTCTTTCCTTCAGTTTCCCATCCCAGCTCTATTTATAATCCCTTAATGCCGTGCCGTATGTCTGAACAGGGGTTTCGTGGAAGAAGTATGTCACAAACACACTTTAATCCTTTTGGGCCGTATTCACCTTGGTCAGCATTTTGGAATCAGTAGGTTCAGTACCTGTCACTATGACAGTCCGAGAGCGTGAGGACAGGAACGTGGTACCACTGCATTTCTAACACTGAGCGTGGATTCACACCGTTACAGCCCACACACCACATGTGGGGCTGACTTTTCCAATCTTCTCAAGGCTGGCTCTCACTCCAGTCTTCTCACTTTTGGCCAGCATGTGGATGAGGTTGTGTTGCTTTACTAAGCTTGGCGTACTCTTCCAGTTCCTTTACACCTCCTCTCCACGCTGTTTTGGATAGGCTGCTCTCATTGCAGAGATTATCTGGCACCGATTTAGCAGTGGGAAGTGGATTTTCTTGGTGTCCAACTGAAGCTTGATGCTGCACAGCGTGTTCCTGTTAATGGTATGATGCTCTAGGGAGAAGATAGGACAGAGAGAGAGAGAGGGAGTATGTGTGTGTGTACACGGAGACACACACACACACCGCAGGCAAGGGAGGGACTCATCTGAGGAGATGTTTTATGCTTCAGTTGGACAAGTCTTGACATGTGTGCTTCGTTAGCAGGCTCCGTGCTGGGAAGACAGTGCAGTAGCTTGTTGTCACAAGGCAGTAGTAAGTATGGCAAAACCATTGTGATGCTGGCTTTTCTTTTTGACAATCTTTAATTCAGAGCTTAATATGGTGCCCTTGCCCATGCGGTGTTTAATGGCACACCTCTGTAGTCACATCTGCATACAGCAGCGTTTGCTTCTTCTGGTGAAACCAAGCTAATAGAGAATATAGATAATGTGGTGAGAATGGCTGGCACAACTATTCCCATATGCATGTTCAATAACGTAACTTTGAGCTCAGTATAAATATTCACCATATAGCAGCGAATGGAGGAAAAAATATCCCAAATGTAATTTTGTAGCATTCTGGCGAAAAGGTGATCTGAGGTCACTGGTTTTGCTAACTGGCTTCTGGCCAAGAAGGCAGCCCAAGGCAATGTATTGATAGACCAGTTTAGAGGGTGGTAGAATGTGTAAATGTGTCAGGAGTTTTTAACAATCTTTGGTACTTATTTTGTATATTGGAAAAATTATACAGTTCTCCTACTTTAATGAGAATAGTAAAATCATTTTGGTTAAAAATATTTTCATGTGTAATATAAATTCTCTTAAGATCCAGTCATGCCATTTAAGCATGTTTTGCAGGACAACACAAACTTTCTGTTATTGCAAATGATTTTGATTTTTTTTATGTGTGTCCTTTGTTACTGCTGCTAGGTCTTTCTGAAAACCTCTGAAGAAAGATCATTAATGCTAGATGAGCTTCTCGTGTCTGTCCCCCTTGCTTATTTTACATGTGCTTCTACACCAAAGTACTGTATTTTATAGCACTTTGAGGTCTGCAGTGGTCCTGCCTTTTCTGAGACACAAACCTCCCAAGAACCTGCTTTTTTACATGCACTATATCACAGAATCATAGAATGTAACGTTAGAGATGGAAGAGACCTCAAAGATCATCGAGTTCCAACACCCCTGCCATGGGCAGGGACACCTCCCGCTAGAGGAGGTTGCTCCAAGCCCCGTCCATATCCTGCTCCTCGCTGTTACTCTGCTTCAGTTTGACTGGGAAGTGGATGTGCCACCGTCTGTCAGGGGGATTTATGGCTCTTCCTACCCATTTTGCAATCAACGTGTGATGCGAAGGCAGCAGCTGCTGTTCAGTAGCAGTCTTCTAATGCATTGTGGCAGGGGTCATGTGTGCAGGCTGCTGTTACTTTACACGTCGGAAGCCTTCAGTGCTTTGCAGGGCATTGGTGACTGCCCCTCCAGCAGCATCTGCGGATTTGATGGGCAGAGTATTAAGAGGCATCTGAGGCAGTGGAAGTGTTTCTTAAATGCTAGGAAGCGGTCATGCTGTCATTTCACTGATGCTGCCTTGTACGCCCTGTCCTGGGGACTGACAGGAGAAGGACGCTCGCTGAGACAGGCTTGACTCAGGAAAGATAAGAACTGCTGATAAACAACACCCGGAGTTTAAAGAATTACAGTAAGTAAGTGCTGCCACGCTTCAGCGTATTGTCAGGCTGCAGGGAGGGTGTCAGGAGGACGGGGCTGGTCTTTTCTCAGTGGTGCCCAGTGACAGGACAAGAGGAAATGGGCACAAAATTGAGTATAAGAAGTTCCACCTGAACATGAGGAGGAATTTCTTTACTGTGAGAGTGGTGGAGCACTGGAACAGGCTGCCCAGAAAGGTGGTGGAGTCTCCTTCTCTGGAGACATTCAAAACCTGCCTGGACGTGTTCCTGTGCAACGTGCTCTAGGTGGACCCACTCCGGCAGGGTGGGGGTGGACTAAATGATCTCCAGAGGTCCCTTCCAACCCCATATGATTCTATGATTCTATGCAGCTGGACCATGCTGGTAACGTGAGGAGTTTTTATTGACTGGGGAAGCGTACAGATTACTGTTGACAGCTGATGAGTCCTTTTAGTTGAGGAAGGCTGGCATTTTTGTCTCTGCCTGCTGAATCTGGTCACAGAGATGAACTACTTGGGTCCTAACAGAAAGAAACAGCCATGGCACTTTTTGCCCTGCCCTGAGCCCTGTGACCAGCCTCGTAGCAGGCACGCCATGGGGAACACGTCAGTGCACTGCTCACCTGTGCTGTTGCATCTCCCAGATTTTATGCTTTAAAGCACCAGATGAGCACGAATGTAGGCATTTGGCTGTTTACTGTCCCACGGGAGCAATGGTCTTGCAGCTTTGACAGCTGAAGGTTAGTTTGAGATTAGTTAATAGCTTGCTGCTTCTATTTGACCTCAAGAAAGGCTTGTGATGTGAGCACAAACGTGTTGTCTCTTTTCCCTGTTCGCCCCATCAAAGGACAATGAAACGTGAGTCTTCCTTACAAACCTTGCCATTTTTACCTCTCCTATGGTTGTGTGAAGAGAGTTTCAAGGCCTAATTTCCGGACCTGTGACTTAAAGGTGTGACATGAAATCATATTAACCAGTTCAGTCAGACAGCACTGGAATTTCAGTTAAGAGGAAGCAAGGCTGTAGTGTAGCTTGCACGATGCTTCCCGGGTTAAACCATAGCTTGACCCAGCCACTTATAACATCTAGCCAAGAACAATGTTTTATGGAAAGATACTTACTGAAGTACTGCTCTGGTATAGGTAAAGGGTCTACTTACTGGTACACACCAGTACACCAATAAATAGAAATGAGATGTCATTTACCTATACCAGAGCACCCTTTTTCCTTGCCTTCCATGGCTTCAGTAATGAGCTTTCCAAAGCAACATCTGCAAGCCGTCAGCAGGAGATACACATTCTCTGAAACCTGAATGTGGGTGTTACCACATGTGTGATTGCTTACATCAGCTGCTAAGAATAGTGTATTAGGCGGGGATAAATAGCCATTCATTTGCAGGCCAGTGCAGCTTTTGTCTTTTATGTTACGGAAAATATAAATATCAGCTTGCTCAGACTGGAGGAAGGAAGATCAATTGAAACATTTTTAGATTGTTTTTCTTTTTTTAGGAGGCAGAACAAAACTCAGTCTGTGCCATTTGTATGACTATACACGGTAAAAACAAGTGTAAGCCTAGACTAATGAGTCTTGCAGCCTATCCTTTTTTGTGAAGCTGATTATATTATCATTAGATATTATTGCAGAATTCTGGGGTGGTTCCTGTTTTATAATTCATTTATGCTAGAGGTACCAAACGGAAAAATGAAAAGATAATATGGGGGGGGCAGGAATATGGAAAACGTGTTCATGGGAGGTATGAGGACTGTTTCTAAATGTGATCTATTAAAAAGATATGCTAAGTGTGATAGATAGGATGAAGTTGCAAAATATCTTGGATATAGAGATAAGAATGTTATCTTACTTGTTGACTAGCCTTATAAAAAGCAGAAATATTTGACCTTGGTATGCAGTCAAGGTATTACAGCTTGTTAACCAACTGATAAACCGCTTAGGAATTTGGTTGACCTGTTCTAAAAATGTGGTCATCCAAGCATGTAAAACACAGGGCAGAAGGGAGTGTAGTTGCTGTTGATCTTGGAAACATTGGATTTCACTAAAGAATGAATTCAGCAAAAACATGTCCTTGTGCAAGGCTTTTCTCTGTTTTGAGAGGCTCAGCATGGCGAAGGTGTTTGAATGCAGCCTCTTATCATTTGGTCCTATAGTTTCTCGGTACAGCATCTGTCACTGCACATCTTGCTTACCGTTGTCACTGTTGAAGAATTGCTGGTCTTCCTGCAGATCACCATTGAAATTGCCATGCTGAATACTTTGAAAGCTGTTAGGCCCACCAGAAGCACTGATGTAGGTCAGCTTGGCCACCTGTGTTTACTGTTTATGGAATTGTCCCTCAAATAGAGCACCATGGAGAGCCAGCTGGTTTTCACATATGTGCAGAATTAACATCTGATTCACAGGCATCCACATGAAAAGTTCTCTTGGTTTTTGAGGGACTTGCATCCAAACTCCTATTAAGATCTATGGCTTGTCAGATACACAAAACACTGACAGAGGATCACAGACTAACTTATCCTGAAAGGAACTCAGGAGGTCCCTAGTCCACCCATCTAGTCCAATCTCCCACTCATGGCAAGGGCAGCAGTGAGAGTAGACCAGGTTTTTGGGGGCTTTTTGCAGTTGTGTCTTGAAAATTACTCATCCTAACAAAACATCCAGCAATATCAGCATTCTTGCTGCTAGGCTGGGTTTATTGAGAAGCTGAAATGCAGATGAAGCAATATATAGGGTGTGATAATGGTCAGTTTGGTTGTGTTTCATAGTGTTACTGGATCATTGGTTTTATTTCTTTATTTGTTCCGTTATGTGACATGGTTATGATAACACAGATAAGCTGCTTGTGTGGACTAGAGTCATCCAGACTTTATGCTGATCTTTTAGGAGGGGTGGTTGGCAGACAATATTTAGGTCTTATTTCTAAGAATAGCAAGGTAGATACACATTTGCAAATACTAATCAGAAAAGTATGAAGGCATGTAGGGGGAGGAGAGGAGCTAGTGGGAGAGTTAAGCAGTATAAAATTTCTTTGGGTAATTTAGTGAATGTTGTATAGTCTAGACATGAAAAATACTGATACCATCTTTGAATAGACATGTCATTATCCTTCTATAGAATATTCCTTTCTAGATCCAGGCAAAAATACGGATTTACTTGCTGTGAAAATTCTTCTTAATATCCCCATTAGTTATGGCATTTTGGCAGAGTGTTGATGAATTGCTCGATTTATAGCTGGTATAAATTTTTGTTTCCCTCCTTGTTGGCACAGAATTCATCTGAGAGAGGGAAAGAGTTACCAGAGAACTCTGTGCTGGTGATTTAACATGCTTGGACTCAGTGTATGGGAGGATGGATTCCCAGGAACAGTGGTACCTGCTTAATAGATTCTGAGAAAGGCAATAAGGGGAGATGTAGGCTTTTGTCCAGGAATAGCTTGAAGGAGAAAAGAACTAAGGAGAAAAGTCTGAGTGTATGCCACACTGGCATCCCAGCTTTCTGCTTGGATGGGATCTGGGTGAGCACCAGTTGGTCTCCCCTCCATTTCATCTTTCTCCCTGTAATTTCTCATAAAGAAAACACAGAACGGGAGAGTCGTACCAAACTCCAGTGGGTCTAACTGATCTGGAAGGCAAGCAGATTGGGACTGTGGAGCTGGGTGCATCTATCTTGTTGGTACAGACAGCATTTGTTTGTGGTGGTGGAGTTCAGTAGCAGGAAGGTGCCAAAAATACTCCTGCCTGCCTTAGAAGTTTTATTATCTAGATGCTGCTTTATCAAAAGTTGTTGAGAAGAGTGAGCAAAGTTTGCTGTTGGTGGAAGCAGACACAGCTCCATCAACTCTGCTGGACTCATGCCTACCTGATCTTTATCTGTTTCCACTCGTGTGAGTTTAGCCCAGAAATTCAGGGCGGACCTGGAAATACTGAAACACCACATCACAAAAGTACTATACGCCAAAACCTGCTGTGCAGCAGGAGGGAAGGAACAAGAGAAAACAAAAGTGGCGAAGATTACGTTTGGGAGAGGGGGGCTGTCTGAAGTTAGGATGGAAAAAGATGTTAAGAATGGTAAATTGAAGGTTTAGGTCAAGAAGGAAGATAATGGAAAAAGCAGATAAAGTTATTAAGTCAGTTTTTTTAGAGGAATACAATAGGTTTTAATAAATATGTGAGAATGGAGAAAAAGCCAATTCAAAGTGAAGGAAACTGCTTTGTGACTAAGGGGTCATTTAATTTTCTTTTTTTGAATTAAAGAAGGAGGAGCAGCCCATTGGGAATTAATACAGAGTTTGTTAGTACAGCTGCAGGAGAATCAGGTAAGAGAAACATTGTATAAATTGGCAGTTGTGGTTCTTGTGTGCTCCAAACTCTTAAGTGAGCTTAATGAATTACAAGCAATTACTTTCCAGTAAGTACGAAGAACAAAAACAGAATCAGCATTAGATTTAGAAGAAGCTGAGTCTTACGAGGAGAGGCTGAGGGAGCTGGGGTTGTTCAGTCTGGGGAAGAGGAGACTGAGGGGCGACCTTATCGCT
>JAOQGH010000001.1:143562213-143628698 GCA_025769975.1 Gallinago jamesoni
TTTTTTTTTTTTTGTGGTTGGACTCGATGATCTCTGAGGTCCCTTCCAACCACCACAATTCTGTGATTCTGTGAATATACCAAAGGAGCTGCAGACAGCTCCACTGCTCTGAAGACTGTGGGACACAGAGCTGGGGTATGAAGAAGGGAAAACTTTGAGGCAGAGCAGTTACTAAAGAAGCAGCAAAAAATATTCATTATCTGTTATTGCAGTCCCCAGTTGAGTAATTCAGCAAGTGCTAAATCACTAAAACCACAGTGATATGAAAATAGAGCCAGTGGAAAGGGGGGAAAGGGATTCTGCCAGTCTTTTCAGGATTTGGTTTCACACGTGGCAGCTCAGCTGATCTAGCTGGAGTAAGCAACCCCCTTGCCTATCTGTTCACACTGCCTGCACAGCAATCCGAGCAACTGCTGGATTCAAGGATTTAAGGAACTGACCTAAAGCAAAGTGGTCTAGAGAGAAAAAATGATTGTTTTGCAGCTGGATCAGTTCCCTGGTCCAGGTCACAACATGCCCTCACAAAGGGTTACACCAACACATTGCAAATGACAGTGTAGATTTAGGATGGGAAGGCCAGGTGCCAGGGGAGAAGCAGAAGGGTTCAGCTCAGGCTGTCGTAGAAGTGAATGAATAACCAAGCCTTGGAGAATCTGACTGAGGTTTTTTGGCAGGTCCCCCTTCCATATCTGTACCTTTATCACTGTTTTGTTATGATCTGCTGCTCTAGAGACTCTCCACACAGGCACGTGTCTGCGGGGAAGTTTCCTTATTTATTGTTTTCTTCCTGTTTCTTTGACCATTGGCAGTGGGACCCAGAGGAAGAGCAAAGCTGGAAAGTAAGGATGATACCCAGGGAGGGGGGCAAGCGTTGGTGTTGTCTTCACTCTGCACACCTGCCAGGACAGAAGGGTGCATAAATGAAGAGGTAAAAGGAGAATGGGTCATGGTTGCACTGAACAAAATCACGTGCATCTGGAGAGCTACCACATTTGGCTGACTCCTGGAACAGGGAGTCCTGGTTCAAATCCAGAAAACATTTAGGGCAGGAACAAAAAAGCAAAAGTTACTTAGTTATTAAAATAATGAGCAGGGAAGTAGGAGAACAGATTTTCTCACAAAGGCCAAGCGTTGCCTCAGATGTCACTTCCTTACTTGCCCGTTCCCTCTCAGGCCAAATCCAGCGATGCCTTAAAGTGGCTGTTCCTGTGAATTGCAACCTCTGCAGGTAAGCAAAATCCTAAGAAACAGTATCATAAGATTACAGGAAGGGAAAACATACAGTATTACATCATTTCAGTGGATAAAATGTTATGAAGCCTGTGAGAGAGATCACACACATTTAAATCATGTTGGTTGCAATATGTAATCTGTTCTATTTTAAATATGGCTTAAATAATTGAAGAGTAATGACACAATATAGGACATTGGAGATATCCTATAAAAGGGAAACAGCCTTTTACTTACGGTAGGTGTTTTTTCAGATCCTGCTTTGCTAAATTTGACTGAAGTCTCTCAGTGAGTGTGAGTTTAACCACACATACAAGTAGTGTAACTATTGCAACAAGTAAGGATTCAAACAAGCAACACTGAGTGAAGATCTGCTGTCGAATTGGGATCTTCTTTTCCAACTGCACGTTAATACAGCTGGAGGGAAAGTAGCCTTTTAATCCTGAAGGAGTGGAGGAAGACTCAAGGCATTCCTGATTGGGTTGTGTCAAGAATAGCTTAAAAGCATATGCAATTGGAATTCATTGAAATCACTCTACAAATTATTTTTGTTAGAATATTTGGCCCGTGGCACCAGTTACATCCATTTCACAGCATTACTGCCCAATCAACCCTCCCTCAGGTCATATGTAGAAATCATCTCTCCATCCCCCTTACATCTTCACAAATCAAAAGTATCTGTGTTTTGCTTGGTTGTCTAATTCAGGAACTTTTTTTCTTCTTTACTTTCCTTTCATTACTTTTTTTTTTCCCTGTAATTGCACATTCTAATAATTGGTGGGTTTTTCCTCATTGCAGAGCAACATCTTTTGCTGAAATGGCACCTCAGTAAGCTGTTGGGAAATAGTCCTGCCCCTAAGAGGCCAAGGGAAGCTATTACAGTGGATGTTTTTTGTTTCCAGCCTTCTGGATTCTGCAGAGATGCCTGGTCTCTATGAAATGGGTGATACTGCAGAGGGTAGTTGCGAATACTTCTTGTTTGGAAAGATCAACAGCTTAGTGGAAGGGGCAGTCACAGTCTTCGTGCATGAGAATAGCTGGGATGGTGGGAAATGAACACTTTGCAAATAGACACAAAATGAAAAAGGTACCCTAAGCAGCTGTAACTTTGGTGAAAGCAGATTAGACTTGGAGACTACTTCTGGACTGTAACATGGCCTGCTTGCCTCTTTAAAGCCTCACTTGCCAAATTCTGGAGAGAACTTCTCTTTGTTCATTGCATGAAGAATGCAGATCTCCCCAAAGCAAAATAGGAAGCAAACTAACCTGGCTGAGTGTAAGGTTCCTCAGAGTGAGAAGGAAAGCTTGCGCAAGCAACATGCCATCGATTTGAGCTTCTATAACTATAGGTTCTACATATTTAAAATTCTGAGTTGCAGGACTGTTTAATTACATTGTATGGGAGGAAGGCCTAATTATTCAGCATGACGATTTACTATGCCTCAAAAGCCTGGGGCCAAGTTTTAAGAAATGCAGAGAGCTCTTGAGCACTAATGAGATTTGCCTTCCCAGGTCATAACTGTTAAACAACCGTCGAAAACTAAGTTATAGCCAATTATGGTTGGGAACGGCCATAGGGCAGACCTGCAGTGTGGAAACATGAAGCACATTTATAAACGAGGAGGCCAGGCTGTGCCCAAGACAAACATTCAGTCCTGAAGGAAAGAGGAAAAGGGAGAGTCATTATATGGAAATGAGAAAAGGGCATAACGTGGGAGTTGTTGCTGTTCTCTAAGAGGTAACTAGGTAACTAAGAAAGTGCATTTCAGAAATTACCATTGCTAACTCAAGTCTGTGAGATCCTCCAGTGTTAGCAGTGCTGCAGTCGCAGAATCCCAGTATGAAAGGGTGGCTGAGGTTGGCAGGCACCTCTGGAGGTCGTCTGGACCAACACCTCTGCTCGAACATGGCCACCGATGGCCAGTTGCTCAGGACCATGAACGGTCCTTCTGTAAGAAGGATAAACTACTAAACCTATCAGGTAAACTACATTTATCTGCTGCCACTACAGCTCAAACATGAGTTTGATTGGACTCGGTGCTGATCAGTCTTACCTGACACAGTACTCAAGCAAAACAAACAGAAGCTCTTGGCAGGCCCTTTTGGCTGAGGTTTCCAGCGTTGCCAATTACTTTAAGCAACAGTGAGAACATTTTCCTGGTGTAGACAGGGTCATTGTTATGTTTTCACAAGGGCTATTTTTATACAGTGACTCATGTTAACGCCTGTTCTGATTTGGTGTTCTTCCATCTTCTCTAAAAATGCAGTGGGACTGATGCATACCCAGTGTAATTTCACTAACTTCTGGATTTTACCATTAAGGGAGAGTTTGGCCATAGAGTTGAAAATAGATGGCGACCCTGGTCACATTGTAGGTTTCATTTGGCAGGGAAGCTAACATAGGTACTTCTCCCCTTTGACTCCACAACCCTGCTATTGAATTCTTACCTTCCCTTCAGTTGTTTCATTGCAGGGTATTGAAGGGGTGACTTAACAGAAACTGTTCTTAACTATTTCAGTGCAACCATTAACATGTGGAAGAAAACGAATATAAAAAAGAAGAACCTGGAGGGGTTTTGGGGGAGTTTGTTTGGGTTGGGTTTTTTGAGGGCACTAAAACTTACGCTCTCTTTTCTTGTTAGATATCCACAGTAAGTATTATAGTGGCTGTGTTATAGGGTAGGAGTAAGATCTGGATGTAGGTGGGAGAGGAACTTCTTATCCCAATGAGAACGTGATTGGTGTCACTCTACCCTGAAATAAAAGCATGTGCTCTTAGGTCTTGCACCACTGTTGAGGAAACCAATGGCTGTGTTCAGTGCATCGAAAGACTTGCTTCTAGCATGCACACATGTTCATGTGGAAGGGGTGAGGGCTGTAGAGCTTAAATCTTTTCTGTTAAAGCACAGCTCTGTTTCCTGGACAGCAAGGGAAAGGTCTCTGGAACTGAGCTGGAAGGATTGGCCTCATGCCGTACTTTCCACTTCACTGAAAGGCCAGAGACTTGTAGATGTGAAGCACTTCTCAGTCTCTCCTATTTCTCCTTCTTTACCTGAGATCTCTGCCAAGCTGTACTTCTGGTGGCAAATGACATGTGGTGGGTAACTCATGCTCCGTGTGGGTCTGCAGGCTGTGGGTGTCCTGATGCCAGGCCCTTGATGATTGAAGCTTCTGATGTCCCAGCTGTACTGGTTGATTGGTGGGAACCAGACAGACAGAAAGCATGTTGGGTCAAAAGAAACAGGGGTGGAAATACGTTAAGATTTTCTTGGTAGGAGCAGGCACAGAGGTTGGAATTGTTGCAACTACATTTGTGAAGGTTGGTCTCTTGTGGAGATTGATGCTTCTGCAAGGTATTGTCTTCCTCTTGCATAATCTGGGACGTGACTACTGGACAGATGGGTTAGAAAGCTTGGTGAGGTCAGTGTCGGTACTACAGATTATCCAAAGGATGTTTATGTCCAATATGCATTTGTTTATAGCTTTTTATTTAGAAAAGCCCGTTGCTCCTGCTTTTATTTTCAGCAGTAATTAGGAAAGCAAATCCAAAGGGGAAAGACTGACAGCATTCTAATATTGACTTCCTTTACTGGAGTCCAAGCTGAAAATTTAACACTTACTATAATTCTGTGATGAGTTTTGCTACCACAGTAGTCACAGTTAAATAACCCCCCGCATTTTGACCCTGTGAATACCAGGTGGCTTTGTGGATGGTGAGGTGTTTGTTGAGCCTGAAATTGAAGGTGACTGGATGAGAAATCAGCAAAGTAGTAACAGAGAATCTTTGCTAACTCCTGGTTAGCAAGTCTCAGAGCACTTCCTTTGGCATTTTTGTGGGATCTTGAAAATACAATTGAAGACTTCTGGTGGAAGGAAGATGAGTCTCAGACTTTTAACGGGACTTTACTTTGTCTGGGGTTTTGATCTTCTCTGACATCTTTGGGTCATCTTTAGTGAAGTACAGAAGACTGAAAAGCCATTGTGCAGAGTTGAGCTCTCACACACAAGAAATAATGCATGCCTGGCTACCTTTCTGTGTAGCTTAGGCACAATTTGCATTTTTTAAGTGGAAAACTTTCTCATCAATGTTTTCTGAAAAGGGACTGCTGCTTTCAGTTAAAGCGAGTTCCTTTTCTCAAGGTGAAAGATCTTTTGTCCTTCATTCTTGATTAATCTTTTGGCTGAATGAAAATACATTGTCATTGTATTTCTAGAGGCCTGTTGTAAGGAAAATTGATTACAGAGAAAAATTAAAAATTAATCATATAAGCATGAATAATGTTCGAACCTGAAATGATGTTGCTCTATTTTGAAATGGTATTATCAGCAGATCCTCTAGATTGGAGAAGTGATACTGATCAGCAAGTAGTTTTGTATAATGTAAGTACATGAGGAATATAGGGAAAGAAGAGTTAAATTTCTATAATAGCCTCCTGTTAAAGTCACTTACCTCTGTTGTGTATCTCGTGAAATGAAGCTTGTGGTGGTACAGTGCCTTGGAGTTTCACTCTTCTGCTTTTCAACTGGCATTGAATCAATATACAGTCAGTTTGCATTTGGACGGTTATTTGTGTGATGAAAATAACTAGTTGCCATAATCTTTCATTCAAAAGTAAACCCTAGACAACTTTTCTAGCACGCAACTCATTCATCAGAGGTCAAGGAGAAAAAGAAGTTTTATGCCTTTGCCATCACTGATTGGAGCAACTAGGCTGGTGGCCATGAATATGAAAGTTCCTATTTCTTGTCCTGTGAGTGCAGAAAAAGTTGTTCTTGCCAGTGTCTGAATTATCCTGTTGATGGTTAAACACATCTGCACATTCTTGCGACAGATATTGAATAAAGGGGAAATAATGAAAAAGATGTTTGGAATATTTCATCACATGCCGCTATCTTTTTCTTGAGTGCTGGCAGAAGTTCAGTTCGTGGTTGTAGCACAGCTGGACACTCATCTGAATACTTAGACTGTTTATATTTAGTTTTATTTTGACTGTATTTCTTGACTTATTTTTTCCAAAACTAAACCTTAAAAAGAAAAGAAGAAAAAAAAAGAGGGAGAGGGGAGTGTAGTGAGTTCTGAGCTCCTCATTCAGTTTGTTAACCCAAAGAGACATTACAAAGCTCAACCCCAAAAAATGCCAAGCCTATTACCCTCAGGTCAGAATTGAAAATTAGAGTAAGTTTAAGCTACTTCTTCCTCTTTATTGATGCTTTCATGATTTAGGCTGAATATTTACATGGTGCATTTCAGTAAGTAGAGCATATTTGTCAGAAGTGATTGATTTTTCTGGAGGATGACAGCAAGGCAAAACTTTTAGTTTATATGACCTTGTCAAACAATTGATTGCATTAGACAGTCCAAGTCAAATTGAATCACGGTGTGTGTCTGTCTCTGTTACATGTAGTTGTCTGTATATATGCATGAGCTTATCAAACACATTTAATAAGAGGAGAAAATAGAACAGTTTCTAATCTTGCACCAAGACAGACCAAATTAATTTTGTAGAATACAGGATATTTACTGTCCCAATCTCACTGCAGGTAGTGTCGTATGAAAACTGCTCATGTTGCATGAAAGAGAATTATACTATGCACATGCTTTCATAATCAGCTGAGAAATGGTTTATTTTAACAAAAAATTAGGCGCTGATACAATCCACAAGTTTTCCCTCATTGCACACCTCAGTTACAATTTTAACAGCACTTGAGCTAGTGACTTACACATTATGAAATTCAGTATGAAGTGAAGTTGGAAAGAAATGCTTTTTCCTGTCCATGAATTTTTGTATTTTTTTAAGAATGCGGTTTAATGATCAGCTTAGGCCAATCTGTATTTTCCTGCTGTTTCTCTGTGCTGCTGCAAGCAATTATGTGACTGGCAAGGGCCTCACCAGGCTGAGTATTTTTCTGACATGCATCACGTCAGCAGCCTGCTGCTCTTGCTGTATGTCTACACTTTGTTGATACATGGTAGAGAACAGTAACACATGGTTGCGTACCACAAGAGGAGTGGGAATGCCTTTTGCAGTTCAGTTTTAGGTCAATGAAAGTCTATTTTCCCCTTGCTTGTAAACTTTCATCATTCCCTTCTTTGAATGGACAGTCTCCGTGATGTGATGGAGTGGGTGATATGGCAATGGGTCCTGGTAAGTTTGTGGGTGGTATCCTTTTATTTTAGTGGTTATGGTGTTAGGATGCTGCCCGTGTCCTGCATCAGCAGAAAGCCTCTGAGGAGGCACTGACTGACTACATTTTTCTATACTTTCCCTCTGGGGTTTTGTCCCTAGATTTCTCTTCCTTCCTCTATCTCATGCCACCATCAGCACTTTTACCTCTTGGGTAGTGGGTAAGTGGCTTCATGCTCAGCCACTGCCACTTACCAGGTCAGCTGTCAGCAAAAAGAGACTGGAGCTAACCTTTCTTTCCTTCTCAAATCACAAAATGCATGTATGCTACTGTGCTGCTTCTGGCTCTGAATGAAAAGAAATGAGGATCATAGAATCATAGAATGGTTAGAGTTGGAAGGGACCTTAAAGATAATATAGTTCCAACCCCCCTGCCATGGGCAGGGACACCTCCCACTAGAGCAGGTTGCTCAAAACCCCATCCAGCCTGGCCTTGAACACCTCCAGGGACGGGGCATCCACGACTTCCCTGGGCAACCTGTTCCAGTGCCTCACCACCCTCACAGGAAAGAATTTCTTCTTGATATTTAATCTAAATCTCCCCTCTTTCAGTTTAAAACTGATGTTGGTGTTTGGACCTTTTTAAACAACGGCCATGCAAGACCATCAAACTAACAGCAGCTCTTAAATAGTTTGACAATAGAAGCAAATATTGTTCAATAAATCTTTGCTTTTTTTTCCCTCCTACAGGAGTATTTTTACCCGAAATACTTGGGTGAGTTGCAGTTTTTACTTTCACTTTGTGGCAGTGCTGGTGTGTGGTGCCTGACACTGGAGCTTGTCACAGCTGAAGTCTCTGCTGAGGAAAGTGCTGAAAGTCTGATTGCAGTAAACATGCATTTCTAACTTTTAAGATAGACTGTACATTCCATATGTGATTTTGAGGTGTGTCTTTTACTTGTGTATAGAATTGCATACAGACATCCTTTATGTGTTTTCTGCATGTTAAAATATTGATATTGCATTTATATCAATAACTTGTATCATTAGTAAATAATTTGAAGTCTTCTACCCTTTTCCTTTTTAATTAACTTAGCTATTAACTAGTCTCCTTATTAAAAAAAAAAAGTGCCTTTACTGATTGAACCACTGGCTTATCCTATTGACTGTATAGTAGTCATGGCATCATATTGTTTTCTATTTGTGTTTAATATATAGTACTTAAGATTGCAGATGCCAACAGTTTGAGAAAACTCCATGTGCTTTTTAGATTTGTTTTAAAGAGATTTAGTAGGTTAAATTCGAGTAGCTACTAACATGCTTTTAGAATCATAGTAGCATCTGGTTAAGTGATCATCTTCTTCAGATACCCATATAACTCTACTGTACATCAGAGCTGAAAAATTTTAATGAACTGAAGAATTTTAAGGCATCTGGGAGATTATAATATTGCTTAAATTTTGCATCCACCCTCTAAATACTTGCTTAATGTACCAGCAGGATAGCTATCATTTACATGCTTTGAACAGCTGCCATGTCATCATTATAATAATGACAATTTCATTTTCTGTTCTTCAGCTTGTATTCAGAAATATGGGTCACCGTATACAAGAAGTCCAGATTTCCTTACATGCGTTCATAGTAAGCATTTTTGTTTTGTA
Organism: Gallinago jamesoni; assembly: GCA_025769975.1. Classification (NCBI taxonomy): domain Eukaryota; kingdom Metazoa; phylum Chordata; class Aves; order Charadriiformes; family Scolopacidae; genus Gallinago; species Gallinago jamesoni. The sequence goes on from JAOQGH010000001.1 coordinate 143,571,230, forward strand.
TATTGTAGTTACATGTTCTCTCATGTTACCTGAAGGAGTGATAGCAGCTCAGCCATCTCCATTTTTATTATTATTTTAGTACTGGGCTTCCTATTCTCTAGGTTTGAGGCTTCATATTGCTTGTCCTATCTTAGCAGCAAAACAAGACCTTCACCCTTTTATCACCTATTGCCACCTCGCTGTCATCTTTTGGTGCTTTGGTGTTTTATGATGCGAGACGTTTCTTTCCCACCAGTTTCCCAAGGTCTGAATAATGTGAGAAGCAAGAGGCATGAGAAATAGGATTTACCAGAAGGTTGTATGCTATGCTTGGCCTTTCATTTTCTTTTAATGCTAACTTTGGCTTACCCCTGTTAAGGAACCTTAAAAAAATCTTGAAGTCAAACTCAGGCTTGTGTCAGTCTTCTGACAGCTCTCTGACAGGAGATCAGTTTCATATGTCATGTGACTGTGCTTTAAATATTGCAAGCTTAATTCAAATCAATTTGGAAGTCAAACTGATATCTGTGTAGAAGGGGAAGGGGTATTTGTTCATCACGAACACTGGAAATCAGAATTGAATTAACTCTTCTAAGACCTTTCCAGTTCCTTCTTGAATTTTAGTAGTGATAAAGATATAAAGCTGCATAAATATTCTAAACATGTTCTGGGAGCAGGTCAGTTCAAATGGAGAGAAAATCACCTGTATGTATATTTATTTTCATTTTTACCCCTGTTGCTCAATCTCTTATTGTGATCAAGTTTGAGTAATCACTTGTTCATACTAGTGCTAAGAAAGCACTGAATTTAGTCGAGCTTTCATGTTTATAAACTGTGTTACAACAACCTATTTTGAAGAGTGAATTCCAAGGTTAATGGGGTATGTCAAGCCCTGCCCTGATATAATGGAGCAGTATCACTTGCAGGTGTGAGGGTCCTCTGAACTGGGAGCTCTCAGATCTGTGGTACCTGCATCAGCTGTGGTGTGCAGCCATAGAGGGACACGAGGATGAAGGCTTCCTTTTGCTCACGTGTGTGGATCGCCAAGAGGCAGAAAAATAGTGGTATCAACTGGAAACACTTGTTCAAACAGCTAATAGTGTTTTAGAAATGCAAGTCTAAAGGGGTAGGGATGAAAAAATCTGCAAAAATAAAAGCTGAATTGTTTTTTAGGGATTTTTGCCCGTTGCAGATGTAGTGGTTTGGAAAATAAGTGATAATATTTTCCCCCATTAAAATATTAAAGTATTTTTAAATGGCTGAGTTTTGGCTAGCCGTTGTCAATTCACAGGAGATGTAACAGAGAAGGAGCCTGAAACGCGCCTGGAAGAATGACAGGCATTGTGCTTGGCCAATTTCAGTGTGCCTCTTAATTTTTCACAGACGCTGCCAAAAGACTGTGTAGCTCTGTGGGGTTGTGCCTGCAAGACACATTTAAATGTTGTTTCTTAGCAGTCTTTCTCCTCTCAGAACAAGGTAGTGGAAGACTCTTCTAATCTGGCATACAAAGACATTGCACAACCGAAGGGCTGGAGGGTGATTAACTAGACTAGTTTATACTAGAAATAAAAAAGGTACAGATTTTAACTGTGACAGCGATTAGACAGCCTAGCATAGTATTTGAGGATTCTTGGTTTCATAAGATGTTTAGATCAGGGTTACAGGTAGGATTCAGCTCCGGATTCAGAGAGGGGGGTGCAGGTGTTTCCATACACAGGCGGTATTCCCATGGCAGTCAGGGGAGAGTTAACCTGCAGTCTGTGGTTCTAAAGGGATTCCACTGACCAAACTGTGTCTGCTCTGGGGAGAACAGAATCACTCTACAGACTCAGTTTATTGTACTGACTAGATCTCCACTGGCTGCAATGAGAATTTAAAGACAAACGCTTTGCAGATAGATGCTTGCCTTGCACATAGACAGATAGCTGCACTTTTGTCTGCAGATGTGGCTTCTCTTCTAAAAGAGATACTATAGGTCAGCTAGGAATTAGGGACTTGGTTCTGTAAGAGTTTGGAAAAGTGTACGGGATTTGTTTTGGAAAAAAGTTGCACGTAGCCTTAAAAAACACAATGGGATTTTTGTTAGGTCCTGTCTGCTTTTTAATAGTGAGTGTCGTAATCTTCAGAATCTACCATTTTTCCAACCTATTTTTAATTCTCACTGTTTTGTGAATATCAAAAAGTAAATTCACAGTACAGAGTAATGAAGTGGAAGCAGCAGTCAGTGTACTTGGGTAAAGTCTTGTTTCCATACTGACTTCAAAAATGGAACTGGTAGTTCTGTTCTCTGTCTGCATTTATGAGCCATATATGTGCTATCAGACACAGCTCAAAGCACACAAAAAGGTTATGCCCTTCCTTACTTCTAATACCTTTTTCTAAAATCTGTCATGTAAATGAATGGAAACAAAAGCTCCATTTTGTCTTGCAACGGTTTAAATCAGGAGCACCTTCTTCGAAGTTAGCAGAATTACACAACTGTGAAACCACCAGGAGAGTCTAAAGCTGTGTCTCATGTTTTCAGACTCTCACGGTTAGAGGAGTAAACTACTGGCACAGTGTTGACACAATAGTAGTGTCCGTGGTTGTTCCTGCCATTTAACCTGTGTTGTGATAGGGTGGTATTCTGCTGGGCAGTGTTGCTTCCAACTGGCTTTGCAAGGCATATCAAAATCCAGTTTGAAGAAGAGAGTCAGAAACTTGAGGATACACCAGATAAGCCATGCATTGCCCCGTTGACTTGTTTTGCTTATCATCAAATGACTCTGAAAACAATGCCATGTCTGGGAGGCTTAGTTTGTGCTGCTTCAAGAAAAAAGACTTGGCTTACCATACCTGAACCATCCTGTTTACTGTATGCAAATTCTGGCCTGCCTAGGAAAAGAAGCATACTGATCAGAGCTGCTCTGTCATGGCTCACCTCTGCCTTACCATGGCCTCTCCTTCCGCGACTCCTCCACCTCCAGTGGTGTGTTCACTAGGCAGTGATTTATCAGGAGGCATTCTGGCAGCTGGATGTTCAGGCAGCCCATGGAGCTGTGCCTTCTTTTGTGTGGCCTGGCTTCTACCTCGGCTGTGGCTTTGCCCCACCTCTGCACAGCCTGAGTGGTGAGGGAGAAAGATAATTAGGCCTTGTTTGCAGTGAGTGGATGGTTACTTCTGTGAGGCTTTTAGGATTGTGTACTCATGCTTTTCCTGTAGAGTTTTCCCAGGCACTAGTTTCTGAGAAGCAAGGCAAAATACTGAAAATCAGCAGTTCTTTGGCCAAGTCACACTCCATTCCTTATCTGTCCTCTGGCTCTCTCCTCCCTTGTCCACGATGGAGCACCTCGCTGACGCTCAGGATAAATGCTTATCTTCTCAGCTAGAGGCTGAAGCTGTGCTGGTTATAGAGGAGGAAAGTGAGACACTGCCAGGAACCAATATGTTTTGGCTGTATTTTGATAGAGGTGAAAGAAATCACAACTTGAAATGGAAATTCTGTCAGTTGTGGAGATTTGTGATCCTTTATGACCTTTTATAGAGCTTCTTTCTATGCTTCGTTTATTTTGCCCTGCTTGATTCAGCCCACTATATTTAATGACAGCTGTTGCAAATCATCTGCTGATTTCTGGTATCTGTTAGTCCTCTTTAGCACAACAGTGGAATCCTTATTATAAACATATGCATGGTGGTCAGGTATGTTTGTCATAGTTTTTGAACTTGCATTAGATGGTCCGCATGTCCGAAGCTCCATTAAACACCTTACAGACAAAGGAGTGGTGAAAACTTCTATATTGTACAATATAGAAAAATGTAAAAAAATATGTAATTAATACTCCATGGTAATCTCAGTAAACTGCAACAGTGTGTGCATCTAACTTCAGTCTCCAAATAGTTCAGTTGGCCTCATAGGAACATTGTGCTGTCTATAAACTGGATTAGTGGTTGGCTATTGTTATGCTGTTAACACATTGGTATCTCTTTTTTATTCTTATTCTACATAATAGAACAGCCTAAGTTGACAGCTCTGATTAAAATTTGAGATATAAATGTTTGCTAGCAACAAATCTATCAGCCCTGGTAAGATCCAGAAGTATCAAAAGTTATTGAAAAGAGTACCCATTCTTCCTTGAGTACTTCAGTTGCTGCCTGCTTGCTGTTTTCTCCCAAACTAGAGAGAGTATAATTAACTTTCTTTAAAATAAGCTATTTGGAGTTGTTTCTTTCAGGACGTGCCCTTCAGATACGGGGGTGGTAGCTCACTCCCTTTTGTAATGAAATGAATTCCACTGCATGTGCTCTGCAAAATTCTGGGCACAGCTTGTTTGGCATGTAAGCACTAAGAAATAGCTTCCAGTTTTGCTAGGTGTGATCATTTGTGATAGTGATTATCCATTACTGTTTAAGCTTCTTGACTTCTAACAAGAGTGAAATACCTGGTTGTCAGTGAGTTCAGTGTATTGTTATGTTTTATTTTGTTTTTTATTCCTTACATAAATCAGATTTGCCAAACCAGTGCTCTCCTGATCCTTGTCACAAAGAAGGGACCGTCAAATGTGAAGATCTCAAGGGGGACTTCTATTGTGAATGCAAGCATGGCTGGCAGGGAAAAACATGTGAAAAAGGTAATTGGGTTTCGTTATTTCTTTATACCTGTAAGAAAGATGTACTGGTTTTTGCTGTATCCTCAAATGGTCACTGGTACTGTGCTGCACAATTTGAAAGTCACAGAATTGAACCTGGATTACACCCCACTCATGATTTTGCCCTTCTTTGAATCAAGTAATTTTTTAACATCAACATTTTTAATATGACTTTATTGGATCTCAGCTTGGTCTTGGCAAGGTAATCTAAGAAGTTATGCTCCAACTGACCAGTCTGAAGCATATCCCCTCTTTTTCTTATAAATTGCTGTGAACTATGCTGTTCTACCCATCAGCTAACTCTAGAGTCCCAGGTACAAACTGTACATAATGAGCAGGTAGGGCACATCAAGGGTGAAATCCAGGCTTTACTGAATTTAGTAGGCTTGTGCGACTAACTTCAGTGGAGCACCATTTATCTCACTGTGCTCAATATCTGTGAACTTAAAACTTTTTGTCTTCTCCTGAGTTCTGTAGTAGTAAGGATATATTGGGTTTTTTTTAAAGCTTTCATTAGAAGTTACTGAATTTTAAAAGTTAGTTATGATATAAAATAGGGTAATTATAATTAGTTTGTTTCTGCAAACAAACTTCCACCACAGTGACTAAAGATACTTTTCTGCATTCTCAGAGCTGGGAGGGAGATACTCAGTTACAGTTCCTTCTCTGTCTTTTTTTTTTTTTTTTTAATTTAATGAACTTGAACTACTGTACTTGAAGTCTATGAATGAAATCTTTGTACTTTTTGTAATCACTGTAATAGAGTTTCTTGTTTGGTCTGTCTCCTTCCCAACTCCTATCCATTCTCACCCTCCAGATTATTTACTGAGGTGAAAAGCTGACTGTAACACTTTCTTTTGATGCAGACATTGATGAGTGCATAGTGCAGAACGGTGGCTGTAACCAGCTCTGCCTCAACAAGCTAGGCAGCTACCGTTGCTCGTGCTACAGTGGTTTCGCTCTTAAAGACAGCAAAATATGTGAAGGTAAGCTTTGCTGGGCCTCTCAGTTTGCTTCAGCAAATGCTTAGTGACTTGTGACTGTATTATTTCAGAGAGCCGGTTGACACTAAGCATCCCACGTCTACTCCCTAGCCCAGCAGAGATGTGCTGGTTGCTCCTGTCGGCTGTGCTCTGCTGGGGTTGCACTGGGTGCTCCAGCCAGCACTACATGCCTGGGCTTGTCAGCAATCACACCGTGCTACTCTCCAATACCCTCACACAGGCTGTGATTCACAGAGGATTTGTGGCTTGGATTGTGATAAATTGGTTTAGCTGATCAGTCCTGATATCCTGACATTGAGAGGGGGGAAGGGCTGGCCAGATGCATTGTTATGATTCTTTCCAGGCTCACAGTGTCGTTTGTTTTTCTTTTGTGTGTTTCTTATTTTAATTTGTTTTTGCAAATTTGGATATGTGCAGCAGCTAATGAGTTCAGATAGATATGGATGGATAAGTTCAGTGCAAGTGAATATTAATAGCTGTAGAAAGGCCCTAGTGAAGGTTGGCAACTGTTTTACATAGCAGCTGAGAACAGAAAGTAAGGTTCTGGAGTATCTGATTGAAACCGTGGAATGAATTTACATAACCAAAACTTAAGCAACTGAGATTTTAAAAGTGTTAAGAAACTGCGAGCTGAGACACAGACTCAATGATCACAGGTGGCTGTTAAAGTTATGTGTCTCTCATGAAAAACCAGGCGAGTGTGTGTATGTGCCTCTTACAGATGGATGTGACAACATAGTTCTAAACAGTTTGCATACCTGATTGGAACAACATATTAATGCTGCCGGCAAAAAAAAAGACAAAGAGCAGGATTTTATTTCTGTGTCACTACCACTGTTTAAAGCGATGACTATGTAGATTACACGGTATCCCTTTCTTATGGGAGCAGCCACTTAGAAGAGCCAACTTCCCTTTTGAACGGTGCCTTTCCTCTGGTGCTGGTTGGCATGGACAGGGGGACGGTGAGTGGGCTCACAATTCCATTTGTTTTCATATGTATTTGTGTATTTGTGTAGGACCCTAGTACTGTCCGCTAGAGCGCTGTGAATGTAGCATATAAGCGTAGGCCAGTTCACTCGCACGGGGGAAAATCACAAGCTGCATTTCTAACATGTACTAGAAAGCAAAGGTAAATATTAAACTCTCCGCATAATGCAAATGTTTTGTCAACACCAGGATTTTGTTGGGTTCTAGTTAATACATTAGAAAAACATTTGTTTGTTTTTATGGACCTCCATAAAAACCTTCACCTTCGCGGTGAAGCCCCACAACATCCCTCAGACATGACTTGTTCTTTGTGACAAATTGGGCTGCTTCAATTCCCTTTTACCACTACAGATCAGCAGGTTCAGATCTTAGTTTTGTGAATGCGTGAAAAAAGGTAGTTTGATTGTCTGAGGAAGGAGAACAGAAATCTGTGATGCTCCACAGACTACGTGTTCCTTCTGTGTTTTGGTAAAAATCATACTGCTTTTCCTCATTGCTGCTTTTTAACCCAGTTTCAGCCCCTGGAGTGGATTTTTTTGGTTTTGTGGGAGCTATTTTGTTTTACAGTACTTCTCCTGGCTCCCTTTGTATTTTTTTTTCCAATAGTGGTTAATGGCTTAAAGAAAGAAACAACAACTGGTTTTGAAAGCCTGAATTCACTTCTTACAGCTAACCCTAAAGGTAGATTCTGAAAGATACTGTTTTTTCAGTTACCAAAGATAATAGAGGGATCATTCAACCCTGAGCCCACTCCAGTGCGCGAACAGTGAAGTGATTATACTCATCTGAAGGAATGTTGTTTAATTGCTTGTTTTGCAGACATAGATGAATGCACAGCATCAACAGACATCTGTGGAGAAGCTCACTGTAAAAATTTAATAAGCTCATACGAATGTGTTTGTGATGCAGGCTACAAGTACGACAACGTGAGAAAGACTTGTCAGGGTAAGCTCTTGAAATAACATCATGTTAGCATTTATTACATCATTTAAAGCTATAAAAACCCAGAAGTTTAATTTCAGGCTTCAGTAAAAGCTTTTTTTTTTTTTTTTTTAAAAAAAAATCTTGCTTACACACCAGACTTCTGTTCCCTTTCCCTAGTTGTGAGTGAGTTTGCCATTTGTTGTCATCTTTGAGTTCATCTAGTTTGCAGTCATCTTCAATGACTCGAATGAAGCTGCACGAGCCAGAGTCCTGGGATTTCTTGAATTTATTACAAGTACAAGATCTGGTGGAAGCTCAGAAGCATCTGTGCCTGTTGCTGTCTCTCTTTGTAGGACAAGAAAAGTTACAGAGCAGTAGCAGTTGTTCTTTCAAAACCTGTCTTGTGGTATTACTCTGAACTAGGAGCTTAATATGCACTGGAACCATGCACAGTTCTGCTGGCTACACTGCCTGCAAGCTTTCTCAACAGAGTAAGTTTTGAAAGTATTCCAAAACTAGCATTGTTTTCTGCCTTTTGTCTAAGTTAACATCATGACTTGAATCACACGCCAACCAGCCCTAAGTGTTTATCTCTGCCCAAAAAGATCCCTGTGGGCCATCACAATTTGTTTTCCTCCGTTTGTTTGCAAAGCGGATAAAAACAAGCCAAAGAAACAAAACAAAAAAAACCACAACAACAAAAAGAAAATAATGAATGAGAAACTCAGCTTTTACTTGTCTGTTGAGGATCCAGCTGCCGAGTAGCAATGGAGCAAGCAGTCCCTGAGTTGAAGCTGAGTTGAAGGAGCAGAAGCCAGTCAGCGCAGGCGTAGCAGAAGGGGCCTGAAGGGAGGAAGCCTTGTCTAGAAGTTCAAGCCCAGGGCTCTGAACCAGCAGACAAGGAGTTGAGCTCTGCTTCCAGCCTTCCCACTGACTCTCTGTGTATCTCTGGGCAGCTGGAATCTGTCTGTGAAAATAGATTTGTGCAGATGCTAATTCTAACTCTTCCCTCCTGTAAAGATGTGTCCCAGGGTAAGTACTGGCTGCAGGGTGTGCTCAAATGCAAGGTGCTATAAAGCAGCACTGATAATGTTTTTTTCCCCCAGATGATTCATGTTTAAACAAACTCAGTTGTTATTTTCTCCTCTCTTTTTTTTTTTTTTTTTTTGCCGGTTTTGTCTAGATATAAATGAATGTGAAGAAAAGCTCTGTGAACAGACCTGTGTCAACTCGCCAGGGAGTTACACCTGTCACTGTGATGGCCGAGGGGGAGTGAAACTTTCCCGGGACATGAATACGTGTGAGGTACGTTAGTCTTTCTTGCCGTAACTGCTGAAGAGGTCTTTATCTTACATTGCAATTAAGAATAACTGATGAAGCTGTGGACCGAAGCCATTTAAGCTGAGTGACCAGCAGGAGGAAATCATACTGGCAAGGCCATGGGAGCTGGGGACAGTAGCTCTCCTGAAAAGAAGGGTCTCGTTAGCCTTTTTGGGAGGATGTTCATCCGGAGTCTCTGTTCTCATGCTCCCCCTGCCCCCATTCCAATAAGAGAGTGCCAGTGATAGCCCTGCCAGCCCTCTGTGTGGCTGTGAGTTACCTCTGGCTGCACAAGCTTTTCTGAGTTAGTTCCCGCTGCACAGGTCTCAGGGCACGTGGTATAAATTATGGACCAGCACTTGCACTCACAGCTTTCATCCTCCAGGCATTGGAAGTGGATGGGCTTCAGGTGGATGGGATGCTGGCTGCAGAAACCAACCAGCAGCAAATTCCTAGGACATCTTTTGTTGCAGGCATGACATTGCAGTAGAAAACCTTGTGCTGTACCTTATGAGTATGATTTCATTTTACAACAAGAAAACCTTCCTCCAAGGCAGATAGGAGGGAGGAGGGAAGGAAAGATGAAGTGTTCTCAGTACCACAACAACTGTATTTTGAGAGTATAAACATTAAAGTACCGTAGCCTGCTCTACGTGTAGTAACTACATGAGAAAAGGAAGCTTACTTGCTGATTCTCTTTCTGCTGTGAGAGGAGAATAAGCACTCAAAAGTGTGTTTTGATTATAGAACATAATACCGTGTGTGCCTTTTGCTGTTGGAAAAAGTATTAAATCATTGTACCTGGGGAGGATGTTCAGCGGCATTCCTGTTATCAGACTGCGCTTCAAAAGGAAACAACTGACGAGGTGAGAACAATTTAGAGCTGGATGCGTTGTCCGGCTTTAATGCATGCAATGGAGTTAAGTCATTACGGTAACAATTATTTCTATGTTCATCCTTATTTGTTTGGATTATGGAGTCCTGTAAGGCGAAACATTATCCAAACCAGTAATAAAGACAGCCTTGACCGCATCACTCCTAAGATAATTACTGAAGTCCAATAATGTATTCTTTATTCTTGGTGGTATTTTTAAATCCGTCTTCACAGCTTAAGTCTTTTAGGAGTGCATTAGAAGCTAGTATGTTTTAACAGAGCTTTATAACTGCTAGAATTGATGCTATCTGTATGGAAAGTACCCTGTGGTTTTTGAACTCTGCATAACTAATTTATTTCTTGGCACCTGTGCGGTCAGACTTGTGGCTGAGTTCGACTTTAGAACCTTTGATCCTGAAGGTATCCTTTTCTTTGCTGGAGGCCATCAAGACAGCACATGGGTAGTCTTGGCTTTGCGCAAAGGACAGCTAGAGCTGCAGCTGAAATACAACGGGATTGGCCGTGTGACCAGCAGCGGACCCCTCATCAACCATGGCATGTGGCAAACGGTGAGTCCAGACCACTGCTGGGGTCTTACCCTGTCTTGGCTTGCTCCTGGTGGGTGCTGTCACGCGCAGCTCGACTTTGTGTATTCTTTGTATCTTTGAGAAGATGCTTTTCCAACCTATCCATTCAATGCACACCAGTACATGAGACATCCTAAGGTGAGAATAGGGTATTTTTCCTAAGAAATTGAATAATACTTTATATCCCTTGTAAACTGGGCTGGGTCACTAATTTGTACAATGCTAGCCTGACCAGAGGCTCTGAGATGACACAGTAGCTCTGAGATGCAGCAGCACTAATGTGACTTCATGTTAGTTTGAGAAGATGCCTTCTGGGTGAGGGTTGGAAGGGAATAAGAGGAGAGGAACTCAGTAGCTGTTTTCTTAAGGAAATTTTCCAGAGTGGTTTGTTTGCTGTATGGTGTGTGTGGTTGTTTTTATTTACTCATCTATTTGCTTGTTTGTTTAGTCACAGGGCTCATTGTCTGAGCCCTTGACAAATCTGTGATGCTATAGTATCCTTTTTTAAACTCCTCAGACTTGTTTATATAAAAAATAGTCTATTTCCCTTGTAAAGATATTGGAGTCTATTGGAAACTAAGTGGATCTCTGATTACTAATAATCTTACAAGACGATGCACTGCATCTTGGAGCTTGTAAGGACTGATGTTCTTGACACTCTGTCAGAACATCTCCTGGTGGTTCAGGAAGCATCATGGGTGTTACTACTTGTGACAGGATCAGGAAAAGCATTCTGTAGTACGTTCTACACTAAATCAGCAATTCATATATGCATTTTCTCACTTGTGCCTTTTTCCCCCCTTTCATTTTGTCTTAATTAGATCTTTTGACTTTTAAGTTAATGTGTCTCTTGGGGAGTGGGTGGGATGTTCTCAGCTAACTCACATATATGCTGGTAACTGTGAATAATTTTCTGGTTTAAATTTTTTAGTATAAAAAAATTCAGAATTATTCATTAAAGAAAAAAGCGAGGTGGGAAATGTTTTGTTTTTAATGAATAAAGAAGTCCTTGAGTGCATTCACTGTCAACTGTTGACATTTGGTAATTTTCTGAGCAGATGAGGTAATGTTTAATTCAGTTCCTTTACTGTCACTGAAACGATTCTAGATTCCAAATAGAGTTGCTCCAGCACTTCAATGTCTTTCTTGTAAGGCAACAAAGCTGGTGAGGGGTCTAGGGCATAAGTCCTAGAGAAAAAGGTGAGCAGGTGAGAAGCAGCTGAGGGAACTGGGACTGTTTAACCTAGAGAAATGGTGGCTGAGGGGAGACCTTATCACTCTCTACAACCTGAAAGGAGGTTGTAGAGAGGTGGAGGTCAATCTCTTCTCCAAAGTAACAAGTGATAGGACAAGAGGAAATGGCCTCAAGTTGCACCAGGGGAGGTTTAGATTGGATATTAGGAAAAATTTCTTCACTAACAGAGTTGTCAAACGTTGGAACAGGCTGCTCAGGGACATGGTTGAGTCACCATTACTGGAGGTGTTTAAAAGACATGTAGATGTGGTGCTTAGGGACATGGTTTGGTGGTGGACTTGGCAGTTATAGGTTAATGGTTGGAGTCAATGATCTTAAAGGTCTTTCCAACTGATATGATTCTGTGATTCTAATTGTAATTGCCTGCACAGGGAGGATGGGGACAGAAGATGTGAAAAGCAGAGTTGATGGCACCGGGGTGACTTGGGAGTCACAAAAAGCAGTCGTTATAAAGTAAAACCATTTAACACAGGAGAGTAACATACTTGTTAAGTGCCAGACCTCATTATGAAGTAATTACAAACTTTCCCATAAGCTGTGTTTGCTTTCTGCAGGGACAGAAGTCAGTATGGTAATAGTAAGTATCATTTTTAGGCAAGAATTATTGGTCTCCTGCCAGCCAGCGGTGTCAGGGCTTGTATGTCCAGGTACCATCATAACCAACAAGTTGTCTGGTTGGGTTGCTGCAGCAATGTGCTCTTTGTGCATTCTTTTTGCACGTTGTATAAATCCCCTGAAAACTCTTCCCCAGGGCATTTTGGGACAATGCAGGCAGAGCTGTGGGTGCTGTGACAGCAGCACGTGCCCTGGGCAGTGCAGGTGGACAGGAGCCATGCCAAAGTGGGGGCAGAGGTGTCCCTGCAGCCAGCAGTGCTGTCCTGAGCATGGTCTGAGCAGGGCCTGGCAGCTGCCAGAGACATTGAACGGCATGAGCAGGGCAGAGAGCATCACAGTGCTGGCGCAGGAGTGCTTGCATGGAGTAGGTCGATGCCCATAGGTCTGGTGACTATCTCCCAAAGTGAAACTGTTAATGCTGTGCCTGATACTGGCCAAAGGCAGGATTTACCCCCAGGTGAATGGCAGCAGGAGGAAGGAGCCCGTAGTCTCTTGACATCATGGTCGACTCACCTCTGAGATTTGGGATGCTGCCTGCATTACTGGGGTACTGGTGGTTTCTCCTGTCTCTGCTCTGCTTTCTTATCCTTTGCCTCCACCCTACAGGTGCTTTGTTCTCTTCTGTCTGGCATCCAGGGCCAACCGTGTCTCTAAATGCCATTTAATCTGTGTGTTGGAGCCATAAAACTATAAATCTTCTCCCCACCCTCATTTCTCCTTTTTCCTCTGTCTGGCATGGTTTTTAATTTGGGTAATCCTGATGAGGAGGAGTTATTCCTTTTTACTTGTCTCCTTTTACAAAACATGTAGCCACATATCTCACTTGAAGTATGGACTTGTGTGTACTTTTCAACCTCATCTTCTGGGAAGCACAACTCCAACAACCTTTGGAGCAGTTGGGGAGCTTGACTCTGGACTTCAGTATGCACAGGATCAAGCTCTTAGTTTTGGTTAGACCTACAACAGTGGAGTTTGGAACGTGAGAGGTTGTGAGAAAATAGTGCTTTTACTATTTAACTTTCAGCAGATGAAAAAACAATGGCTATTTAAAAGCAAAACATGAGAAAAAACACAAGCAGTGTATGACTTACAGTCTCTTGAGCAAAAGCTGCATACTTTTATGGTAATATGAAGGCATTTTCAAAAGTTGGGGCCAGTATTTCTGCCTAGGTATTTTCTCCGATCTCTCCTGATCTATTTTTAAGTGATCATTCCCAGCATTGAAAACACAAACAAGCACACCTCAGGAAAAACTTCTAATATAGTTATTTGTGTGTAATCCAGCCTGATGAAGTGGCGTGTATGAACTGATGATAGTAGAGAAAGCACTTGCCTTCCGTTTGTTTTGCATTTCCAAAAAAAGTCATCATTTTGCCTTATTTTCAGTGTTTAGTTTAGTACTGCTCTGAGGACAGTATGGTTAGCAAAAATAACAGCCTACCTGCACTGTTAAATGTCAGAACTGAAGGTTAAGCAATCGCAAGCAGATGTGTCTTTGGCTTTAACCCTGCGGCTGCCTGTAGTCCCGTCCCTTTTCAGGGCTGTCTACTTGCTTTTCAGCAAAGAGCAGACAGGCTGGCTCTGTGCTATGGGTTATCCAGGGCAGGAATTCAAGCACAAAGCTGACTGCCTTTATGGCTAGACCACATGGGAACCCTTAGCTACGAGAACTGCTCGCCTGATGGACCCTGAGCAGGCTATGGCAGGCAGCAGCTAGTTGTAAGGAGGGAATTAGGGCAGTCCGCTAACTAGCGAAATGCTTCCCCTTTTGGCTTGTAGGTGATGGTGGTGGACCAGCAATTAAGCTTTGACTATAAAGAACCGCAGCTGAAACTGCCAGAGGGCAGCGTGAAGTAGGCAGAATGTAATTTCCTAAACTGGAATTTCCTAAGAGCTTCCACAGGGATTAACTCCTTCTCCTGTGGAAGTTTCCACTGGTTTGGGTTTGTTCATATTAATGATGAGAAGTAGCTAGGAACTCAGACTAATTTTTAAAATTTCTATGTTACTACTTTCCATACAGTCTAATAAAATTTTAGAAGGCCCTGAATTTTGGCGGCCTTGCAAGTTGCAGGATTTCTTCACAGAGGAAGCACAGTACAGGCATTGCTGGAGCCGGCCTTTCCCCATTCTTGTTTGCTCCATGGCTGCCCACAATCCGTGCTAGGAGCGGGGAGAGCAACTGTGGCAGCTCCTTGTGGCACTCTGCACCCCGGTGCATTAGAGCAGAGGAGACCACGACACCAAGCTGAAGTGTCTTGAGTGAGTTTTTAGCTAGATGGCCAGTGTCGCTAAGCCAGTTGGGCTGTGGCTGCCGGGACCCGTGGGCTAATGTTCCCACCTACTGAGTGGACTTTACAGCCTGCCAATGCCCAAAAAAGCCTGTTTTGAGATCGGCTTGTGTGCCTCCATGGAATGCAGTTAGGAGGTGTAGATGCCACTTTAAACAAGAAAGCTTCAGACAGGTAAATTCACGTCCTGTAGGATACAGCATGGAGCAGCACACCAGGTGTAAACAGTGTTCTAGCAATATAAGCCAGACTGTACTGGAACCCACAGGAGAAGAAGCTTGATAGTCTGTGAATAATCTTTTAAACTATCAAATTCACTTAATCTTCATTACTAAAGACTGCAATCCAAAGGGAGTGTCCAGGTATAAACCTGCTCAACTCTCTTGTCCTCTTTATGTTACAGCCACTGAGCAAGAGCTCAGCGTGGCTGATGGAGACAATTTTGGGGCAGCTACTCTTGAAGTGAAAAGGGAAAGATGCTCATGACCTGCCCTGCTAGCCGGAAGAGGGGAGAACAGTTATAAACAGCTGCTGAAACAGGGATTTGGTTTTGTACATAGCTCACTGATGATGACAGCATCTGGGTGTCCCAGGGAACAGAGCTACATGGATGAAGAGCGGGTAGGTGGGGTATCTGCCATGGAGTGGAAGAGGGAGTGCTGAGTTGAAGATACTGAAATAGAGGAAATGCATTCCTTTCTTTTCTGCAGGAAGAAAGGGGTTGTCTTCTGCTATGGCCACAGAACACCCACATTGGTAGCAGGACCCAGGTTCCAAAATGTAGAATCCATGCTGCTCTTCAGCAGTCTGCTGTGTCAGCCACTGTCCAACAAAATACATCTTCTGATCTATCTTTCCAGTTTTTCCTTTCACATGCAGTTGCAATAGGAAGTTTTTCATTAATAACTTGTTAATGCATTTACATTTTTGCATAGAGCAACCTACAAATGTCATGTAGTTAATCCACCTGTATTTTTGTGGGGGTGTTTTAAAGTAGCTGGCTGTCTTCACCACAGGGGCAACCCCAGGTTGCTTTCTAGAGTAAAGATTTACCTATCAAGGTGGAATGGAACTTAAAAGGTGGACAAAGAGGCTTGGGGACAGAAAATATTTCTGTTTTGGGGATTTCACTAGTGGTGTCTGTCTTTTAGTTGAGGCTGCAGATACCAACCATGAATATTCTGTGATTCTGTGATACTAAGTTATTTTTATCTTGACTTGCTCTATTTGCAATTTTACTTTTTCAGATCTCTGTTGAAGAACTCGAAAGAAGTTTGATTATAAAGGTCAACAGGGATGCAGTTATGAAAATAGCTGTCTCGGGGGACCTCTTTACTCTAGAAAAAGGACTGTATCAGCTGAATTTGACAGTAGGAGGCATTCCATTCAAATCGAAGAACCTTATTCTACCGGTAAGTATAGCATTATTGCACACGTTGTTTTGCATGCCTGAAGGGCTTGATTTCATCTTCTCTTGGGGTGATGTAGGTCCTTCCTGAGAGCAGTTCAGCCTGCCCTGAAACAGGTGGAATTAACACCTTCTGGATACAGCTTTCTCTCCACTGACTGTAGAGGGAGCCTAAGGCAGTAGCAAAGGTGAGACTGATGATTTTTTGATTGATAAGTTTGGGTGAGGTTGCATCCCACCCTTGTCCTGCAGAATTAAGACACAGCAGAACTGGAGCAGGTGACAAAAATAACAGTGGTCATGCTGGCTTGGAGACCAGGAATGGCCCGGGTGGGTCAGTGGACAGACACACCGCTGTATGAGGGTACCATTGTGCCCATTAGGTATGGAAACAGTGTCAGGGACGCTTCCTGTGTTGTGACCAAAGTTTGTGCTTCACATATATTAGAATCATAGAATCATAGAATTGTCTAGCTTGGAAGGGACCTTTAATATCATCTAGTCCAACCATCAACCTAACCCTGATAAAACCATCACTAGACAATGTCTCTAAGCACTGTGTCTACCTGTATCATGGTTTTGCTGCTTGCGTTTGCTGTTTCAGTTTAGTAAGACCAAAGAAAAACTGAAGCTTATTTTTCTTTATTTCCTCCTAATTCAAGTAGAGAGGGCATATGAATAAAATGTTAGGCACTGCTTGCGTGAGATGGAGTGATTGCTGTGTTTCTGGAATAGCTGCTGCTCAGGCTGTTTTGAATGTCCACCACACACAGAGTTGGCACCTTGAAACCCAAATTGGCATCTCTTTATTTCTAAATGAGGTGACAAGTTTGCGGCTCTGTGACTGGGAGTGCAGCAGCTGAGGAAGGCTCCTGTTCCTCACAAGAAGTCATTCAGGGCCACTGCTTGCCTGAAACATTAAGCTTGGGGTGTGGTCTGAATATAGGATTGAGAGCCAAAAACTCCTGAGGTTTTTATCCTGGCTCAGACACTTAATTCTCTCTCTGCTTCAATTAATTGGGGGTGAAGGTGCTGATTTAGATGCTTTGCAAGGAGCCTTCTCTTTACATGTCACCTTTTATTGCTGAGAGTTGGTACGGGATGATATAAGTAGAAGCTGGAGGGGAGAAGGTGTGTGCAGAGTGGTGTGCCCAGCTTGTGGCTCAGGCACCCCTCCCGTAAACCAGAACCCGAGAACTCATACCAGGATCAGGCCTAACATCTTGTGTGTCGTGAAGGCTGCTTGCAATGACACAGAGGATCGGGTTTTTTAACTACAAGTTAGCCTCCAGCATTCGCAGCCCAGGATTACAGGAGTTACAAAGCTTCGGCTGCAGGGCTTAAGGAGTAAATCACAGTAATCATGGGCAGCATGTAGGAGTAGCTAGCAGAATCAATAAAACCAAATCAGCACCTGCATTAGCTACTGCCCTTCCGTCCTGTGGAGACAAGCTGAGCTAAGAGGAGCTTCCTGGGGAATACTGACCACTTGCTTGGGGGTGCGGGACCGGGGTTGCCACCAATTGGTTTGCATGTGCATAACACATCAAAATGATTTCTCCTGTTCAGTATCATAATATAACGCATTATTCCTCTGCGCCCAAAATCAGTTATTCTTCACCGGGCAATACTTTGAGGCATGAGATACTGCTTTATCTTCCTAGATAAATCCTCGGCTGGATGGCTGCATGCGGGCATGGAACTGGCTGAATGGGGAGGACACCACTATCCAAGAGACCATAAAAATGAATGAAAGGATGCAGTGTTTTTCTGTAGCAGGACGAGGGTCTTTCTATCCCGGTCGAGGTTTTGCCGTGTTTAATTTTACTTATGGTAAGTACTTTTTTATTGTTATTTCTGTTGTCCTGCCATTAACTATACTTGACAGTTTAAAGCTTGCATGTATGCCAGGCTCGGTGTTGATTGATGCAGAAAAGGCTGGCAGCTGTGGATGGAAAAAGAATAGCTAAATTGTGGCTAACAGCAAAGGCAGGCCTATGTATGATGGTTAGAGCCAGTACGAATATGACCAGGATGGATTAGCTTGAGTAATCCATTTCACATCCAGGCTGGTTCCAACTCATCCTCAGTATTAGGGGCTTCACTTCCCTCTGTCAGCAGCGTACATGGTTCCAGCACTCTCCGCTGTTTTCTGCTACAGAGGGAGAAAGGCACACCATAGTGCCGTATCTTGAGTTTATGATGGACCAAAAATATCATGTGTAGCAAAATTTGATTATCTTAAAGATCCTTTCCAACCTAGACAATTCTATGAAGATGTCCAAGATCAGATTCACTTTTAATCCTTGGATGGTATTTGTTACGCTTGGGACAAACACACTAAGCATATCTCTGATACAAGCTGAATGAAATTGTAATAACAAGTTTCGAACCAAACCTGGACATACTAATTTAATACTCATGAGTGCACCTTTATTCTAGATTACTCTGTTTGTTTATATGTGCCATCAACTGTCAGTATTTTTAAGCCTGTACAAATGCCAACCATCTATTATAGTTTTATGTGCAATTCCTCCTCTGCAGAAGCCTTTTGTGTATCATTATGTGGATTTTTCTGCTCTGCCATTGTAAATTAGGGAGTATCAAGTGTCTGTCATCTTGTTTACCACATGGTTTCAAAAGCTGCAAAATAGAGACAAGGCAGCATCTGAAGTGCAAATGACAGCACACAGCTGAGATGAGTCCTCAGCACCTTCATTTTTATATTTTTTTTCTCTACAAACAATAATCCTCCTTTGGTTTTGGGTTTGGTTTTTTGGTTTTTTTTTTGGCTTGGTAATGTTGCTTTATAAAGAGATTATTTATTGTATCTTAAGATGTGGTGAACAACAAAGCTAATACTTCTATGAAAGGAGGTTGCAGAAGCAGGATGGAAAACTTTCTTTGTACCCAGCATCACTTTTGAAATTACAAGGGCACTGGGTCAGGAAGAAAGATGTCAAAGAGTTCAAAGTTCAGCAGGCGAGATAAATCATCCCATGCTTCTGAGAGGTAGGCGATCAGGAAGTGATTAGGTAGGTGATCAGTGTAGCATGCTTTCAGTTCAACACAGGCTTTCATAGAAATGTTTCCTGCACATCAGATTTGGACTCAGATTTCTCAGTGATTTTTGGACAGTCAAGAGCGGTGCCCTATTTGCAGCAGTTCTTTGAATGCGTTGGATTGACAGTCGTGGGAATTTGAATCTCTCTTTGTGATGAAAAAGCTTAACCTTGTCCTTTGACGTTCTGAAAGGCGGCAGAATGCAGAAGGTAACAAGAGGAAACATGGCATTTTCTTTTCTGATTTTATGTTCAGGTGATTTGGATATTTATTTTCTTTTAATAGTAAAAGAAATGTGGCAGTCCCTCTATATGCTCATCCATCTATCCTCTTCTCCAGGCAGAAATTGCATAGTCTACCCTGATAGTCTTGTGTTTGTCATGCTACGCATTTCTTTTTCTGCAGTGCAACCTTCATCTGGAAACGAAAGCAAGACAAGCTGGGAGATAGAAGTAAATGCTGCGATTCAACCAGCGACAGATACTGGTGTGTTGTTCGCTCTAGTTACAGAAGAAGCATCTGTCCCTCTGTCTCTCTCTCTGATTGATTATCACTCCACAAAGAAACTGAAACAACAGGTACAGACTTAAGCATTTTTCTGGAGAAGGTTCCTTGCTATTTCCTGGGAACTGAAAGTTGTCAGGCTTCCTGCCTGTGGGCCTGTTTGCCCCCACCAGTGCAGAACATGGTCTGAAACTGAGGTGCTTGGCTGACACCAAAGTTCTGCCTCTTACGGGTACGTGTCAGACACTACTTTGCAAATGTTGTCTAGGTAAAAGCTGAAACTGGTCTCTCGTATGCAGGCATATTTATTTATTTTTCTGACACAGAAGCTGTTTAATATCATAAGCAAAGAAATTCCATTCTCTTGAGCTCATCAGTAATAGGCCCAAGGTCATCAAGAGACAGGCTTAGGTGTCACTCCAGGTGCTGTGAAAGGCCAGTTATGATGGGATGCCAAAGCTACTGATTTAATGGTATTTATACTAAAGGGCGAGATTCTGGCATTGCATGAGTGTAAATCAAGAATAATTATACTAAAACCCATGAGCCAACTTTCCATTTGTAATAGAGGAGCTGTAGTCTGTTTGGTTTCAGAGCAATAAAACAACCTCTGTAAGACCCACTAACAATTGTCTCTGAAAAGACAGTGGTTACGACTAATAATTAGTCCCACTGGTTCCCTGGCTTTTCATCTATGCAAGTGAGCTCAGAAAATGATCAGCAATCATAATAAAGCTAATTTTCAAGTGACTCTGCAAAAACTTTGTAAATAAGGGTCATCCTGGTCTTGGATAAACATGGCTAGATATATTTCTGCTCACCGCATCGTTTTTCTTCTTTCTCCTGTTGTCCAGTTTATCATCGTGGCTTTGGAGAACACAGTTGTGTCCAGACTGGCAATAAATCTCTGTGATAAGAAGGAACACTCTGTGGACATCCTCCTCAAGAAGGATCACTTATCCCTGAGGGTAGATGGGATAGCTGGAGAGGGTGAACTAAGCACCTCTGAGTTAGAAGACAGTCTGTCCATCTTGGAGAACTCTTTGCAGTCAACAGTGAAGACATATGTGGGAGGATTGCCAGGTGAGCATCCAGTTTTGTAGCTTGGACTAGAGACTTGCTGAGCTGGCAGTCAGGAAAATTGTCTCTGTTCATTCAAGCTGGGAGCCTCCTTCTCCGCTTCTGCTTCAGCAGGGTTTGTCTGCAATGAGGGTGTGCTTGACAATTATTTTCTTTTTGAACAATCACATCCTTCTGAGGACAGCTGGAGGGCATTTTGCTGGATCAACAATAGGAATGATTTTTTTGAAGGGCAGTTGTAAGCAGGGTCATAGTCTTAAACCCGGTAAAATCCGTAGGAGCTGTACCACAGGCTCCTGCAGTGCTTCATTAGTGCTCATTAGGTGAGAGTGTGTGAGCGCTCCTTGTGGGGAGTACCAGTGGCCCCACATTGTTTTGACTGATGCTTGGGAAGCCCAGTGTGGTGATTCCCCCCAGCTGATGTTCTCTGTGACCTGATGACAGCACACCGTGATTAACAGATTTCCTCGCAGGCAGAGAGTGTTCATGGCACAACCCAGTCACAGCCACAATTTATAGTTTCGCTGGCTTTTCAGCAACAACAGGGCTTCTTGTGGGAGGTCAGTTTAGTCCTCTGTTCTGAACCTTCTCCTTCTGAACCTGGAAGGTCAAATTTTCATCTGAATCATGAATTTTGGCCAAGTTTGGGGGTTTGTTTCTTGTTCTGGCTGAACTGGTTTATCAGACCCTACTGCTGAGGAATGCAATTAAGGAAACACTTATTTCTCTGAAGCACAGCAGTACATCCTATTTTATTGCCAGCAGCTAAGCAAAATCTTGCCCTTACTTGCCCAAGCAAGGGAGGGGCAGCAATGTTGGCCGCTTGGTAGGTGGTGAAGCAGTCAAGCTGGAACAGGGTGGCTGAGGTACCATGTGTGCTAGGACACATGGCGTGACCATTCCCACCATGAGCAAGAGTTTACAGAGCATTTATGCTGATGATGTAAATGGCTCCTAGTGACACATAAAAGGGGGAGGCCACACACACTGGGACGTTGGCACACTGATGGGAACAAGGCTGAATCCCCAAATGTCGCATTTTACAGTGTCAGATTGAATTGTCTGAGCTGGCCATTGCAAAAGAAAGAGATGTCACCTGCTTTCTTTCAGGGGGCTCTCAAATGCACAGCAGAGACTTTCACAGCTCAGAAAACAATCCCATTCTGTAGCTATCCCAAGTTCTCTGTCATTTGCTGAGACTATCTGTGCTGGGTGAAGCGCAGCTTTTAATTATGTAGAACTAAGTGTGAGCTATCATAGCTGTGACTGTTTAGACCCAGCTGACTTCTGTAGCTTCAGCGACTCTCCAACTTTATTCTGTTGTGCTTAGTAACAGGAATTTCTGCCTGTGGTCTGCTTTTGCCGTTGAGAGGAACCCAGCACTTGTGTCAAGAAACCTTGCCATTTGCCAAACGAATAAACATTTCAGCACTTTGCTCAGATTCATCACTCTGGGTTAAATAGCTATACCAAATGGTCACATGTATGTGAGTTTGGCTCATTCAGATTTTGAAAACATTACGTCGTTTTTATTTTTTCCCTGCCTCCATACCCTGTGGAAAAAACAAAGTACAGTGGTCACACTTAATGCCTTTATTCCATTTGCCAAAATTAAAGAAATTAAAGAAAATTAAAGAAATTAAATCAGTCTGAGCTGTGTTTGATCACATCAGCTTCAAATTTGTCCCTGCATGTCCCCAGGCAGAAACCTTTGAATTACATGTAATCTCAGGTCAACAGGACAACCTATTGTTCAAGTTGTCCTTGCTTCAGTGTAGAGATTAGTGTTTAACTTAGCCACCTGCATTAGTTGTGAAGTTAAATAATCTTTGAGATGTTGATTGCTTTCCATTGTGCAACCAGCTTGATTGGGTTGGCTTTGGATTGTAAATAAACTAATAACCTCTGGGGAAGGGTAGAGGACACAGCTCACGTAAATTTTCATGTTATTGCTTTATTACATGCAGGTATTTTTGTTTATTTAAGGTCAGTTTGTATAGGATGTTACAGAAGTTGGTAATAACATTGAATGATTTTCTTTAGTCTGTTGGATTGTACTTAGTGCCTTCTTCCTTCCTATTTGTTTTCTGCCTTCGGTAAACTCATCAAAAGTATGTCACCAGTGGATCTCCATTAAAAAAAAAATGTAGTCTCATTAGTCTTACCAACTCAATTGATGTATTCCAACACTTTCTGATGAATGCCAGCAGCCTCCTTGTACATAATCATAGAACAGTAAAGATGAGTGCAGTGAGTGGTAGAGGCTGTGTGTAGGAGGAGCTTTCCTGTCATGACCTTCTTCCGATAATCTTTCAGCAGATACTTTGAAGAGGAAGAGGGAGAGTGTTAGAGGAAGGTATAGCAACTCCACTAAAGACAAAGTTAGAGGGTCCAGAGATGGAGGAGGAGGGAAACATTGAGGTGGAAACCAGTGTGAACACAGTGTGCAATTGGAGCAAAGCCTCTGAGCCTTGACTCAGAGCAGCATGTAGTTTCATTGGTACTGAAGATGGCAGAGACACAGAGCAGCTGTGGAAGGGTTCAGCCTGGGAGAAGGGCTTTTGTGCAAAAGAGCAGATGGTGTTTTCCCCGCCTCTGGAATTGTTTCCTTACCTTCTGGCGGGAGAGCAAGGGAGAGGTAGAAATCCCAGTATGGAAGAGAGTTTGAATTCACTGAAGTGATGCTCACCTGAGCATAGGTAGGGCAGGTATTCATTCAAAACTGCTCATCAGAGATGTTTGTCTCCCCTTTCACTTAGATGTTCCTGTGACTTCCACTCCTGTCACCGCGTCCTACCATGGCTGCATGACAATCAAGCTGAGCAACAAGGCACTGGACTTAGACGAGGCTCTCTACAAGCACAGTGACATCACCTCACATTCCTGTCCTCCAGTCGAGGCGGGTCAGTAGGTACCACTGCAATGTGAAAGTTTTGTATTCAGAAACTTTCAATGCTTTTCTTTTTTTTTTTTTTTTTTAAGATATAAATTATTCAGACCTCCCGCACTGCGTGTATAGTTTCTCTTAAACACTGAAGTTATGTAGGAGCTACTGATCCTTATGTCAGATTGATTATTGAAATACTCCTTTGCTTTAAGGTTTAAAGGTTGTAATATATTTGTAAATAGTTCAGAAGAGTAATATTAAATAAGCCAAAAGTACAGAATATACAGAAGGTGAATGTTGTCTTTAGTGTAAGAGACAGTTTTATCTGTAATGTGGAAAACCTGGTAATATATGAGTGTGGACTGGAAGAAAAATAATGTCTGTATTATTTTTTATTACCAAACACTGCTTTCTGATTTGCAAAATATGAGAGAATAAAATATTTACATACAAGTTTTTAATTCACCTGTACTGAGATTATTCTGTATTCTGTTATTTGGAGATAATGACTCAGGATGTGCTCGATGTGGAGATTACACTAGTGTGGGATTTTTTTTGCGTATTTGTTTTGGGGTTTTTTTGGAGGAAGGGGGTTTTATGTACTTGTGTCAATATTATATATCTTCTGGGCTGGACAGCAAATGGTTGCCGCTATTCTTATTGCTAGAGTTTCTTTTTCTGGTATCACAGATAGAAGACTCAGTTGTGACCTTTAGAAAAACTGTTGGTCAACAGAAAAGGGAAAACAGAGTTGGGTCAGCAGGAAGCAATTAAAAGAAAAGATTCAAGAAGTTTAATGTCATGTGGTTTTAATGTCAGTAACTGCTGAAAAAATGATGAGGTGTCAAGAATTGGGGTGTATTATCTGATGATGACATATTTTTGCTTCTTCGTTTTTTTAGGTTGGCTCATTAACTGTGAGCTTAGTGGGAACAGAGAGGCTTGAGAGTGTGAGAGTTAGCCAGGCCGAGTTGCAGTGTGGTGAGAATATGCGTGGGGGTTTGCTCAGGAGAGGCTGTAAAGCCATAAAGTGCATCCAGCTTTCAGGCTGTCCTTGTGGAGTTGGGGTGGGCTTTGCCTAGCCTGCTCTGAGTCACTTAAATCTTGTTTTATTTGGTCCTTGTCTTGCATCAGATTAATGAACTGAAAAAGACAGGTATATGCTGTGGTGGAAATCCGAATAGTGGGTGGCTAAGGTTCAGAGGGTTTATGCGGAAAAGGTCTAATTCTACAAGGTCTTCTATAAATTGTTCCTGGTCATTCTATGCCATGTTTTGCCTAGTCAAATGCGGAGATGACAGATTAGCTGGATAATCCACACGTGTGACAATATCTCTGACCAAGCTGTGGAAATGTAACTGTCCCAGAGGAAAGGATGAAAGAGGGGGAAGACCATCCCAAACATATTTCCTAGTAAGGATCCCTGCTTTATTTAGCAGAGAAGAGGAAGGTACTTTATTAGCCATTATGCAGCATGATATCATAGCTCTGTATCATGGCCAGATCACTCAGCAGTAACGCAGTAGGGCAGAAAAGACCAGAAATCTATCACTTTTAACAAACCTACTCATTTATACTTACAGAAGGGCCATTCAAGAGCCTCTTTACACTCAGGTGTGACCAGATGCAACCTTGAAAGGGTATTGCTCACTAGACAGTTATAACTTATTGGTGGAATGTACATGACTAGAAAAACTCAAAATAGTTGTATGTTTTTATTTTTTATTGATCAAGGGAAACCTTATTCCAGAGAGTGCTTTCTGTTAGAGTTGATGACTCTGGATCAACTTGTCATATGATGGAGAACCCAAGAAACCTTAGTATCTCTAGTGAGAGCCAGGAATCCTGAAGATACTGTGGTTAATAGCACTTCCACACTGCAGTGTTTTGTTTTCTGTGTGTTTTTCATGGATATTTTAGTCCTTTACCAAAATACATCTCCCATCTTTTTAACTTGGAGTAGCTCTAATGCAAACAGTACAAACTTGGAAGACACCTACTATTTTTTAAACCAAGTAGATGAAACAAACCCTGTTTTACTTTGTTCTTTTCAAAGGAAACATGTTAGCAAAATAGTCTTATGTCTGGCATTTTTGCATAATTTCTGTGGTAGTTCCCAAAAAAACTACCATGTGACATAAATGAATCACAAACATGCCTGACCTTTGTGTTAATGTAAGTAAGTTGTACTATTTATGAGGCCAGAATTATTTTGGATCCTGGAAACGTGAATCCTGGGGTAGAGTATTGTACTCTGCAGTTTCAGACTTAATATGATGTGAAAGAAGACTTTAAATCCATTTTCTAAACCAATCTAATTCAGAGCAAGTTTCTCCCAGGCTGTGCGTATGTGTGTATGCATGCAAAGATATTTAGCATAGACCACAACACCCCCAACCCCAAAATGTGGTTTAGAAGAGAAAACCAGAGTTTCTAAGTCTGGAGAATTACAGAAAGTGGGTGTCTTTTGTGTCAAGCTGGATTGTTTTTAATACCCTACAGCAGTACCAGAATGGACGAAGAGGCAGCTACTTCCAAATACCATTGAAATGAGGAAAAAAGTGATAAGCTTTCCTTCACTCCTCCTCAGTCATTTTGCTTTGATCCAGGAGAAATACTGATTTCATTTTTCTTCTGTTAGGAGTCTATGTGCTCACCTCAAAGGGTGCAAGTCTGTTCCAGGCTTTGAGTCCCAAAATGAACCCAGGTGGTTCCCCTGGTAGTATTCATAATAAGTAAAAAGAAATAAATGTGTAGTTCCACTCATTTAATGATCAGGGTCATTGTGCTCTTCACAGCATGCATTTGCACAAGAACTAAGCATTTTGGATGTGTTGAATTGTTTAAAAGAAAAATAATAGTTTCCTCTCTGACTGCTGTTTCTCTCAACCAGGTTCACATAACTCGCCTTGTCAACAATACATGTAAGGCACCTTGTCACTGATGATAACATCACTGGCCTAAAACCATCTCTGAAAAACCTTCTTAATTTAACAAAATATGGCTTTTACAGTCCATTAACCTCATCTTTTGTGTATTAGTACTGAATCTGCTATTTATACACAGAGGTATAACATATGAATTAACAGAAATTTCTTGAAAGGTGGAAAGTATTATGTAAAAGGATGATCATTCCTTGTTCTGTTTTCAGCTGGTCTGATGGTGTCAATTCCTTTCAAAGGAAACTGTGAAGTAGACTGGGTTTGTTTATATAGGGGTTTTGAATATTTTCATAATATGAAGCAGCTGCTTGTAAAGTTAATGAGAAATACCTTCCTTTCCCTGCTTTGCTCTTTGGCCTTTCAGGAAATGTCTATAGCTTCGTTGCTGTCTGGACTACAAGATCTATAGAGCAAACAGCAGCAGCACCACCCTTCCTGCAGGAGCAGAATGCAGGGAAGGGATGCAGCAGTCTAACGGGTTTTCATGCTGTTATAGCCACTCCTGCCCTGAAATATGGTAGCCCTGTGCTGAGAGATCCCAGCTGATGTGATGCACAGAGAGATAGCAGGGTGGGCACAACAGGGACAAGACTTTGTTCCTGTCAGTGGTACTGCTACAGGTATTGTTGCTCAGCCTTGCCAGCTTGTCTCTATACAATAGGAGAAAATAAAATAAGAAAAAAAATACAAAGAAGGAATTCTGATCCTCTTCCCACTCTGTTTCAGTCATTGTAAAATACCTGAATCAGGTCTTGATCAGTTTAAAAATAAGTAATCAAGATTTAACATTGAGTGGTTTGGGTTGTGGTCCTCTTTTGACTAGAAAGGCATTAACTTGAACACTGAAGTGCAGCTTAAAATACCTGTCTGGAAATTGCATCTTCAGCACACTGACATGACGTTTCACTACACAGACTAGACTGGCACAAAGTTAGGATAAAATAGTCCCAATAAAATTAGCCTTTCTGTTTGAAAATTGAAAGAGGGAACTACTTGGTAGGGTACTTTTTCCTCTGTTCTTTGGTTTTCCTGTCCTTATAAATATAGAATCATAGAATGGTTTGGGTTGGAAGGGACCTTAAAGATCATTGAGTTCCAACCCCCCTGCCATGGGCAGGGACACCTCCCACCAGAGCAGGTTGCTCAAAGCCCCATCCAGCCTGGCCTTGAACACCTCCAGGGATGGGGCATCCATGACTTCCCTGGCCAACCTGTTCCAGTGCCTCACCACCCTCACAGGAAAGAACTTCTTTCTAATAGCCAATCTAAATCTCCCCTCTTCCAATTTAAAACCATTGCCTCAGCCTTAGGTACAGTATAAATATACACAGACAATTTTATTGTAAAATAATTGACACACTTTATTTATTGGTACAACACTTTCACCAAAAAGGGTTATTAAATAAATAGTACAAGCAAACAAACACCTGGTCTCTTTCTATCCACAATGATTTACTCAGAGAGCTCCCAACTACCCACTCGGACAACACAGGCTACAACCCCTCTATATTGGTTTATGAAAGCAGAATGTGTATCCAGGGTGTTTTCTTCATTTCTCCTCTTGGAGAAAATTCGTTTTACAGTGTACCAAGAAGCTCTCATGGTCACCAGAAAGCAACACTGCATTTGACTGCAGGCAAACTGGGTGGGAACTGGTCACCCCACTGGTGATGTCTCTGCCCTAAGGTTTCCAGGGTTCTACTCTGCTCACAGTGAGCTGCGGGTAAAAGCAGAGTGGCCGTGACACATTCTGTGGTAAGTTCATGGGAGGTCTAGTGCCTGCACAGCACAGTTTCCAAAGGTTTCTTAAAAACAAAATAAAAGCCTGCAAGCTACCTAAAATTCTTTGTTCTATGGTGCATATGGTGGAGGCTTTTCTCCAGGCAAGAAGTAAGTCGGAGTATAGAGGGCTGGAGCATTGGGGGGAAGAGCATAGCTGGAGCTGGACTGAGATGGAGGCTGAGTTTCTTCTGATAAAGAAATGTCAGTAGATGATGTTCCTGGGAAATTGCTGGCAGGCTGTATATAGACAAAGAAAAATACTTTCTTCAGTAAAGGATTACAACCACATTTGCAGCTCTGCATGAAGTGCTTGTCATGTAACTGTTATATAATAAACCCCATGATTAAATTTCCCATTCATTGCAGCACAACACTCACTTTAATTTTAAAGCACCTGCTGAAGTATAGCAATGATGGTGTCTAGTGAAACAAGTCAGATCCCATCTGTAACCCAAGTCATTTTTAATAGACATTGCGCATAGAGCTAGGCAATAGAGCAGAACAGGAATTTCTGCAGGAAAAGATGCTCTGGCTTCCTGGGTGAGGCACTGCACCCGACAGACTCATTAGGCTACGTAGCTGTGCATTTCCAGGCATCACCGTGAAATTTAAATTATCTCAGTTGTAATTAACATCAGTTATAACACATGCATACATGCAAGGTCTTATCCCTGTGCCAAATGCAGAGTCGTCTTAAGAGAAAATTTTACAGGTAAGCCTGCCAGTCTTTCACTTTGGTTGCCTCAGCTATAATGGGGCTTTGGGTGAAAGGGGCATGAAAAATTGATAGAGCTTGGGAAGCAGCCCATGTTCAGGCACAAACAAGGTTTGTTAAAACAAAGGAATGCATGTAGAGACTAATATTCTGGATAAAATCCTGCCACTGCTTTAAACCAAGTTTTGTCATTGATTTCAAGAGGGTCAGGATTTCACTCCTCCCCTTATATGCCAGCATATGCCAGTCCATGGGCTTCAGCAGAAGAGTTGGGCTCAACTTTCCTCAGGTTCAGGCCTAAAGCGCCCGGAATTGAAAAACCAAAACAACAACAAAAAATAGCAATCATGGGCTTTTTTTCAAGGGAAATGAAAAATCTGGGCAAGTAAACGTTGTTCCCTGCTGCTAAAAAAATAAATAGTTACTATCTAGAAAGCTGCCCAGGGCTGGCACTTGGACAATGTCATCTCAGAGCTGTCCAGGGCTGGCAGACTCCACGCCATGGTGCCTTGCTTCTCCATGGAGCTCCAGGCCAGCAGGGGCTGCTGCCGTGGGTCAAACCCCTATGGCGAGGAGCATGTTGTGCTGCATTTGTACCACAGGGTGACTTAGTGAGAATGGGCATGTCCTGGCAAGAAGGTTGATTATGCCCTTTAGCTCTGCAGGCATATTGACAGACCTCCTAGCTAGATCAGCTCCAAACGTAGTTCTTGGGGTTTGGGATTTCTTATTTATTTTGGAGTTGTTGCTTCCCTCTCCCCTCAAACTGTAGCCACCGTTTCCATCTGTCTGCCTGGAATTGCTTCTGTAATGAGTTCTCCTCTGGCAGGAATGACTGGCACAACCCTTACTGCTGTCATCACCACCAGTCACTATACAGCTAATCATTTACCTGACCAGTTGGCAAGCCTGTTACCAACACTAGTTGTGACTGAACTGTACCAGTAAGGGATGAATGATTTTGTTAGCACACGCCACAGTGAACAAAAGAAATGCTGGTTACAACCTTGTCAAAATGCATTCCTGTTATCAGCCTTTCTTTTTTGCATTTGGCTGATTTCTTCTTGTGGACTTGGAAGCATGAGGTGAGCTGAGGAGCATTTACTCAGGTTGTGACTTTTTTTTTTTTTAAGACTTTGTTTGCCCCTCCAGCACGCAGTAATTCAACGAGATTCCAGATTCAGCAGAGGACTAGGAACTTGGGTTCATAGCCTTTGAGCTAATGGAGCTTTACTCCATGCAAGCCAGGGCAGTGCTTAGGCCAGGTGTGTTGCCTGCCACTAACCCAAGGTGGGATATGTTCCTAGGAGAGTGAAATAAGGTGTGGATTTCCTCTGGCTGCGGTGAGAGTTCAAACTAGAGTTATTAGTCAGTGATTGATTGCTAACTTTACTTTATTAACTGGCATCAATTCTTTTTTTTTTTCTCCCCTACCTCTTAGAAGGTTTTGCTCCTGTCACTGTACTGAACCAGCACGTGTGTGAGCCTGCCCCAGCTGGGGGCCAGTGCAGAGCAATGTGAAAAGCAGGGGCTTAGGAGCAGTATTTAGCCAAAGCTTCGGCGAGCCAAAGGGAACAGTGAGAAGAGAATTGTGTCCTGAGGCCTGTATGTGGATCTTGCTGGACATGTAAGCAAAAAAGCTATGCCTTTTGAGATGCCCAAGGGCACCCTCGGCCAGCTGCTCCAGAAATATGTGTGAGTCTCACATAGACCTTGACTCACATCAACCAGCCCTGTATGGATGTCTTCCAAACATTAGGCCACCTCAGATGCAACTGAACTGCGCCCCTAGGATACAGGGTTCAGCCTCAGATTTTGATAGAATCATAGAATCATAGAATTGTCTAGGTTGGAAGGGACCTTTAAGATCATCAAGTCAAACCATCAACCTAACTCTGATAAAAAACATCACTAAACCATGTCACCGTGTCACTATGTCAACTCATCTTTTAAATACCTCCAAGGATGGTGCCTCAACCACTTCCCTGGGCAGCCCATTCCAAGGCTTAATAACCCTTTCAGAGTAAACATTTTTCCTAGTATCCAATCTGATGATGTCCCAGTTGAAGGCTCAAGAACATAGACATCTAAGCACACAGCACAGTGACATGCAGTAATGAATCCCACCCCTGGTCAGTGGAAAGGGTACATTCATATCACACATCATATATCTTTAGCCTGAGATAATCAACGTGAGAAATGCCTCACTCTCTCTGTCAACACTCTCTGTCAATCACTCAGGTGATTTTTTTAACTCATATACCAATGCAGAAATTACTACCCTCCAAACTACAACATAATGAGCTCATACATGCAGGAAGGCAGCTTGCCTTTTTTAAAATATTTTTTTCCAGGAAAAGGATTAAGCGCTTTCCCTTGTGGAGCCCAGTGCTTCTTGCTATCCTCTCGTGGCTTGGGAACATGTCTACCTCTGAATGTTACAAAGGGGAGAGAAGACAAATGAACACACTCAGAAAAAGCAGAAATCTAGGAAAAGCTGTGTTTATTTTGGAATGTGGTTAAGAATTTGGGGTCAATATGATATATTTCTGTTTCTCAGTGGACATAGGACTGAACGGTTACAATTGATCCTCATGATTACTTACATGCATCTCTTCAGTTTAATTTCTTTCTTTAGTCTTTTTATCCCCTTCTCTCTCTACTCTTGGCTACGTGCTAACTGAACTCTGCAGAACAGCACAGTTTTTCAGCTGAAAGCAAACAAAAAAAGATCTCCAAGTGTGCTCTTTTTTCACTCTCAACCCATGGTCTCCAAAAGCGCCTGGCCCCATTTATGTTAATAAGTAAGACATGCCA
Source organism: Gallinago jamesoni (assembly GCA_025769975.1). Classification (NCBI taxonomy): domain Eukaryota; kingdom Metazoa; phylum Chordata; class Aves; order Charadriiformes; family Scolopacidae; genus Gallinago; species Gallinago jamesoni. The sequence goes on from JAOQGH010000001.1 coordinate 143,602,889, forward strand.
AGGACTGTTCTCTGGCTGTGAAGCCAACTAGCACAGCATATAGCACATCCCTACAGCTGAACTCTTACCACCAAACCAGTGTGACTGTATGCACACAACATACCAGGAATGGTCTACTTTTCTTGCCGTCTGGGTGTTGTTGGGAGGAGGTCTGGGCTAAACCCATACCAGGAGCATACTAACAATTCACTGATTCATGATGATCATCATGTCCTAGTACTTGTGCCTGGTAGCGTATTGGCCTTGAACAGATGTAGTCCAAGAGGCTGTGGGGAGCTGGTCCACAGCTAGTTCATGCTAAACTTGCAGTGTTTTCAAGTAAGAAGTATTGCAAAACTTGTGGTACCCACTGGTCTAACACTACACAGCCAAAGTATAAGAACCCATTGGACAGAACAAAATAGTCTTACTGTGCTTTCAAAAATGTAAAAACTCCTATGATTGCTGTAGGGCCTCGGTACATGCAGTTATTTACCAGCTCACCCTACATTCTTCACCTCATTCTGGGGAAAAAAAAAAGAAAAAAAGCAAACACCATCCTCAGCACCACTCTCTGCCTTTTCCAGGCCAGCTCTGGGCTGGAGGCAGCGCAGGTTTGGAGCACGACTGGCACTTCGTCCTTCTGAAGGAGACAAAGCAGTGTTGACTCAGCTCATGGTGTGTCCCTCCTGCAAGGGGAGAAAGCTGCATCTCTGGCAGCTTCCCCTCCTGCCTTCAGGCCACCTGCCTCTGGTCAGTATGGCTCACCAACCTCCACCAACTGCCACAGCAGCTCTGTACCTGTCTCTCAGCGGTGGCCTGTAGCAGATGCTTATAGGAAGCTCAAAGAAAAAGAGCTTCATCTTCTGATAAGCCCCTGCTGGTTCTTGTGGCAGGCAGCCATCTGGGGACTTGCTGGGTTGCGAGTGACACCTGAATCCCTGTATTTAAGAGCAGCTGGTGTTCCTAATCCCTCATTTATACTCTTCCACAATATCCTGTGGCATTTGAATCTTCTCTGGTGTGTAAAAACACTTCCTATTTCTGGCTTATCTTGCCACCTAATAGCTGGGACAACCAAAACTTTGCGTGATTAGGAGTTATCACTAACAGCCATCCACTATCCTTTCCATACCACTCAGTTTCACAGACCTCTTATTTCCTCCCCTTTCCTGTCTCCTTTTCATCTGATGAGTCCAAATCTACTTATTTCCATATTAAGAGTAAGGTGGGGTAAGATGTGTACACTTTTCTGCCAAATCCCGTGTGTATCAGATACTTCCTTCCCCAATGTCTCTGTTGCTACTTTATCTTGCCCAACATAGGGGCTGCATTCACCTTCATGACTACTGTAGGGCAGCTCTGATCCCACATTGGGATTCCCGGTCAGCAGACAAGAGGCCAAAGGACAACCAGAGAAAGCCTGAGACCTGAGAACAGACCTGAGAGCTGGGCCCAGACTAAGTCGTCCCAGAGATGTGTCTGTGTGTTGAGATCCAACTTCCTTGCTTCGTTTCAAAACCCCCAGGACCACTACAGAGGTCTACCACTAATCTACCACTGCAGAGTTTGCACCCAGTAGCAGCTTTTGCTTTTTTGATGGAGAAAGAAGGGTCGCCGTTTTGCACTGTACCTGCAGAGGTAACGGGTAGGATGGGTACGTAGAAATGGCTGCGGAAGGGCAGAAGCCAGCGTACGTCAGGATCTGCTGGGCAGGGTTGTACAGGATCTGAGGAGGAGGAGCAGCACTGAAAGCAATTTGGGACAGAGGTACCTGTTGAGCACAGAAGACAACAATAAATCAGCACAGTGCAGAGGGGGCTGGAGCAGGAACTGGTCCTAACACAAGCAGCTAGACAATTTAACAAGTTTCTATTTTCCAGCACAATACTGGTACTACAAAACAAACAAGGAGCAGACAGAATGAGAGGGTGTATCTGGAATGAATTTTCTCAGCAGACATACACAGCTATTTTAATCACCTTCCCTTGGAAAAGTTAGTTTCCTAGTACCTTCCCTAGTACCAGTTACAGAAGCTCTGGCAGGACTCCAGACCCGAGACACCCTGAAGAGGACAGCATACAGCTCTGACTGCCTCTTCCTACTCACCCCAGCACCAAATACCCAGTCCTTCACAATTTGCTGCAGACTCTTTCCAATAGCAACTACCTGATGCCCTCGTGTCTCTTCGCTCTGCTTTCCTACACAAATCTACAAAGATCTCCCTTTCCAGACCTCTCACTCTTCTTGCACAGCTCCCTCTCGCTTGTGAGATGGAGTTTGCTGCTGGCTGCCCAAATACCACCCCCCACGTGCATGTCTCATTCCCACTGCATAAAATCCTTCCTCATATCCCGTGGCTTTATTGGCATGTCCCTTAACCTGAGATAAGGTTTGCAGGAACAACTAATAGTTCATATTAAAAGATCTAATACAACTGGGGTAGGAAAAGAAAAGAGCAAAAGCTGAATGTGAGAGAGGGCTTGTGTAACCATTTGTGAAGGACAGTAGAGCTCTGTGAAAGATTTTCATGTCCCTCTGCTGTACAAAGCAAGACAAATCTAGTGGTTTCTTTTCTCTCCTTTGTTTTTATTAGCAGATTCCTCTACGTTAGAGCATTTCTTTTTACTGAAATAACAGAATATGGAGGTTGCCAGACAAATGCAGAAAGCAGCAGCCAGAATATTATTTTTTTGTGTGTGTTGGCATTTCCTTTCAGATTTATCAGTGAGAGACATAAACCACTGCATCCTCTGGAGATAGTGTGAGATCCTTCTGTGATTGAGAAAGAGGTACATTAATTGTGTCTGTACATGGAAAACATTGCTTAGGTCACTGATACACCACACAAGGCTAGCTGAAAATCCAGGCCTTAGCTCTCTGGAGAAACAAAGGATGCCGGGAGCTGGTGCAGCAAAATGCTGGGGTCAGAAGCAGGGCACCCATCTCATGGCAGAAGGCAAGCTTCTCATCTTCAAGGTACTCTCCTCTGACTATCTCCTTTCTACCCACCTCGCTGGGCGGATATGGTGGGGAGAATCGGAGAGACACTACTTTTCAGACAGGAGTAGCGAAGCAGCTAATGAGCTTGCCTCTGACCAAAAAGTTTGGTGCCAGTGAGATGGCCCAGAGTGTGCTCTTCCTTGGAAGGGGGAGTTCCTCACACAGTCAGATCCTTCTGGATGCAAATGCAGCAAGAAACGCTTGTTTTGCCCAGCGTGGAACGTTGCCTGTTCTGCATCTGTCACCAGCTCTCTGCAGTGGGTCCCTTGGGGTACTGCTGTCCTTCACACAGGAACCTCTCTCAGTCCTCTTCTGCTCTCCCTGTTTGTAGCAGCAATGCTCTTCAATCACACACACAGAATCACACACAGAATCTTAGTGGTTGGAAGGGACCTCTGAGATCATCGAGTCCAACCACATTAAAAAAAAAAAAATCGCTAAGGAGGAACAGCACAACAGTCCAAGAAGACAGGTTTGGAGAGTCATCTACCCCAAATCTACTGATCAAAGCACCTTATTATCAGGCTATCTAGTCTCAGCCTCGAGCCACCAACTGAGCGGGTACTGAAGCTGGTTAGATGCTTCTATCAAATATTCCAGCAATGACACTATGTTAAAAGTAGTCAAATAAAATACAAGGGTAGGTGGAGACTTTAAACTGAAATGCCACCCAAGTCTAATAGATAAGGAGCTGTAAACTGGCCAGGGGGAGCTGCCAATGCCATGGGAGGGTGGAGAAGCCAAGGGGGAGGCTGGAGGGGCTGCCTGGCCACCCCCCACCTGCTGCTCACTGTGAGCTGTGGTCTGTGGCTGCAAAGCAAGGCGGGTCAGCTGGCTGATCCGACACAGACCTGCCAAAGCCTTTATTCTTGAGCTACGACTACTTTTAACATCAGACTGCACCTTCCATTGCACAAGTGCTAGTTCATGAACGCACTGGCAAGCAGTTCAGTAATGAGGGGTTCATTTTGTTTTCCATTTCAGAGCAGGGTGAGGGAAGAGGAGAGGGGATAAGGGAATAGGATTTAATCTGTTCAGATTCTCTTGAGGACTCCAAGAAAGAGACTAATTAAAAAAAAAAAAAAAGGAAGCCAGCAACCTCTCCACAGGACCAGCCGTATTTCTTATTAATTCAACCCTGAACTCGGGGCAGGCAGATTCCTTGGCAAGGTGTGTCAGGAAAACATCTACAAGTCATCAGATGAATACTGGGGCAGGGAAGGGAGTTTCTAGATTAACTCTTAGTACCGGCAAGTGAAGTTTACCTTGCATTTCTTTACCTCTGTCTTCTGTGAGAAATAATCAGGGTTTTTTTACCATTTTGGATACTTCAAGTACACACTTCTATTTACATAGTATCTTAACCTGCTTTTTGTTAAAGTTGACTTTAAGGTAATCATCTAGCCAGTGTCCTATATCGAAGAACACGATAGATTTGAAAAGGAGGGTGCTGTCGTGAGGACTGTGGCTCCCCAGCACCCAACAGATCACAGAGGACAGCCCCATGGGTGACACAGGGGCCACTGAGAGCCAACACCTTGGGGGTCAGGAGAGGAGGAAAAGTTTCCTACTGAGCCAGCACAGCCCTCTGGCAGGCAGCAAAACCACGGGGAGCACACCAGGGTCTGCAGGGAATTTGTCACAAGAAAGAAAACCCACAACAAGCAAAACAACGCTTCTTTTTTTTTCTTTTTTTTTTTTTTCCTGTCCAGGAAATGTGATGGGTTTAAAGGACACAGCACTATTTTGCAAACGCTCCCCGTTGTAACATGTTTTGGCTGCCAGTGTTCCCCAGAGATAAACACGATGTTTTCTGTTTGACTAGTCAGCCTGGCCCTGTGTTTTCTGGAAGTCAACCTCGGAGCAATGCCCTGAGGCGTTTCAGCGGGATTTGCAGCTCTCCCTGCGAAATGCCAGCGAGCATTTCTGTGGGAAGGTGACATCCTGAAAGAAAGAAAATTCTTCTCCCACACATTTTGAAGAATTTTTTCTTATTTCAGTCCCATACCCCTTTCTCTCCCTCTTCTGCTTAATGTTTTCTTAGCCCTTGTCTTCCTCCAGGAGTTATTCTTTTCCTAACTAAAAGCAAGCAGCAGATCAGCAAAACAGCTCTGGTCCATCACTCAAAAGGATCCTGAAAAAGCACAGGCAGCACAAGGAGCAGGAAGCAGCCATTGCATTTTGGATTGCTGCTTTAGCAACACATTCACAAGCATAGCATAGCTCCTGTGCTGAGGTAACAAACTCATCTTTCCCTTAAGATAGTAAGGTTTTTTTTTACTATCCCGCCACAGAGGAGGTATTAAATAGCTTGTTCAGATGGGGTTTTCAGCTGGACCCCCGACAGACTCGCACCGGCTGAGCCCCAGGTGAAGGAGCTGCACGTCCACTGCTGCTGCCATTTCCTTCCACAGCTTTACGTCACCTGGTCAGAGGACCCAGAGTTTGACCCAGGCTTTGCCTCCCAGCACGGGGAACATGCCAGGTCATGGAGACCCCAGTGGTCCCAGGAACATCTCCTCAGTTTGGTGTCCTGCACAATCAATGCAGTGATGGCCCCCATGCAGCACAGAGGTGTGCCTGGGTTGGAGCTCACCATGCTATGCAGCATCAGACCAAATCCCATGTAAGCCTGGGTGTGTGAGACAGATGAGGTGGGCTCAGGCCGGCTCTCTGCACCATTCCCCACCTCAGAGGAGCACCAGCAACTCCCAAAATTGCCCTCGGTGGAGGCACTCGCACCCTTCTGCCAGGCAGGGGAAAATACTTCGCAGCACTGGAAAGCTGAAGTGTTCTACCATAGATTTACTGGAGATGATGCCTGCCTTCCGTTCCTTATGTAGCTGCTCTTCCCCTCATTTCCTGCTGTAGTTGTTTCTGCTGCCTTTCTGCCATTGCTCCTCTCACAGGGAGGGGATGAATTAAGCAGGGAAAGCTGCTTTTACTCTCTCCTGTCAGGCAGCCACAGCTCTACTGGCTGACTGCAAGTTGTTATCAACCCCTTAAGAGCCCCCTCACATAAAGAACAGCTCAACTGCACATTTCTTACATGTGAAGTGTGCTTGTTTGCCTTAAGCTAGAGAGGGGAATAGTTCCAGCAAAAGTTTTGCAACTCTTAACAAAGGTGAATTTCCAATAATTTATGTGGCCCTGCCCTGTTGCATGGTTTTAAGCACCCGACACATGTTGTAGATAGCCTGGACATGCTTGCTAAGGGACACTGTGTGGTCAGAGCAGGGTCTGGATGGCCTCCAGTCTGACTGGGTCCTTGGTTCACTGGCTGCCAGATATGAGCAGCCCTTTCCCCCTAGTCTGTCCCACCCCTCAGTGTACATCTCACCCAGCTCTCTTGCTTTTTTCCCCCTGCTCCATCTCTCTCTTATTTCCTTTCATCTGTCTTTATATTTACTTTTCTCCTCTGGAATAGCCACCAGAGACATCATGGATCTAAGATGACCTGTGCTGCTATCATATCACACCTCCCTTCTCCTGTATTTCACCTCCATCCCCATGCCTCATCCCATTCAGTTTGGAAGCTCTTTGGGCTGGGACCATCTACTCTTCTGAGTGCCTAGTAAACAATGAGCCACTTGGTTGGTTGTTAGGCACTGCATCACAGATAGGACTTGAGTTTTACACATTAGCTACAAACTAGCATCCTTGAACTCTGTGCTGGCCCACATGTTCAAATCAGTGACAAATTAGTGATGAATTAGAAGAAAAAAGGAAAAAAAAAATAAAAAGAGGCCACTAAATTAATTGCCAGCACCTGTTCACACAGACATCTGTTTTTTTCCTTTCCATTCATGTATTGCCCAGGCTTGACCTACTTAGCTGTGAGCAGCTGGCAACAGCTTAGCTTAAAGATGTGACTCCAGACTCCCAGATCACACAGGAAACATATTTAAAGAGCATCCTTCGTACACCTACGCTTCCTTGGTTTTAACCCACTTGATAACACCAAGAAGCACAGAAGTCCTCACACAAAGTAAAAGACTGTGAGCCTTACCATGTCTTTAAACGCCCCAAGAATGGCTGCTGTAATAATCCCCAGAAACAACCCGATGATGTTGAGGACTGTGGAGGACCACAGCAGCCTATACAGGTGAACCACGTCCTGACAGCTGCTGACGCCAAGAAATTCGTAGTAGCTGGAAGACTGCTCTGAACTGAAAGGGAATGCAGACAACGTCACTGCTGTGGGAATGGTCCTGCATATAACACAGAGCACCACAGGATCTGAGTCCCTCCTGCTTACTTTCCTCTTTGGCAAAGTACTTCATCTATGCTCCCACCAAACACTGCTCAGGTGAACAGGAGAAAGCTCTAGTGTAGACAAAAACTGGCTCTCCTAATGCCAGCATTAAAAAAGTGGTCCAACTAATACCAGCCCTGATCAGTGTGGTGCACCAGCAGGGACTGGATGGTTGGGTTTTTTTGCTGAGGGTCTCTGAACACAGGCACGGCCCTGACACATGGATGCTGCCCTTGTCGTTTAGCTACCAGCTACAGCATGCTTAGCACTGCTTTCCCTCCCCAACCCCCCAGCTCACCTGGAAATCCGCTGGCATCTCTGAAACTGGGGAAGGCAAGTTGCTTAAGCATTAATTCAACCACAGAAAGGAAGATTTTGCCAGCTGGCTACATTTGTTTATGTTGTCTGAGGTTCCAAATTAACAGCTGCAACACAGTACAGTTTAAATATGTGCCTTTACGCTTTGGATTGTACACTCCAGAAATTTTTGTTTGTTTACATTTCTGGTTATTTTAAATGAGCCATGTTGTGAAGGCAATCCTCGATGTCTTGCCGAAAGTCAGAAATATCCTACTGCAAAATTTGAAACCGCAGCTTCCTGCAGTTCTTTCCAGTACCTGCCCTAACGCTAGCCTGCTAATGAGCTCCTAGAGCAGCTATTTGAGTCGGAAAGATTTTTTACATGCCAAGTCTGCTTTTGCACTCAGCTCATGGTGCTCACTCTTCCGTTCCCCTATCCCCAGCACACGGGGCAGCTGCAGAGATGGTGGTTAGGGGAAGTTCTGCAGAGGAAGGTAGCAGCATGGAGAAACCCACAACATTTCTGATCAGAACCAAGCCAAACACAGTAATTCCTGGAAATGTCCAATCACTTGTGGGGCATGGTTCTAGCACTGCAGATCCACTACTGTTGAGTTCACTTGGGCCCTGTCAGGAGCCCAGACATTGCTTAACTAAATAAACCTAAGTATAGGCTTCAGCTGCCATGAGGCTGAGGAAATCTGACTTGCAGTCATGCCTGTGCACCAGTCTATTGCATGGCTGACGCCAAGTCACTCTGTGTGACTGCATCTCCTCCTACTTCTCTCTAGCCATCCTGTGAACTGGAACTGCCAAGTCTGTAGAGCAGCAAAACTGCTTCTTTATTCTGGATTTGTCCATGCCAGTGCCATAAGATCTTGCTGCCCAGTGTGGATTGCTGACAATAGCAGAGCACACGTTTAATTATATCGTGGATCAGTCCCACGTATTTCAGACAAACCCAGTGTCTTAGAAAATGGCACAGAGGATCTCCATCGTGAGTGGGAGTATTACCTGATCTCTCCTTGTTGTTACCTTATGCTTTAAGCAACAGTTTCAGTCACTTTATTTGATAACTCTGAAAGCTTTCACCCCTTTAAGGCCCTTGTTCTTTTCTGTATTGGATTGGGTTGTTTGACTCAGTGTCAACCTGCAGCCATTAGTTGTGTACAATGGAAGAAATCATTCTCAGTGTAAACTTATTGCATTGCAACTATGATGCTCCATTATTTGTCTATCACAGAAGAGGCACCACAGTTGTGCATATTCTACCTTTCCCATATAATTTGTTTTGCATACCTCCGTCATGTCCAGATTTAACACTTCTTGAGCAAGCAGAAGAGGCTAACATTCATAGGGGACTTTAATCCACTCCGTAGACCTGCACTCATTTTGTGTCTCTCATATGCAAGAGAAATACACATGCATAGATGATTTCCCTCTAGTCCCAAATTTATTGCTTCTCTAGTTGCATCAGGATCTGGGCAAGAACTAGTCTTTTAGGCAGAAGCCTTGTGTAGAAGCCTCATTGTGCCAGCCTTGTTCCCCTACACCTAAAATGTTTATGTATGTCTGGCAGCACACTAGCAAAAGCTTATAGAGAGGACTGAGGTTATTCAGGGCTGCCAGCGTGTGAAAAGGACACAAAACAGGATATGTAAGAAGGAAGAATGATGAGAAACACATAGAAGGAAAGAAAGAAGAGTGACTGGAGGAACTGCAGAAGATTGCACAGGCTGCATGAGGGTGCATGGTAAGATGATGCTGAAGTGTACAGAGAGTTTCTTGTACATGGAAAGACATGATATTGCTTGCAGTTGAAATCTCTATGTGCCACGTGATCGGTCAGTTGTGTGAGTTCATTTCATCTGTCTTCCACATTATAAAACCTTGGAATATGCTGTGATGTGGTTTTCCCAACCACCTTTTTTTGTCCTGTTAAATTGCTGCAGGCAACCCTGTGCTAACCTTTAGCTGATTTTCATAAGCATATCCAGACATTTGCTCTCCTATCTTCATGCTTTGGTAATGATGAAGTCAAATGTACAGCTTCAGAAAACACTCACAAGACCCTCTGTATCTGTCCTATGACAATTAAGCAGAATCCTGTGCCTACAGGGGCTGTTGCTAACAACAGAGCTCTGCATATGCCTACAACATGATCTCTGCTTATGGGCACCTATGTTCCTATTATTTTTTTTCCCTCCGTTTGGGAGGAAAAAAAAAGGATTCATTAAATATAATGGGAAAATTGCATTGCAAGATCAACAGTAAACGTTTACAGGGTTATGACTGAGTGCTCGATTTCAATCACATAACAAAGAGCTCATGGGCATATTTAAAGAAAAAGAAATGGAAATAAAGCCAATACCCATATGCAACCCCTGACCTCTTCTCTGCTGGCATCAGGACTTCAGCTGCAGAGAAACTGGACTGCTCAGCATACAAGCCCCTTGTGTTGCTTCTCCAGGCCTAAGCCAGCCCCCCCCACCCCACCATCATTCAAGAGGAGGGACAAACAACCAAGGATTTCTTAGAGACCATTGACTACACACAGGTACTTACTTCTCACAGTTGTACAGGTCACAGCAATAGCACGTGTTACTCTTTACTTTCAGCTGGCACTTGCTGTTTAAGTTATAACATGTCACCTGCCAAAAAAAGAAGAGACTGACTTCCATTCTCAGTGTTTCACTGCTGTGTGAATCATCCTACTGACCACAAAGAAGTAGCTACTGCAGTGCCAGATTGTATTACCTGTGGCGCAGAAAGATCCTGAGATTCCAAAATCTACAACTGCAGGGCAGAAGGACATCCCTGAGCTCCCAGGAGTTTTATTCAGGACATCAGCCCCCGAGTCTCGGGGCATTTGCATGATGGAGCTCAAAGCCCCTAGCACCGAGCTGCAGCCAGGGCTGCCAAGAGTTTTTAAGCATTTTGCTGCACTGGTGCTATTTTGCTAAGACCCAGAGTTTGCAGCTGTGAGATGCAGATCCCTAGAGCCGCTATGCAGGGACCATGGGTCTTGAGAAATACAAAACAGCAAGCCATTGAAGTGGGTAAGAATACCACTCCATTACAGTGGGGAAATGGGCGAAGAAGCCAATTTATCTGAACAGCTTCCAATAAATGGGAGCTCTCTCCTTTCAGTTACACTCTCCTGAAGAAGAAAATAATTAGGAACAATGAGAAGAATAATCTCCGAACCTACAAACAAAACAGCTAAAAAAAAATAATCCAGCAAATCCAAAAAAAGCACTCCAGCAAGTAAGTACCGTTTACCAGAGGCTCTTGAGTGGAAAACTGAAAAGGTTTGTTTGCATGTGCAGGAATTGCAGGGATGCACAGATGTTAAAACAATAAAGGTAGGCCCACATAAGCCACTCTCCATCCAGACAAGAAATCATTTTAGTGACTCCTTAACTGTGTGGTAAGCATTAATCACTTCTATTGCGCACTACAGACCAATTGAAATATTTGACACATAAGGCGCTTTTTTCCCGAGATTTTTAGCTTATTGGCTTTAAAATCCTGGAGAAATGTCAGATTTTAAAAGTAGCAGGTCAAAAAATACATTCTTTCTATAGTTTCTACTTTGATAGAAAAAATGTACTGTAACCACTAAGAAGTATTTTGTTCACAAAATGCAAATAAAATGTATTATTGAATGGAAAATTCTGCACAATGACAAAGTAGAAGGATCATGCTTGGGAAGTAGAAGGATCATGCTTGGGAATACATGCCTGCTTTTGAAAAGCTTCTGTCAGACAGATCTGCTTAGCCATGAATGTGTTAGTCTGTGGGACAGTCTCCATGGGAGATGTTAAACCAGATGTTTTTCAGCTCCTGCGTTCTGGATCTCTGCATTCTTTTTAGTGTGAAAACTGCCACTGTTCCTGACTCTGTACTCCTCACGTGTTTGTTCCCAGAAAAGAGGAAAGCCTTAAACACAGACACTCAGCAGCAGAGAAAGTTCATCTTGCAACTGGTCTCAGACTTGCCGCACTTGTCCTTAGCAGGATTATGTTGAGCAGTGGAAGTTGGGTGACAAAGTTAAAAGGAAGGTAAAATGATACCTTGAGATTGCTTTGCTGTCCAGGACAAGGCTATACCTGTGGTTAGTGTCTCATACAAATCAGCTCTTCTAATCCAAAATGGAAGTTAGGTTAGTCTCAGTCTAGAATCTTTCAATCTGGAAGTGGAGCTGCCACTTGTCACAAGAATATCTTCCCCTGAGATAGGACCTTGTTTCATCACCTAGTTCTGTTGTGTCTGAACTTACTGGAATTTCACATTTGTTGGCCTGAAGTCACTTTCAGCTGCAGATGTCCTCGGCCTAAGCTGCAATTTACTGCAGGAGCATGCTACCATCAACGACTGCATCGGCTTAATCAAGATCCAACTTGGAAGTAACTGAAACATCATACCTGTCTACTTCTCAAAGCAGGTTGTAAACCAGTCCTGGAGCAGTGTGCCAATGTAACAATGTAACAATGTAACAATGCTAACACAGTAGTTTTGTTGGGATGCCCTAGTGCTTTGGTGCAAAACGGAGCTTAAGAGTTTGGTTTTAACCCCCTCTATGTGGTCAAAATGGCCTAGGACCACATATGGCATAGTTAAAATAACTTTTTCCCATTACCCATTGGAAGGCTTTGTAAGATGGAGTGGGCTGCTAAAAAGGTGGGTCATTCCGATGCATGGCTTTGGGGACACTTCTTATAGGAAATAAAAGTAATTTTCCCCTCTCCAAGAGTCAATAAGGTCAGTTTGCTTTTTTTTTTTTTTAATGCAGAAGGTTAGAAATACAAAAGAGGGAGATCAGCAAGATCTTAAACGTGGTTTTAGCTGCTCCTAGGCTACAAGACATTAAATTACTGGCTATACTGTAGCTGTTTATTTTTATCACTGCATTTTTAAAACATGGAAAGAGCAAGACACTCCTTTTTAGGAGAACAGTGAATAAAACAAAATAAACAAATTACTGTGTGGTGTGAGCAAGGGTGGTGAAAACAGGCCATTTGTGGGTATTCTGCAGGTCCAGGACTATTATTTCATTTTAGTGATCAGACATTTATTTTTTTCATGTTTTGGCTCTTTGTGCCCATCTGTCCCCTCCGCACAAACTGAAGAGATGTTCTCACCTCAGGGTAACTGCAAGAAAATCAAATTCTTTCTGCTTTGAGCAAAGAGAAGAACCAACACAGGCAAACTACATAAGCTGGAGATCACTCACAGGCTCGAGATAGGAACCAAAGAGAAACATGCACCCAGCAAGCAGTCTGCCTTCCTAGTTAGGTGTTCACCTGGCATGCAGGGCCTGTCCCCTGCTCACTAGCCAGCTAACTTTGGAAAAGCAAAAGCCAAGTTCAAATGCCACGGATCATTAGCTCTGAATTAGCACATGCTGACACTACATCAGTGGAAAACCAGACAAGAATGTTATTACAAACTAACTACACTTATAACAGATATGTGGTAGATTTTTTGCCAGAATAGAGCAAGGAGCTCTTTAGACATTTGCAGAATCTGCAGAGCCAGGGAAATCTGTCTGTCAAGAAGCCTGAGACTGGGGTCACCTGGCAGGAGCTGTGGTCAGTGTGACACCAGCCACATGTTTATTAGAAGAATTAAAAACATTTCTTGGGCCATGTCTGTGTCTGAGTGTGCATGCACACTTTAGAAGAAGATGGAGAAAAATTTATAGGCAAGTCTGTCTGGGTAGGCCTATTGGCAAGGGGGTCATGACATATTTTTGTCATACATTTTCTGGAATCAACAATGAGGTGCCCTAGCAGCAAGATTTAAGGGAGTATTAGCTGCTTAACCTGGTAATACACTTCACTAAGCTGTCTAGAATTATTAACAGTAACATTCCCCATACACTTTTTCTTAGCCATGGGAGGAATGGTGATGAAGGACATCTGGCTTCTTGTAAGTTATACCACTGTTTAGCTGTTCTCAGTCCTGCCCTGCTTGATTTTCTTTTCACTCCCACCAATTTACCACAATAATAAAATGAAAAATAGGAAGACAAACTAAATCTGGACTTCTCAGGAGGCTAGCCATTTGGATATGGGCACTTTTGCGACTATGTTAATGTCAGTGAGATAATAAAAAAGCTGCATTCAAACCACTGACATTCTTGGCCTGTGCTGGATAAATAGAGAGAAGACTTGAAGTCTTCTGGACAATAAAACGGGATTCATTTAGGTATTCCCTATTCCCCTTGAAGTCTACAAAAACTCCTTAGAGAAAGATGCCAGTGTGACAAATACATCCCAGACAGCTATTATACAGTATAGATGGACTAGGAATCATTCCAGTCTCAGAGTAATGTACTGGATAGAAACACTGATGATGACTCAAAACCTCACTGGTTGTAAGGATTTGCAATCGCCAGAGGCTTGGACAAGCAGGGAGTCACTTGTGTGAGAAAAAACAGTAGGGTTTCTACCAGTTTGTTACCTACTTGCACAGAAATACCTTCAAGCACCTCCTTCCTCCCCACCCCCTCAAAGCACAGCAGAAACAAATGTGATGAGGTGAGTTTGTTTACCTCTGTCTGGTAGGCATCATATAGGAATCCTATTCCACTTGAATAAAACTGGCACCTTTTGTTATACAAAGGTCTGGGTTCCTGTAAAGAGAAAAATAGTGAAAAAAGTACTCGGTTTGGAGGAAGTGTGAAGGCACCATGTCTCATGTACCCATGGCAGATGCTTACAGCTCTGTGGAGCTGAAGCCAATGCAGTCACTTGGGTAAGTGGCTCACACACCCCCGGACTGGCTTGCTTTCCAGAATAGCTCTCCTCAGAGTTACATTTTCCTTCCTCACTCTGCCACTAAACTATGTGTATTTTTCTCTGTATCAGTCACCTCTTTTAAGCTTACATCACCCCTAGCATTTAAACCCTTCCTTCCCTGATGTTAAATACTACTGCTTTTTGAGAACGATCCACTCACTCTTTTTCCTGGTAGTTTCTCACCTAGCACAAAGAATTACTTTGCTATTTGCCTTCAAGATACGGGACTTTCTTTTTTAAAGGATTTCAACAGTATCCATAGTGAAAACAAATTAAAATAGTTAATACTACAAGCATTCCACTTACTACTCACACTTCAAACCCCCAAACCAAAACAAAGAATAATGAAGAAATGAAGTTATAAAGGGCCAGTAATTTGCACCAAGTTTGATTTTGCCTTATTTTCCCATGCTTATTGCAAAATATGCATTCACTGCTCATATTTCATATTTTGCTTGTAACGGTTCCCATAAGTGATATAAAGGAAAAACACAATGAAATATTCTTGGCGAGATGGAAGGTGTGTGTTTCCAAACTTGGTGAATGGCCACTTGAAGGCTAGAGGGTGCACACCTCAGCCAGTTTCAGAACTACACCATATTTGCCTGGGGAGGATTTGATGACTGAAGAGTTCTCTATGATCAGACGTCTATCCCAAAACAAAGTATGGGAATGACTTATGTTGGAAAGAAAAAAAGTCTTTTTCAACTTTCTGTCACTTATCTAGTCCTAGGTCATGATCTGTGACTTCAAAAGCACTCAGGTAATCTCCAATATGTCAGTCATACCACTTCCAAGAGAGAAGATGGAAACCTATTATATGCCATCTTCTCTTTCCATGGTAATTTACAAGCAAAGGACTACGTAAATTGTTAGCAGAAATCTGTGCTGATTAACTCTTACTGCATTTTAAAGCTTTGTGACCCACTCAGGAATAACCCAGAAATTGCATGAAGATCTGTACTGATTAAGATCCCTTCTGAGTGTTCCATGCTTGTTGGATAATGAAGTGTGAACTATACAAATCTGCTGACCCAAAATATATAATCAACAAAAAGGCAGAGCTAGGCAGGAATGCAGACAGGTCAATGAATAAAGCTCATCCATCAGCTTGTTTGCTTTTTTGATTGCTCTGGCAAACCCAAGGAAATTTGGACAACTCCTAAGGGTTAGAGAGAGGTTAGCTTCCTGCATCCAAAAGTATTTATTTATATCACACAAGTGTAAGAAGAAATGCTTCAGTAATTCTTTTTCTCTAGAGGAAGAGCAAATACCACACAAACGGCATGCCGTTTCGTGAACTAGGACAACATTCTTCCATAGGCCTGGGAAAGCATTAGTCTTTAGCCATGAAAAACTGCTGGCCATCATATTCACAGCAATAGCAAGGTTCAGTTTGATCCTGGAAGATCCTGGGAGGGGGTGATGGTCAAGGCCATGGAGCCCAAGTGGTGTTCTCAACCCTGCTGGTGAGGAGAAATGGCTTGAGGAGGACTGGATGGATCCAGCAGGTCAACAACTGCTGTACATCTGGTGTTGGGAATGGAACTTTGGCTTTTATGACCATGAGAGAATCTTTCATGATCAAGGACCTCTTGGAAGAGATGGGATCCACCTAACTAATCGGGGCAAAAGCATTTTTGTCAGTCTAGTCAACCAGCTTTAAATTAGGAGCAACAGGGGAGGGAGGTGAGGACCAACAATCAAGTGAGGAAACAGTGGACCAATGAAACAAGTGAACAGGGTGATGGGGAAAAGAGAAATCTCATAATCAACATAACAGGGCTAAATAGGGCCCACTTAAGTGAATGCACTTAATAACGAAGCACCCATAGGACAACACAAGGAAAGTTGTCACCCCTCTTCTGGGATGCTTAGCACCCTTTGAAGTGTCTGTACACAAACACACAGAGCATAGAGAACAAACAGTTTGAGGTTTGTGTGCAGTCACAGAGCAATGATCTCAGTGGGATCACAGAGACACGGTAAGATAGCTCACAGGACTAGAGCGCTGTCATGGATGGACACAGGCTTTTTCAGAAGGACATGCAGGATGGTGGAAAGGGGGAGTTGCTTTTTATGAGAGAAAGCAGCAAGAATACATACAGCTCTGCCTAGGGACAGATGAGGAGCCAGCTGAGAGCCATCAGTATTAGAGGCCAGACTGAAATAGGCAATGTTGCGGTGGGTGTCTGCTACGTACTGCCTGATCAGGAAAAAGTACATGAGGCTTCTTCAGACAACTGGAAGAAGCCTTGCACTCACAAGCCCTGGTGCCTCTGTAGTTGCCTCAGCAACTCTCAACTCTCTGACTTTGTGAAGAGGGTCGGAGCCTACCTCAGGGTATGAGCACAGTAATAAGTTCTCTCAAAGCACCATAGGTTGTGAATTCAGTACATATACCTTAGCACCTGGAGACAGATGCTCCCTGATCTTACCTGCTGGGCACGCATGTTCTCACAACAGGTTGCTGATGAGTGACGCTACCACATCACACCAGGAGTCTGTGTTTGGCCCTGAATGCTAAGATCCTCCCCTCAGACCACTTTCTATCTTGCTAAAGGCAGCGAGAGAGCTATCTAATCTGCCTCCATCAATTACAAGAAGACCCTCACTTTGGCACTGATCCCCTGGCTCCCACAGCTTTCCTACCTTATACGCTTCCTCTTAAAAAAGAAATTGGTCCTTTTATTGGTGTGGTCTTTTAGCACGAGTGTGCTTGTCACAGGAAGCAGCACTGTTCCCTGGGACAGAGAGGTGACTGATTAATCCATACCAACTCTTATCTACTTCATATTTCTGTGCAGCAAAAAGGTCAGAGATGTGACATGGAAACAACCACTGCAAATACAGTTAATACATTTGCATGCACAATCATGGCAAATGAGTACTTTCCTTCATGCACTGAATTTTGAAAAGCAAGCCTGCTGCACTAATAAAGCCAGCTTTCTGCATTCCGTCTGTTCTTCTCAATGCATTTGTATATGCAATCAGCCTGGCAACCCCAAATCAAAACAAATGAATGACGACTGAGTGTATAAAAATAAAAAAGATTAGATAATATTAACTTTATCCAGACAGCCACAGAACTCAACACCTAAAGCATGGAGCTTTTAAGTCTACTTAAAAGTACTAGGGATGCATTGGTAAAAACTGCCATTTGAATTAGATTTTCATGCTACCAAGGTGCTGTGGTCTGCCTGTCTGCTAAGGCATTTATATGAATAAAACACTACATAGACATTAAGAAGTGTTTAAAAATTATCCAACAGTATGTCACAATGCATTAGCATCCCCTGGATTTCATTGGCCTCTCTAATAACAATGGCAAATGAGACATACTTCAAAGCTATAAAACTATTCCTGACGGAATGCTCATAAAATACTTGTCATTTTTATAGTGTTCACTGTAGACTGTGTATGAATATACCTACCAGTCCTTGGTTCTACTTGATTTTACTGCTTATAACAGTACTGGTAGAGTCAGAGCTACTTTTACATACTATATATGTAAGTATATATATATTTCATCTATTAACAGCTGTTTTAAAGTATATAGCAACAATATTCTGTTTAACTAATTTGATATCTTTTGATAGCAGGAACTTCCTTGACTACTTTTATTGGAACGGAGCTATGCGACACCTTCCACTAATGTGTAATGTTTACATATTACTATATAATAAATAATGCATTCCCCTTTTCTGCTTCTTTGAGTAACTTTAACTGAAAATGGGTGGGTGGGAAAGATCTGTTAGAGCTCTGCTGATACAGGCAGAGGACAGACACCAGTAGGGTGGCAAGAGAGAAAGAAATCTGTATAAAAATGTAGTTGCATGATTTTATTTATTTATTGATGTAAGGGAAAAATGGGTTCATTCCGTCTTTCTGAACACTGGAAAAGCTGATTTCTTAGCTAATTATGTATGAGTTCGTTTCTGTATAATGGGCAGATATAGTCGGACTGCAAGCAGTCTAAGTTTAGAAAATTTTCAGAGGTGTCAAAAAAAATCTGGACACCCAGTAATTCTCTTTAATTTCAGACAGATCAGAACTGTTCAGCCTTGAACCCTACTGAGCAAACTATAGCTCTCCCTGGTTTTGCACATTTTTTATTTTAATATTTTGCCTGCATGTGTATTAGAACCTGTGAGTGATAAACAGACAGCTAAGAGGGAAGGTCTTATGCCAAGAAAGAGAAGATTTGGCCCAAATATAGAGCGTTTTGGTTTGGTTGGTTGCTTTCTTTTAAGAGCATACAATAAAAACCCCACATTCTCTTTGATGGTGGGAGCCCTGTAATACATTATTTGGGTAAGGAAAGTATTCTTTGTACAGTATCGTTGGTGGATTTGATACGTCTGTGGGGGAGGAGGTTGTATGGCTTTTAACTGAGCTATGGAAAGTAGATTCTTCTACACCAGTTTTTGTTTCCTTGGAGAACACATACATTTTGGATAACATAACGAAAATTCTGTCTCCTTTATGTGTAAATCAACTTTCTGAAAACTGAGATATAGCATAAACCATATTGACTGAAATTTATGCTATACTTTACAGACACAAAATATGGCTAATAATTTATTGAAATAATTATATAGTGAAGGCTTTTTTTTTCCAATTACAGTATTTATTTGGTCTTAGCTTCCATGGCTGCATCAATAGAAGTGTAGATAAATCAGTGCCAGGGAATGTTCTCAGGCCTGAAACTCGATCATCTAGCCCATTAAATTATTAGAATTATGCCTGTGATGGCTTTGGCCTGGGCAAACTATCACTCTTCCAAAATAATTTCTGGGCATGGTTTGAAAATTAGTATGGGCCAAGAACCATTCCCAGTAACTTGGCTATTGTCACACTGCCTGTGACTCTAAGAGATTTAAGAGTAAGGACATGGCTTCACCATGCCAGTTGGCACATGTAAGAGGTGAATATAGATAAAATTGAGGAGTCCAAAACCAGACTAATGTTTTTAGTTGCTCATTAAGTTGAAATTTCTGATTTTCTGCTTTCTTCCTACAACACTTATGTAGGTCCTTTTCATCTGCGGCATAGCTAGCAATGAATAGGAGAGGGAGCTGCCAAGATTTTTCAAGTTTAATCCTAAAATCAAACCCAAACATAACCCTTCAGTGCCAGCTCAGCCCTGTGCCAACAGCTGGGTGTTCTGGAGATTATCACTCCCTTCAAGATCAGGCACTCTGCTAACTTTCTGAAAGCAGGCATGCAAATATGAACAAATAAACGTTATTAGCAACTAGCTTTTATGCTTTTCTGGTGGGCTGGTTGGAGCATAGCTATCTGTGCCTGCCTCACACTGACAGCCTGAGAGCACTTGGCACATAGGAGCATACAGACCGAGAACTTTCAAACCAAAGAGAGAAGAAACTCATGAAAGGAGGTGCCACCACACTAGGAGTCTGGGAAAGCAGGCAGACTGGATCTCTGTCTGGGGACATGAGCTAAAGCTGATTGGATCCCACCCTGTATAAATAATGAGAGGAAATGATACAGATCTTTAGTCATTCCTCTCTCTCTCTCACCAAGAGCTGTTTCTGTCTTTTCCAACAACATTCTCAATGAGATGGGTGTCTCCTGAGGAAGACCACTGCTAGGAGATCCCAAGGATTCATAGCGGTCACCAATACAAACATCTTTGTGCTTTTACTCATAAACATAAAAAGAAAAAAATTGTCTGTTTTTAAAATGTTATGAACAGTTTCCATTTTGGCTGTGACAAGATGGTATTAAGCAACATCTGAGTGTAAGGTGCAGGCCAGTGTCCTCAATACTGCGGTGAGGGGGTATCAACTTTAAGAAACAAAACTTTTGTTTGCTCCTAAGCCTTGCAACTCCCACATGAAGCACATGATTATTATACCTTCTCGAATGAGAAGCAGGGGTAGTATTTTTTGGCAGTTTTTTGGGGCTTTTCCTTGTTGGCAGCTAAACATGCAATTCAGTTTTCAGTTTGCACATTCTGGAGCAGAAGAGGATTTCTGAAAAAAAAAATGCATCTTGCATAATTTTACTATTTTAAGAAAAGAGCAGAAATAATAACACCCCCCTCAAACTCTCCAATTTCAGATTTCCAAATATTGAACCCACATCAACTGATGGAAAAGAAAATAAGCTTTTTAATTAAAATAAAAATAGCCATTTTAAACTTGCCAGTTTCTTACAGACCTATGTCTTCTCTTATGCTTGATAAAGAATCTTTAACCTCCTGGTGTACCAACAGAATGCCTTACCCATAATTCATGACAAGTTAAATTTTTGCACCCATAGTTTACAGATAGTTACTAAAATACTACTCCTCATATGCCTAATTGAAATGTATTTCTATATGTAATGACATTATTTTAATAAAATTTGCATTTCAGAGAGCAGTTGGGAAGAGAGGGGTCACTGCCCAACTGCAGGAGCCTCTGGGCAGGATGGAGCATGTTCTCCCTCAGGAAAAGGTGCCTCCTTGGACAGGCCGGTGCCCTGGGGCTGCCCATCACAACCCTGGGGCTCATTGGGCTTCTTTTCTCTCCCTTCAACATCAGGGATTGGTCTTATGGGAGTGCTAGGCATCATCTCCTGGTGTTTGCTGCACTGGGTTGAGCAGATGTGCTCTTTCAGTCAGTGCCAGGGATGCTAAAGGGCCTGGTACTTGAAACAGCCACTGCATCTCCATCTCTCTCATTCGCTAAGAAACATAAAACGCATAATAAATTGGCTGTAAGCATTTGGCTGACAGCAATGCTGTGTGTTTGCTACAAAACCCCAGGTTTTAAAAGAACTATGACCCTGAAAGGAAGTCCAGATGCTAGAAAATAAAGTCCTGGACACTAAGGAGAGATGCCTGAGAGACAGGGATTATAAAAAAAAAAACAAAAAACCACGTGAATTTTATTTGAAATTAAGGAAGTTGAGAAACTACAGTTATGGGAAGAAAATGAACTGTACTGGTGGACTTGGCAGTGTTAAGTTTACAGTTGGACTCGATGATTGCAACCAAAATAATTGTATGATTCTATGATAATTCCTACCTGCTTGACATGAACCATGACAGTCTTTTCTAGAGCTATTATCGGCTTTTATCTCATTATCACCAAACTCATAATCAGCTTTTGAATCCAAACACCGGTTTAGTTTTACTTCACCAATTGGGCCTCCAAGTCTTTCCATTTCTGCATTTCAGCACTTTTCCTCCTCTGTGGTACTACTGTTTGTTTTCTACTTTTTCTTCTGTGTTTTGTCCTCTTGTGTGAGAGCATCACCTTGACTAACAACATAGGGAGTCCTGGGCTGTCAGGGAGTGCACAGTGCATGCTGGCTGGTCTTTGGAAGGGTGAGTACTGAAGAAAGAAAAGACCAAGCCACTTCTGGACTCCCACGGTCCTACCTCTGTGCAGCAGCCTAGCCCTGAGGTTATGCTACTGCCAAGGGCTGCAACGGACTGCACCATCAGGAACAGAATGTTTTCAGATTTTTTGCCAGTTTTAAAAAATTCAGCTGATAATTAGCAAGGTCTATTAAGAAACTATAAGCCCTAGAATCAGGTTTTCACATGTTCTTTTGACCTAAGCTGCAGACTTGGCTAGAGTGTGTTGATTCAGTTTCTACACGTATTGCCTTTGCCTTAAGTGTCAAGAGTTCCCAAACGTACAGTTGAACAAACCCTTCAAAGTGATGCAGAGGGAGACAGAGAGATGGGATGCTTCTGTCCGCGCCATACCCCTACTGTAACTACAACACATTAGTGATCCCCTGGTGCAAATAATACATTCCCAGTTTTGTTTAAATACTTAGGAGGCAGTCATGTCAGTATTTGCTTACACGGTTTGGGTGAGGCCATGCCATGAGAGCAATGCTGAGAGCTTCACTCTAGACTGCAGTCAGCACTTACCCTTTCTCGTGCTTCTCCATCTCCATGAACTTAACTTAGGAGCTAATCTTCTTGCAGAAATCCTGGGCTCCAGCCTAGGGACCTGCCTGTCTCGACTGCTCTGCTCAAATAACCCAACTACAGCGCTGAAAATAGGAAAAGCAGATGGTGTGGCTTAAACACTTCTTCCCTCTCACAAAGCAGATTTACTTCACACTGTGCTTTCCAGGGGCTCTTTTTAGGATTCCTATTTAATTTTAAAGACTAGATGCTACAGAATCCTTTTCTCTTAATGCTTGGGAGCAGTCAGTGATCATTTCAGCTCCTCCAAA
This sequence comes from Gallinago jamesoni, assembly GCA_025769975.1. Taxonomy (NCBI): domain Eukaryota; kingdom Metazoa; phylum Chordata; class Aves; order Charadriiformes; family Scolopacidae; genus Gallinago; species Gallinago jamesoni. The sequence goes on from JAOQGH010000001.1 coordinate 143,625,440, forward strand.
CCTTGGTATACTATCATGGCTGAAAAACACACCTACATGGATCTGTCTCAATTTGTATTTCCTCATTGATTTTTATTCTATTTAATTTTTTTTTTTTTTGGGGGGGGTAGTAGCATCAGTCTCACTTTATTTGGGAAAGATTTCTGGGCTGGTAGTACCGCTACAGTCAAATGAAAAGCCTCCAGATGCTGGAGCAGCACCATTGCTGGATGATGCGCACAGACAGATCTATTCTTTATGTGGACAGACAGGTTGGTTTTCAGATGGATATCGTTCTATTAGGAGAGTTTAAATCTTCTTCAAATAGTTGTTTTTTTTCTTTCAATGACTTTTGGCCACACTCTGCCTGGCATGAAGGTGGAAGGGGAGGCCCATCAGCCATCACCAGCACACACAGTGCAGCAGGACAAGAAGAAGAAATGTGAGTTGACTCCCCTGCACATCCCCAAGGAGGTTCAGCAGCCCTGGTGCCTTTAGCTGCTGAAGGTGCAAGTGGTGGCAGGAATAAACGAGGTGTGTGCAGAGCTGCTGAGTGACACCGTGCCCATCTGCTCAGGGGCTGCCGTGCTGCAAACCAGTATGTCATCAGAGGCAGCCACTCTGGCTGTACTGGGGAGTGGGGGCCACACAAGGCTCCAGCCTTAATGCCCCAGACCTCTGACAAATACAGGCCTGGAACTGGGATATGACTGCTTTTTGTTAGTTAGGTTTTTCCAGCTAAAATCTCTCAGGATAAGGCTATAGACTTTCCCATGATACCTGCTATTTTGTGCAGTTAAAAACTTAGATTTACTATTGGCTTTTACACAAGTTTCTAATGATGCAATTAGCTGATATTATTCAAGGCTGTAATTTTAGTTATTGCTTGATGCAGTTAGATATTTAATTGCTTATTATGGTTGATTACTTACATTGATTACATTACCTTGATTATAGGGTTTGTTATATGAACTGATTGCTCTGTCTTGATTATAATGATGTTGTGCCATGTGAATAATTAACTCTTCCACAAGAATGCAAAAACTGTTTATTCTGGTTTTGGTAATGTAACTAAAATACATAAAATACAACCCATGTCGTCCCTTTTGCCTTAATGCTATCAGAATATGTAAGAAATACCTAAGTATACTACTGCAGGAAATGTCATTTTGCAACACACTAACCTTTACACATCTGAAATACTGAATATCCTGCTGATTGAAATGTAGGGTTTGCATTTATAATGCTTTTTTGGATTTATTTTACATTAAAGAGAAGGAAAAGAGTCCTCATTAAATGCATTTAGTTGAGCAATATATATATTGAATATCTAGATATACAAATAAAATGCTGGAGGCTTAATTAATGTTGCAGTGTTGATTTTAATTTTCAGGGCACGGGACACCACTGACAGCAACCTTTAAGCATCTTCATTATAACCTAGGTAATGTAATAATAACTTTATGTATGAAATTTTTATGTTAAGTATTGAGCAGAAAACACACAGAAAGTACGTGTTTATGCCCAACAGTTTGCCATCAAAACTCCCTGCCTGTTAAGGGAAGACCCCCAGTGACACACGTCACAGGACCCTAGAGCTCAGCCTGAAAGGGTTCATCCAAACGGAAGGGACTGCTGGACTAGGCCCCAAAAAATAAGAGAGCAAAAAGTCTGTGTGAGAAGCTCCAGGAGCAGTGGAAAGATGAAAGTTTCAAAATTAAGATGGTCTAAACCATTAGTGAAATGATTCATGCATACCCTGATTGCTCAGGCACAATACCCTTTTCCCCATAAATCTCCACCCTCTTGCCATTTTGAAGCTCACATGCATTTCAGAAGATCAGAGATGTTCACATACATGGTTTTCGGTGCTCCAGAGGCAAAAAAGCTACTGGATATACTACTGCCTGAAAGTGTGGAGAGACCTGCACTGAGGCGTACATACAAGGAAATTCTAGGCAGGTTCTGTAAAAAAACCCAACATTTTTAACTATGATATAAAACATACTTTTTCAAACTTGGCATTTCTCATCAAAGACTAAGTAAATACATTGCAAATGTGAACTTATGTATTCTATGAGTGCTAGTGCAAGACATATTTTAATAAGCTCTTAATAGAGCCATTAATAATAATCAATCAAAATTTTACTGGGTACCTGGAAACGTACTTTTCATGGGCGCTATTTGCAAGTGAATAATCATCTGCCCACAGCGAGAGAAACTCCTGCTACATTACATTATTATTCATACTAAGCGTGACTTCTTAAAGATGAAACAAACAAAATCTCTGTGTATCTGAAAACTTTTGCTAGGGCAAAATGCAGCATGCTTAAATACCCTAAATTTTTACACTAGTCAAATTTAAGGACTTTTTCATGCTTTGCTGATTTAGATCCATGTGAATAAACAGCACACTTTCCTTTTTTTAACTCCACCAGTTTCTGTACAGGGCAACTCAAAGCATTGTTTGCCTTTGACAAATGATGGGGAAAAAATGCCAAGTATTTTTGCCATAGTCTGAAGTCTGCAGGTGGTTACTCCCTCCCCTCTCTATGTATCTGCATAGCAGCTTTGACTTTTTTTCATAGAACAGAAATATCTGTTGATAGTCTAGAAACATTTCTGAAAATAGGAAACAATAAAGGCAATTATCTTTTGCTGGCAGCACATCAGAGGGAAGTAGACTGTGCTTTTCGGAGCAAACTGCAAGCCCTTTGCCCCAGTCACCCACCTTTCTTTGGATTAAACTATAATTAACTTGCTTTGTATGCTTTATGTAAAGTCCATCATGGCTAGTGCTTTGTAAAGTGAGATTAAAGATGGAAGTAGACAGTAAATCTCCCTTGATTCAAACTGCTGTTCTACATTCTACAATTTATCTACAAATAAATTCTGCCTCCCTTCCCCAAAACTGATTTTTGGATGTATAGGAACCACATGCATGCGGAAGACTGTAATCTATGGAAACAGGTAGGTTATAGACTACTATAATCTACATACAAATGCAGAAGGCCATAATCTATGGAAACTAGAATACAAGTGTCATTTTTAAAATGGATCAAATCCTGCTTACTTTCTCACCTCTCATATTATTTCTTACACAAATAATAATCTGATTATTAATGTGAGTAAAAAGTGAAGAATTTCCCTCATATCTCTGGATTTGATTTACAGTATCAGTGGAGTTCTCATAGAATCACAGAATCATTTGGGTTGGAAAGGGACCTTAAAGATCATCGAGTTCCAACCCCCCTGCCATGGGCAGGGACACTTCCCACTA
>JAOQGH010000001.1:143628798-143707776 GCA_025769975.1 Gallinago jamesoni
TGCCGGCTCATGTTGAGCTTCTCATCCACAAGCACTCCCAAGTCCTTCTCCTCAGGGCTGCTTTCCAGCCATTCTCTACCCAACCTGTATTTGTGCCTGGGATTGCCACGTCCCAGCTGCAGGACCCTGCACTTGGCTTGGCTGAACTTCATGCAATTTGCATGAGCCCACCTCTCCAGCCTGTCCATGTCCCTCTGGATGGCATCCCTTCCCTCCAGCATGTCAACTGCGCCACCGAGCTTGGTGTCGTTGGCAAACTTGCTGACAGTGCACTCTATCCCACTGTCCATATCACCAACAAAGATGTTAAATAGTATTGGTCCCAGTACAGACCCCTGAGGAACACCACTCATTAATGGCGGCCACTTGGCCAGTTTCTCACCTATCTAATTACACTGGAAGAAAAGCTAAAAGAAAATTATTTCATTTTAAGAGCCAAAGAAATTGAAAGTGCCAGATTTGCTATTACCCCAATGCACTGAAAATTCTTCCCTGTTGCACACTGACATTGTGCTCTCTGTCAGTAAATGGCTATTAGCTTTCACATACTCAAACATGTGGATCATTCCCATAATGTTTTCTCAGGGTGCAAACTCCTAATTTAAAATAAAAGAATAGTCTTCCTCCCTCCCTATTGCAAACAATTGTAGTAAGATGTCCCTTACTGTATCTTCAAGAAATTTTTACCTCAAAACTGCCTTACTGCAGCTTGAACGACCAGGCTAATTACATAAATGAGGGATCTCAATGTGGGCTGTTTACATCTCAACAAGGGAAGCCAGTGGACCAATGTTTGTGTCATGGGACTAGGGGAGGCTGGATGAATCCTTGATTTGGCCAGCAGTGAAGACATTTGTCCTACACAGTGGTGCAGATGAAGAGTCGGGAAAGCTTGAATCATAGAATGGCTCAGGTTGGAAGGGTCCTTAAAGATCATCTAGTTCCAGTTCCCCTCCCACTAGACCAGGTTACTCAAAGCCCATCCAGCCTGGTCTTGAACACTTGCAGGGATGGGGCATCCACAGCTTCTCTGGGCAACCTGTTCCAGTGTCTCACCACCCTCACAGGAAAGAATTTTTTACTAATATCTAATCTAAATCTCCCTCCTTTCAGTTTAAATCTCTTGTCCCTTGTCCTATCGCTACACTCCCTGATAAAGAGTCCTTCCCCATCTCTCTCCTGTACGTCCCCTTTAGGTACTAGAAGGCCATTATAAGGTCTCCCTGGAGCCTTCTCTTCTCCAGGCTGACAGGCTCCAGACAATTTTCTCTCTTCCCCTGTCCTGGGGCTGCAGAACAGCACATGGAGACCATGTGGTAGATGTAGAGAGATGCTGCTAGGACAGGAACTGGGAACCTCTCTTATTCCTTCCCATCAATAAGTGAATTGCTCTTTGGCATCCAAACACAATGTGTGTGCTGCCTAACAGTTGAGACATTTGTGTTTAGTTGGTGCAATTCCAATCATTTTCCCCCTGGAAAACAAGTCACAGCAGGGAAGAAAAAAGGCTTTTGAAAGCATTTGCAACATGGCTAAACCTGAAAAGAAGTGGAAAGGAAAAATAAAAAAAAAAAAAAAGAAGAGACAGAAGTGGGGCTTTGTCCCTGCCAATGTGAGAGGCCTTCCAAGAGGACACTCCAAGAAGTTCTCCAAAAAAAAGGAGTTGCTATTATTTTTCTTGCTGGCAAATATCTGGCAACAAAATGAGAACATCCTATCAAGTTCTCTGTAATGTCAATATATTCAGGCTGTATGCATAGTACATACCTGTCTGGAAAGAGAGGAATATCAGACTGCAGATTCTTGGGGACAAATTCCTTGACGCCCTTCCCTGTCCCTTATGCAGTGTAAGTACTCCACATTCTAGTCCAGAAAACATTAGCAAAACGACAGTTTAGTCCTCAAGCCCTTGGATGCATGGGCTTCATCATTAGGTTGTCTTGTGTGTTATCCAGTATTGGAGGAATAGTGCTTTGAGTAGAGATATTATTCCAGTTACATTCATGTTAAAGATTGCATTTCCTTTGCAGATTTGAAGACCAGCAAACACAGATCAGAAATCTAGATATATGGTTTTAAACTTTTTTTAATCTGTGAACCCATAATGGTTTTCCAGCAGAGAACAGGTCCTGGCACCATACAGAGAGACCTGCTGACAAGAGGCAACAGAGTGTTCACCTGACCATAAAAACAGGTCCCAGGAACCTTCTTTGAAGACCCCACTCTTACAATGACTTTCTGAATAACACAGGCTAAATAAAGTCTTCACCCCAAGACATCTGTTTCAAGTTCATAACTTCTGGATGAGCTTCATAAGATCACATAAAAAGAAGCTTGGGATTTAAATATTTCAGTGACAGAGAACCATCCACACTCTTGACAAAGCTGTGTCCATAATTCATTATTGTCAAAACTGTGTCTTTGTCATGGTTTGAATCTGTTTAGCATTGATTTCATCTCACTGCACTTTCTTATGCTTTTGTGTCAGAGACTAAAAGCCCTGTTATCAGATAACCTTATAGTTATCTTAGACCAAAATCAATTCACCTCTCAACCTTTTCTTTGATAAATAAAATAAATCAAATTTCTGAGCGCTGTTGCTAAAAGGTGCTATTGCAAATGTCTGATTTTTCTTCTCTGAACTCCTTCCAAGTTGAGAATGTCCTTGCCAAAGCACAAAGAAACACCAGAGTCAGTAATCTAGCGATGGTCCCACAGGTGACACCTGTATTGCCAAATAAAAGCCAGAGACCAGTCTCCAGTCCTGAGACCACATGGTCCCATCCATACTGCTCACATCCACACAACTTAGCATTACCCTTCTAGTTCAGATTCGTTTTCAAGAGAGCTTGTGGGGGTGGTCTGAAACTGAGCTGAAGTGGCAGCTAACTATTAGACAGAGGTCTGATGCTTGAGTTTATTCCATAGCAGCAGAGTAGACATGGCCACTAATACCTTACAAAATACTTGTTATTATAGATAACTCAGCTTCCTGTTGCTAGTAGTCACTACTGTCCATTAATTAATGGGTTATGTTAGCTCAGTTAACTACAGTATCTTCCCTGAAGACTACTTTATGTTCAGATTTTTTACCACATTGATGTTTCAGTCCTCCTTAGACTTGCAGCTTTCCAAAATGCAGTGGCTCCATCCTAGAGTTAAGATGTCCTTTTTCTCTACTTTGCTCCTTGTGTGTCAGCTGAAAATACCAGCATGGCAAAAAGGCATCCAAAAACCCCTCCTTTGGTGCAGGAAGGTTCTTCTGGTAAAAACACAATAATGCACAATAGCACCAATATAACTGCAGTTACTGTGGGAGAGATCTTCACCTGAAAGTAGGTGATTTTGCCAGAACAGACAGCAAAACAGACCTTCCAGGCTCTGATGTGGCAGGAAGCACCAATCATCTGTAGATATCTGTAACTCATTCCAGGGCTTTCAATTAGGCTGGGGACCTATCCAGCATGAGGAGCTTTTCTCTCATCTGGATTGGGCTGTTCAAAGAAGAGTGTTCATACTTTGATTTAAGGTATACTCAATTGCATTTAGATGCATGAACATAACCAATACATGAATGTTGTCATAAAATGGTTCGGGTTGGAAGTGACCTTAAAGATCATCTAGTCTGAACCTCCCTGCCAAGGCCAGGAACACCTCCCACTAGACTGGGTTATTCAAAGCCCCATCCAACCTGACCAACCTGGCCTGGTCATCTTGCAGTACAAAAGAGAAATTTTAGCAGACTGGCTTAAACTGGCCGCAAGAGTCCTCCTTTGCTGCAATCCCTAAATACATCCACAAAAAAGAATTCATTCTCCCTTGTAATTAAGCAGTACTATAGGAATGAAGTCTGTGCTTCCCATCTCAGTGTCAGATGCAAGGTCTAATAGTAATTATTTAATACAGTGGAATAGTTGACCATTCGCATCAAAATGCACCGCTTGCAAACTTAAGCACTTTATATTTAGGAAGTTTATCAATAACACATTTTTCCCTTTGGTGGACCATCAATATAAAAATCTCTTCCAAAATAGTGCTAGTTTTCAGTTATAAATGTTTAGTGCTCACTCTGCCAAAAATACCAACAAAACCCTTTATGGTATATGCTATGCCATGCTATTATATTAATGAGTCATACAGGATGGAAATGGAATTAAAAGTAATTAGCTCTAATTCTATCTCATGTAGCAGCATGGAGAAAAGTAAAATGCATTTAGTGTTCTTCTCCAGAGAAGCTAGGTAATTTAATTGCAATGAGAAATTCTTTTGAGTTGCGTCTTTTACCACCGGTTGTCAAGGTAACAACTTCGTTAGACATGGAATACAACTATTTGATTTTTGATTCAAAGGAAAGGCCAGCAGGCTTGCTCAGAACAGTTTCAACTGGCTTTTTCAGCGATCTGGCTTGAAACACACAAGGCTTTGGGGTGTGACAGTAAGCCATGTCACATGCTATGGGCTTAATAATAGCAGAATCATGGAATTGTAGGAGTTGGAAGGGACCTCTAGAGATCATCTAGTCCAACTCCCCTGCCAAAGCAGGATTGCCCAGAGCACATCACTCAGGACTGCATCCAGGCAGGTCTTGAAGATCTCCAGAGAAGGGGACTCCACGACCTCCCTGGGCAGCCTGTTCCAGGCCTCCGTCACCCTCACCATAGAGTTTTTCCTCATATTCGAAGTCACTATGTAGTAAAATGTAGTGGTCATCAGCGAAGCTGTTGGGCACCCCTGCTGCAATTCTTGACTCAGTGTCTGTAATCTGGACATGAAGCTTCAAAGATGGGAAGAGGATCGACATTCTCGGCCATTGCATGTGCAGCCACCAGATGGTGCCACCAATTCCTGAGCTCACCCATGCAGCACCTGCGTCTTTTGCCCAAGGCCTGGGGAAGCTCCCTGCTGGGTGGGCTTTCCAGCCTGAGGTCCTGTGCTTACAGCAGACATCAGATCTTCCCAGCATTTCAGAGTGTACTTCTCTGACTAACTCACGTCCCGAGCTGAGGCCTCATAAAGTTTGAATGTTTCAGTCATCCCGGGATTCACCACTTCTAACTTGGCTCGACGCTGGCTTTAAGCTGAGCCAAGTGAACGTTGCAGCCCCAAGACCTGGTCCTGCCTTCCTTGCAGCTCCCAGCTGTGCCTCCCTACCACTCTCACTGACAGTTGTCTACCTATTTGTCTGTCTGTCTGTTTGTCTGTGATAAAAGCACAAAGGGCGAGTTTTCCTTTCAGTCTGGCCTAGGCAGGCTCCTGCGCCTTAGCACAAGAGGTGAGGCAGAAACGTGAAACCAGGGGAAGGAGGGTGACACTTTTGGATGGCCACCCTTATTTAAAACCCCACAATTTTTATTTTTTTTTTTTTTTACTTCTGACAGCTGATGTGTATTCTGTAATCTGTAAAACACTGAAAGCACTGATGTTTGCTGAGACTGATAAACCTCAGAGTCCCAGTGTAGCTTCTCTCCTTAGGAGAGAAGCTACAGCACCAAGTGGCCATGGTGATTTTGCAGCTTCTCAGTCTAAAGGCATAAAATAGCAGATAACTAAGAGCAGTTTACACATGCTTTCTGTGAGAAAAAAAGCAGCACTTGACTCCCTGATCTGGGTTCTGTAGCACGGAAAGGTACAATGCAAAGCAGCCCTGATCTAAATCCTTTGGACAAGCTGAAGGAACCAAAACCCACACCCACTCATGTTATTTTCTGCTGGGGCTGGCTGGGATTGCAGTTTTAGGAATGTATTTATTTGTTCACTGGGTGGGGGCTGCCATCTTGATATTACTTAGTACAACAGCTTTGAGCTCTACCAACCAAAACCTAATTCACATCAGCACTCCCCAGATCAAAGACTTTTTTTTTTCCATTGTCAGGTCTCTATGCTTCCCAGAAAGTGAGTTTATATAATGCCACGCTTACTAAACAGTATTTTGAGTAAACATACATAAAAAGATGATAAATATCTGAAGTTGACTTTCTAAACTCCCAAATCTATAGGTAATTACCCAGCTGATGTGACTCAGCAATCCACACGCTGCACTTAAACCATTTGGGTGAAGATCCCATGCTGGGAATAAGTACTTTAGTGTCCTCCAGTTCAGCTACAGGTTCATTTCAGGACTTAGTGCCTGATGATATGTTCCATTTTAATTAACTCCTTAAGCCACTGCTATCAAGAGGAAGAAACTAGAGCAGCTGAAAATGAAATTACTCAATGTGACACAGAAGTGATTTTGCAGAAAAGGAGTGGAATCGTAAGGGAAAACTTAACACTGCCTGGTTTGATGTACATGTCATGATGGACGAGCAACTCTGCCTTTCCACAACACCCTCCGTTTCCTTATACACATATCCTTCCAACACCTACATGCATTTTGATAACTTCAGTCATCAGCGTAAAGCTGGCATATAGACATAAAGTCTGTCAAAGGAGCAAAATGGGAGCCCAGGATTGGAGAACTTTTTCTGTTCCAATTCTTGCACATCTGAAGTGCTCAGAACAGCTTGTGAGAATCTGCTATTATAAATCAGAATCTAATGTGTTGTCTCTGCTTTTAGGCAGAATGGGAACTTGAACCTTTGCTTGAAGTGAGTAATGTCACACCTAAGGCACCAAGAAGCATTTCTGCTATCATGCATTCACATTAAAATGTTTCAGCTAGACAAGAACATTTATCATGTGTATATACAATATACAATTTCAAAGCCACTGCAACACATTTTTATCCCAGAGGCACTACAGTTGGAATCTAGTCTCCTTCAGAGAAATTACTGTTAATAGAGTTGTCCTACATCATGAAAAACCTACAGATGGTCTCTTATTCCTTTGCCATTTCACTACTATGACCCAAGGCATTTGGATCCCAACATTTTCACATTCCATCACCTTCTCAATTTATTTGTGGAGACTTAAGAAAATTCTTGAATGGATTAGGATCTATTTTTACAAAAATAAGTGTCTGAAATCACAAAACAACAGAGCAAGATGCTCTTCACCTCAGGCTCTTACAACACGATTTCCCTTAGCATAGTCCATTTTAGATTTCAGGTCCGAATATAGTAGCTTATCATAGCATTTTCTCAAATTGCCAGTAACAAAGTACTGACGTAAGCCATGTTGTTGGCTACCCGTAAAAGCTAATCTGAAGTGCATCTGATTATTCTGCTAATTTGTTGCATCACCATTCGCAATCAGAAGTTGTAAGCACCTTACAATCTTTCAAAGGATCACCACCCATTACACTATCCAAGTATTCATTCAAAGATGTGTCCGTTCAACCCACCCAGATAATAAACACAGAGGCTGCTTTTAGGAGGCCTCTGATGATTATTTCAGAGGAACATCTTGGAAGCACTTCTAAGGCACTAAACAGCCCTTGGCCAAGTTTTTCACCAGACTTTACAGCCTCCATGGAAGAGGAACCCAGCTCCAAACACAAGGGGACAGGACAGCATGTATGTTCAGCAGTTCTGATCCACAGACTTATGCTGTCCCTTCATTGCATCACATAAAATCAGACTGTCTTAAAAATCACTTCCTTTTAAAGCAAGTTCATGCATGACTATAAACTGCATTAAACTAGAACTTCAGCTAAGAGGATGTATCAGTAATTTATGATAAGGTACGTACGGGTATCAAAGTCTTAGGCTTTGTAAACATGGAAAATTCAGTCCATTCTTAAAAGAAAACCAAAAATGTTAATGAAATGGCAATGAACAGAGCACCCAAACTTCTTTATTCTTTTCTGTTGGTTATAGAAATTTAGAGGAGAAATTTAATGCATCTTTAAAAATAGTTGAACCTGAATCTAAATGCTTTGACTGCATTCTGTTAGTTTTTGTACAGTGTCAATGCAAAATCCTGCATCTGTGCTGGAATAACCCCAGGCAACAGTTCAAGCTAAGGTAGCAGCTTGGCAAAGAAAAAAAAAACAAACAGATGTGTTTGTGGACCAGTTGAACATATGTTAGCAGGGTTCTTTTGCAGAAGTGATGGCCAACAGTGTACTGGGCTGCATTAGCAAACCATCACCAGGAGGCTGGAAGAAGTCATTATTCCTTTTTGCTGAATGCTCATGAGGCCACATCTCAGTATGGTGTCCAATTTTAAACCCTCTCCAATATAAGAAAGACCTTGATGAATTACAGTATGACCAGTGGAGAGCCACTAAATGATCAGAAGACTGAAGGACAAGATGCACCAGGAAATGCTGAAGGAACTGGGCTTGTTCAGGAAGGAGAAAGAAAGGCTTTGGGGTTTATTTATTCCTATATTGAACTACCTGAAGAATTGTTATAGAGAAGACAAAGCCAAAGAGGTGTGGAGAGAAAGGATAGTGGCAATAGTCCCAAGTAGCAATTTCACTGCTGTATCTTCTGGTGTTCTGATTGGTATTATCCCAAGCTCTTCAGCTCTGCTTTTTCTTTTTAGTGGATCCCCTCTAATAAATCTGTCCAGACGTGGTCTGTGAGTTCCACTCAACAAAATCAAAAGGCAGTTCTTATAGTCAAACAGAGAGGACTTCCCCTGCCTGAGCCCTCAGTTTCTTCTAGAGCTTTCAGCCATATCACAGTCTCTTTTTATTCAATACTTCAGGAAAATGCAACTGGCCTGTGTCAGTACCTATGTTCTATGACCCCCAGCTAAGCATGTGAAAAGATGATACAAAGCATTTGTCTCCACAGCTTAAAACATCTCCCCATGCTTTTGCTACCTGCCTTCTTCCTAACTTTCTCAGGAAGCTCTTGCAGGCAATTTCCTCACTTCATAACTGGATTTCTTGCTGCTGGCTATTTTAGGTTCTGCCTGGAGGATGCCCACAAAGCTAAGGATCATGTGGCAATGGTCAAGGCTTACAGTCCTGGACAGGAGGGTAGTAAGTACTGCAGAGAGTAAGTATGTGAGGAGGATATGGTGGTCTTCTCTATGTGGTGAGAGGATACTGTTGAATGATCCCATTAGCTCTCGCACAACTGGGCTATTCTCATCTGCTAAATAACAAAACGTCACAAGCAAACACTAATGCACATAATGGATTCCTGTGATCACCATATTTTTCTGAAATAACATCACTGCACATTAATTCCAGCTTTGATTTGTTTCATTTGATTCTGGCTTCTTTTTTTTTCTAAGGTGAAAAGTGCAGCTGAAGGGAACAATGGCAAAATTAACTTTACACAGTAAATTACATCTGCATTATTTTTGAAATAAGCTACTGCTATTTTACATCAAGCTACCTTTCCTTCAGTGTTTGTAATTTTATAAGTGCTGAGCTCCAGAGCTTTCTACTAAACAAAGTGTTTTAAAATGAGTCTTGAATAATTTAAATAACTCTTTTCTGAAATATATCCCTTTCCTGGAATAATTTTTGTCAATTTGATGCCTTCTTGGGAAGAAAATAAAACACAGAAAGTATTTTATTATTCTATCCACAGATTTACAAGAGCAGGAGAAAATGTGCAACAGTAATAGCCTCCATTCCACAGCAGGCACACACTAAGAAAAATATATAATAACGTGATTTGTCTCTTCACATCCCTCCCAACTCAAATGAAGTTAAAAATAAAATGAGACATTTCTTATTTGAAATTGATATGGAGGATGTTGTATTTGTTGTTACTCTGAAGCCTGTCTGGTTTCAGCTAGTATTTCTCCCCACAAGGGAAAAGGGGACCTAGAGCCTTGGTATCAGCACCCTGATACTGGGGACCAAAAAGTGAATGCTGACCAGTTCCACCTCATGAAAACTTTATGGCTTCAGTAGACCTAGGCACGTGCTCTGACATGCCAGGAGTTTGTCCTCTCCCTGAACAGAGGACAGATTAGTCCCATTCTCCAGCAGTTATCCCCCAAAGGCAGCATCCAAAGTAGCAACAGCACAACACAGGTCTGAACACAGCTGGTACTGGCCTGTAGGGAATGGAGTGAGCGTGGTGTTACTGTTCTCTCCGAAGGAAATTAGCTGAGATGCAAAGGGGAGGCAACATGGTGGCAATGATACCATAGTCTGCAAAACACACCTTCTTTAGGTAAGGCCTCACCACTCCTGTAAATCAAACTGGGAGTGTACTGACACTTAGACCACCCCTACAGATTTCCCCAGCTGTGACAGTCAGAGAAATTAGGTGATGTACACCTTTATTTCACCTGATCTTATTAAACTCCTTATTAGACAGAGGAGGAGAATGAGATTGAGTGCGACCATGTTGACACACCAATTAGTTTTCCAACAAAATGGTAGTACTAAGTAGTTCTTTGTTCTGTAATACGTGGAGACCAGAAGAGACAGATGTAATAAAACTCAGCCCAAATGTGAACAGCTGGAAATGGATTTCCATGATGTGTGTCATGCCATGACTGAAGCAGCTTCATGTCATTGGGTTGTACATGTCCAGCACCCTGAGGGATGGCTGGATGGTGACCAACCCTGTCCAGTCTCCAGCTCTGCACAGATGATGCAGTAATACCCAGTAGTACACTGACCTAACCAGATAGGGAACTGCACCCAAGATTGTAAAATGCTTTCTTCTTGGGTGACTGCAATGACTTTCTGCCTTGCTGCTCTCCTACAACAACTCGCTGGCCCACTTTCTCTCCAGAGAGCATGGCAATGAACTGAATTACTTTTAGTCCGTAACAACACAACAAGGGCATGCAAGCAATGCCACACAGCTATTTATGCTACAATAAAGAGGCAAATATAAACTCTAGGTATTACGTACAAGATGCTCTTTCTTCAGATATAAAGGTACAATAATATTCAGGTGCAATATTCTTGTTTAATTTAGATAGGAAGTAGTGCCTTAAACTTAAAGCCAAAAGAATGCAAACTGACAAAGGAAACACCTAGAAAGATGACAGGGGTGATGCCTGTCTCTGGGTCCGAGCCACAGCACACACACACACTGTCCTGTGACACAGTAACTCGCCTCATAGAAGGCAACACCACATCTACCCTCAGCATTAGGGCACTGTGGCTGCACAGCTGCACTGCAGTTATAAGCTGTAAGACTGTACAAGTGCCATCCGAACACTTCCTAATGAAGATATCAAAACAGGACAAAAATAAGTCTGATTCACGGAAAATGAGGAGACAGGCCCAGGATTTGAATAGGTGGCAATGGTTTTCTGGGGCACAATCACTGAATTTTCAGGAGTAGGAAACCTAAATAGGAATCTGCTCCCCTCCTCTTTCAAGCAGCTCCTGTGGAAAGGCTCCCTGGGCTCATGTGAGCAGAGAAAGTTATACCAAGTGTCATCCAGAGCAACAGCAGGGTGAATCCAAGTAAAAGCAGGCCACGTCAGCATCTGGCGGGGTCTGTTCGGCACAAAACATGATTACAATCCAGAGTGTTTATTTGTGCTCAAATTGCACAACTCGGTTGTTTATATCAATAGATGTCTCCTTCCTTGTGCAATGCATCTCCTTCCAGTGCAACGTGAGGTTCTGAAGCCCACATTTGGTTTAAAGTCCTCTTCAATAACAGTAAAAAAGAAATTAGTTTACAGCTTTATGCTCCAAGTGATCTAAAGCCTAGTTATTCTGATGCATTTGCTGAGAGAAAATTAAGTATAGTTCTACTGATGGCAGTGGTGTTATGCTGCCCCTCAATGAACATAAGCAGAGATGAACAGGCCCATGATATTTCATAGCAGTAAGGGGGTCATACAGCCTCACACTATGCAGCACACTACATCTGAGTTCTAGTGTCTACTAAAACATAACTAATTATTTCCTGATGCTTTTGGGAATCAAAGCTCAATTAAAAGGTTAGGTTCAGATTGATTTTTAGGTAATCTATCACAAAAGATAGAACAGCAAGCAACACGTCTATTATGTAAACCAGCATGTTCAAATCACCCCACAATTCAGTCTGGTTTGCTCTTCTATTGATCCTCTTCGTCTAATATTTTCACTTGAACTCTGTGAGTCAAAAATAGAAAAAAAGAAAAGGAGCTTTGTTCTAAGTTTGTGTAGTGCTTGTACATGAAGGTCATGAAAGACAGTAATGAACTACTGGCAACACCGCTGCTACTGCAATACTGCAAAAGCCTATAAATGCCCTTTTGAGGCAGAGATGGCAGTAAGTTCACCAGACAAAGGAGGACTAAGTTTTGAAGGCACACTGGAAATACTTGTCGTTCTGGTTAAATGACCCACCCTTTGATGGCAGGCAGATGGTAAATTTCAGGTTTGTCACTCAGTCGTGTCCTCACGCACAGTACCTCTAACCAAAGGCCAATACTTCCTCTGCTGTCTCTGCTCCAACAAAATAGTCCCTTTGTGCTGTTGCAATCCATCTCCCTCTAAAGATCCCACGGGGACTTCTAGTGCTCCTCAATGCCTGGTGCACTCCAAATCCTGACCATGCCCACAAGGCCTTTGTGCAAAAAGAAATAAAAGCTGGTGGTGGCTGAAGTCTCTTCCCTCTTCCAAGCAGGTATGCATTTTAGCACACCTGTCATTACAGTATTTTATATCACCTCTGTATTTGGGATTCTCAAATACAGATGAATAAGCAGTTGGCATCATCTCTGGGTATTGGCATGATGGGCTTTCCTGTTGACTTTTTGCAAAAAGACACTTCTCCAACAATGAGAACTATCAAAAAGCCTAATATACTGCTAGACGTAAACCAAAAGAAAATGCTTTCCTGCTAGAAATTACATAAGTGATCAAAAATGAAAGATGACAGAAAATCACTGTACTTACTATGTGTCGTGCTGCAAACACTCCATCAACTATTGCACAACAGAACGCTGCTACCACGCCAAAGCTGATAAACACGATGGAGGCTACTAACTGAGAAGAAAAAAACAGATAGGGTAATGTTTCAACATAATTCTTTAAGTTAAACAATTACACTAATTTTTCTAGTATTCTTAAATGACACTTCCCCCCGCTGTAACTCACTTCAGGTCAGTGTGGCAGTATGCCAGCCACGCAGTAGAAAAAAGGCAGAAATTCTAGATGCTGTGTTGACATACCATCAAGTCTACTAGAAAAGCTTAAGTCTTTCTAAACAAAACTAGGTTTGCTGTAAGAATTATTAAATTCAACGATGATTTCTTCTAAACCAACTTATTTAATAAGAACAGCAGTGGTGTCCATAGGGAGCATGGCAAAAAAACACGTTCCTGTTGGCTCACATCAACCTCTAGAGCTTTACTACAGTGGCAGCAGTCCACACATACACGTAACTAGCCTGTGAACTCTCAGAAAGCGTTTATCATCCCAAATAGCTTATGAGAATTTATGCCATGAACAAAATCAGGGACTCATGGAACTGGTACCTCTGGAAGGGGTGGGGTGTGCGCCCTTGGCCCCTGCCCTTCCTTGGGCTCCCAGCCTGCACCTCACTCTCAGACTGGGCATGACAGAGCACAGGAGAGCTCAGTACACGTCCCAGCTGCAGCTCAGACAGCATACTGCCTTTGGTAGCCTACCAGCCATAGCTTCAGACCTCATTTTACCTCCCAGGCTGTTTCATTCATTAAGCAGTATTAATTCTTTATCAACAGGACTGAGGATGGCGTAGGGCTGGAGCACTGCTCTAGCACAAGTGGTGGTGTCACGGAGGGCTTGGCGGGGGAAAGGCTGTGCAGGTTGGGCACGCTGAGCCCTCTGCTAGCCACGCTCACTTTAGCTCTAAGGATGACTATAGCTGCAGCTCTAGCAGCAACTGCAGGGCTAGTGCAACCCTGGACACGGCAAGCTTACTCCCCAGTTCACTCAAAAGAGAGCAACAGAACTCAGAAAAGCTGAGCACTGGTATGTGTCTCCATCAGAGACCAGTCAGTGCGCTGTAAGCACACACTCTTGAGACAGCACTTGTTTTGAGGGCATGTCTGAAGGATGCAGTGCTGTGAGAGACGCGAGATAAGTGAGTCCTGAAAAAGAAACCCTCTGTGCACCCAGCAAGGTGGTCCTCTTGGACTCATTAGCCACAACACCATCAGGTAAGAGAGTGATGTCATCACTCCTTTCCCCTCTCAGATTAGAGGGGTTTGTGACTTTGAGGACTCTGCACTATCAGTTGGATAAGTGGGCACCCACAGGATATAAGGTGAATGAAACATGCACCCTCTGGCTATGATTTTAATATAATTTAATGTACATCTCTCACACCTCTGGCATTTCTCAAGCAAAGTCACAAGAAGAACCCTTTGAAATATCCTATATGATTGATTAATTTTAATTTACAACAGTATTGAGTTATAGTTAATGCCTGCAACAAATTAAAAACTTCCCTTGAAAACTGACAGACCTGACAGAACAGCATCCTTAATTGACAAAGCACACGGACCGGGGTTTCAATTCAGCATTTGGATCCTCTTTGTTATTTACTAATCATTAATTGCTCCTTAACATGTATTTCAGAAATGCCTAGTTGTAGATCATCACAATTATATCCATGCAGTTCATATATCCCTTTTGCCTATAGAAAATCCCTATCTGCATTACTTAAACACTATTTTCACACGTGTACAATTTGTAACCATCACAAAACCACTTGAGAAGTTGATTCTTTTGCTTATGTTAGGCTAAGAACAGTGCAATGTCAATAGTGTCAACAGGGAACACAGCACTGGTGACTTCCTCAAAAAAATGTGTACTGAGCAAGTAAGAAATTACAGCCACACAAGCCCATAGCACTGGACACACAGGTCAAAGCAATATCAAACATTCGGAAATAAGGGCTCTCGGCGAATCAGCACAAAATGCAACTCAAAAGCAGAAGAATCACAGCTTCGAAATGCTTTACACTCTTTTAACCTCTCATTAGCTCATGGCTCTAGATCACGCAGTCGGAGGCAAGCCAGCACTGCCACAGGGACTGCTGTGTAAACTGAATCCTCCGCGCTGGGAGGAAATGGGCACACAGACGTGGCTGAGGCTGACGGTGCCGGCTGATCCTAGGAACCTGCTGCATTCCCCCTGCAGCGAGCTCCATCCTGCCCTAAGGAGGCAGAAACCCTAAGAAAGCACTGTTGGCAGCATCACCCTTCAACCTCCGCTGTCCCTTGGCTCTCTGGTGTGGCAGGTCACGTCCTGTGAATCTGGTTGTCTTGGCATACAACTCATAGATCAAGAAGGCTGCGGGCTCCTTGTAGGGAGCTATTATCCCTGCAGACCAGCGGGCTGTGCTGCCCTGTGGCACCTGCATTTGCTACCGGCCCTGATCTCTTTATTTGAAAAAGCAGCAGCATTTAAAAGTTCAGATTAAGTCATTATTATCCCATACCTCTATACCGTTTTTCAAGTCATAGCGATCAATCAAATAATTAGTGGGCTTAGCCAGGTGTTTCCAAATTGCCTGAGCTCAGAATGAATTTACTGGAAGCTGACCTCCAGGTGGGTTTTCATTTCACACATGAGCAACTTATTGATGGTCTACAATCCCCAAACCAACATTTTCCACTCATGGAGACAGCTTAAATCACCTAATGAGTACGCTGGCCTTTCAGTTTCACCTGTAAGAATATCGCTGTAAGAGACCACATATACAGGTGGATGGTAAATTGTAGTATAGACGGGAGCTATGGATTTGGCTTTTCATTCCTCAGCCACGTTGGTGAGCATCTACCCATCTGAGGAGCTGTGTACAAGTCATATGTTGTCAGCTAGAGTCTGCTGTTTGTATCCATGACTACGAGCAACTACTTCAGTGAGTGGTCCCTTTGAAATTAAGAGAACTATTTCTTGACTGAAATAATATTTATTACAATGCCAGTGGCAGAATGTGACACTCAGAGGCTCTTATGACTTTAATCGACTTCTATATGTATTAGAATGATAAAAGAAGTATTAATACAAGAAAAACACAAAGAAATCTTAAAATAAAATTACAGATTTATATTCTCTCTCAAACCTCCTACTGCTTATTGAGAACGTGAGAAACACATAAACAAAGTACAAAATTAATTACTTCTAAAAATTGCAGCCAAGAAGATAGCCAAATGAAGAGCTGTTGTAAATTCAAAAGCTAATTTTCCTGGATGGTAGCTGATTGCTGGAGCTGTGAGTTCACAAGCCTATCACTGTCTAGAAAGAAAAGCAGTGCAGTTCATTTAAACATAGAGAAATTTTATTGATAGGTAAAAGAAACAGCACTTTAAAAAAAACCAACCATACTAATCCATCCCATCATCTCATCTCCATTTTTAATAGCAGGACGTTTTGTCAGGAAAACTATTCATTATTGATAATAACATATTTTAGCAGTTATTCAAGAAACCATTTTGGTCTTGCTGTTCCATTGCTCTGCAGACAGGCTTTTCTATGGCTGTTATTATTAGAACACATTTATTCCTGGTTCTTGTACAGAATACAGTAATTTGGTTATTTACAAGGGAACCATGAAGCTACTTATTAAACAGTGAAAATCGTGCTTTGTGAGCCCAACAATCAAAACCAAAAGCAAGTTGTTTAATAGCAGTGTTAAAGCAGAAAGGAGGGTAAAACAGCCGTTAGAATGAGGGACTTTTGCACACACTATTAACTGAAGAGCTGTTATCTTCAGTCACACAGAATCACAGAATGATATGGGGTTGGAAGGGATCTCTGGAGATCATCTAGTCCAACCCCCCTGCCAAAGCACTGCCACCTAGAGCAGGCTGCACAACACTCAAAGTTGAAAAGGACAACTGATCAGGCAATGACAGTCACTTCTAGCACCAGATGCTGTGTGAGATGCCTCATTCTCTCCATTTAGACTACGTAGATCTGAGACTTTGGAAAATGCATGGATTTGTGTTTTCCAAATCACCTTGGTATCAGCTGTAAGCTAAATTATATCTAACAGACTCACTTTGCTCATGTTAAATGGCTATTTTTGCATTGCACAGCCTCTCATGTCTCCAAGGGTTGTGCTGTTCAACAAGTCTCTCTGGGATTTTTTTCCAGGCAGAGGAAGAATCACAATTACCATGATCAATGTAAATTGAGAAACGCTGTCATCCAATA
Source organism: Gallinago jamesoni (assembly GCA_025769975.1). Classification (NCBI taxonomy): domain Eukaryota; kingdom Metazoa; phylum Chordata; class Aves; order Charadriiformes; family Scolopacidae; genus Gallinago; species Gallinago jamesoni. The sequence continues at coordinate 143,645,765 of JAOQGH010000001.1, forward strand.
CCTTTTGCTTTGAAAAGTGAAGGCTTTGCAAAAGGCTGTGTAGATCCTATGCCACAGGTTTGTAAAGTGCTTTTTATTGCCACACGGGTTCAACCAAATGTATTTAGGAAAAAAAATTAAAAATGCATGGGGCAGTTTGTTGTGGGCTACCACTAACATTGCATTCCCCAAAATACAGTTTAATTCTGTGGGCCTTCTCACTGGTTTGATTTCCCTATGTCACCAAGCTCAGAATTTAATGTAGACTTAAATAAATCTTCTGCACTTTTTCAGTACTCTAAGGATGAAGATGTAAGAGCACAAGTTTACAAAAACTGTATCACAAATCCAAAACAGAGAATGGCTTTCAACCCCTGGTGCAATCTCAACCTGCATCTGTTACCATGGCACCTGAGCAGGGCTCCAGATTAATAGCCTGCAAAACTAAGACTATAAACTCATTGCATTGCATTTCAGACGCTGCTATCAACTAAATGCTGCTTCTCTTGTGAGACAGCAAAGTATAAAGTAGTTTTTAATTAATTTTCTCTAATTTGGAAAGTCCTCTCCTATGTGGCCCCTTCCCCTCCCACAACGGCCACTTTTTCCCTTGCCTTTGGGACAGAAGTTTTGCTGCTGTGATGAAAATTAAGCTCAGGCAAGGCTCCTACTACACTGCTTTTCACAACTGTGCTAATTAGGAGGTTTCTCACTACACCAGGTAATATGCTTCACAATTTATGGCCTGCCAACTTACTCTTTTCAAAGGTTGCTTCTTCAGTAATAGCACCGCTGTAATTGAGGCTCTGCTGGAGAGTTGTCACACCACAGGAGATAGAATTATGTCATGTTCGTTATTCGTTAATGCCAATTGCAGTCACAGCACGAGTTACAATGACACGAATGCGTAATGATGAAAGACTTTTACGACTGCCCAACCTGTGCCTGGAGAACTATTTCCTAGACTGGCTTCCAGATGAAGGAAGGAAGAAAAATAAACACAAAAAGTCTCTCGGTTTTAAGAGCACCAGTTTTGGTACAGCTCAGGAAGACAAGGACTGCATCTGGGATCCCACAAACACATAACTTGTTTCTGACTCTAACATACCTAATAACCTAGTCAATGACTACAGCAGATACCCATATTACAAGGAAGGCCTTCAGACAAAGATGCTGCACACATGACGCTGTCAGGTCTTGAACAAGACCAAGTCTTGCTCTTCGATCAAGTGGCCAAGTTAGAAACCTACAGCATTTCCACAGTACCATCAATACTGAATTCAGCAAGTCCAGCCATACATCGTGGGATAGAGTATCAGCATCAACACAGACCTTTGATTCAGATTTTCTTGCCTCTCGCCGTGGCTAATAGCACCTCAGGGCATAGAGCTGAGCCAATGTGAATGCTCACTGCCACCTGGAATGGAATGTCATGGCGTCCCCTCCTCTCCTTAGTTTGGTTCCCTGCTGTCCAGCCCTCTCTGCCACTCTCCCTCCCAAAGGGATGTATTCCTACATTCCAGCTCCCCTGCTTGCCCAAACACACAGCAAGTCACTCACTAGGCAGACAGCTGTTCCCTCAAATTAATTAAATCAGGTAACTGTAAGGACCGACCAGCATTAGACCCAGTGCAAATGAGAGGGTGAAACCACGTGGCCAAGACAGAAAGGAAGGAGGCTGAAGTGCTGGCAGCAGCTATTAGGTTGTCTCACCTATTTAGTGTAATTTGTGCTCCTAGGGATGATCAAAGTAAAAGTTAGGTTTTAGCTGTAATGAATAAATGATAAGGACTGGGGTTATTTTGCTGTTTGTGGTCAAGGAGACTCTTGTTTTATTGCCTGTGAAGTCTGCTGTTTCCCAGTATCGTGTCAGGGATAATTAGGAAAAATAGCAACATGAAAAGGCCAGTTGGTGTAACACAGGCAGGGGAGAGGTCCCATGAGAAATTTAAGCAACCTCGCATGCATAAAAAGGCAGAATTAATTAGATAAACAAACACTGGGAAAGAATACAGAAACCACACGAGAGGTATAATTATGCCAAGGAGAAAAAAAACCGAAACCTGCTTTCAAAATAAAGGTGGCATTTTCATTCTGAATATTTCTCTTTTTTTTTTTTCTTGCCCCACATCCCAAAGGGTAGAATGGTGAAAGGCAGAATTTGCAGTGTCTGGATACTCACAGTAAATTTATATCATACATAGGCATAGTTAATGCATATTGCTTTCTCTTTTTCTCTTCTGGTTGGTGCTGAACTTTTGCAGATAATTCATCCATTAGGCTACTCACATGGGCAAGAGGCTGCAGAAGTGCCCCAAGTCAGAAAATGCGCAACAGGATGACTTCATGGTCCCAGCTCTCCCCAGCCCAAAAGAACTTGAGCACCACAGATGGTAAGACAAGAAAGGGAGCTCGGGCATATAAGTGTCCTTGCTCCAGCTCCTCCAGGCACACAGGGAGATCTTTACAATAGGGACTGTTTCTTTACTGGTCAGGTAAATGGACTCCTTGAGTTGTTGGGAACTTTACTTGCACCACTGAGCTATAGAGATGGGGGAAATTAGTACCCAGGGTTGTATGATAGGTGTGCTGGGTCCCACGACAGGAGGTGGCTCACAGCCAGGCTGCCATAGGGGAATGTCCACAGTGAAATACCACATGCTGGCTGCCACACAGGCCATTGTCCCTCCAAAGCTTGAGGATGTCTCTCACCAGGCACAGCTGAGCAACCCAACACCACACTACATCCAGCACCTGGGGTCTCTTGGGCAGGGGAGAAGGAGTAGCGCCATGCTGTGTGGTGGGAAGCATGAGATAGTGACCAGCAGGCTGCATGTTCCTCTCAGTACCTGAGGCTTGAGGGAGCTCTACAAATTAACAGGTGTCCACGTAGTGTTCTCCCTAAATGCGTAATAGCACATAATTGCTCTGTACACATTTACAAATACACTTACCTGAGTCAATGGGCAGGACTGACACTCTCTGCTTTTATCTCTTTTTCTACTATTAGCACTGGATTCTCTGCTGCAGGCAACTCTACTATTGATATGTCTGTAGATGCTTCATGATTTCTTCTCACCATCTTTCCCTGCAAGCTTTGACTAACTAACTGCTTAACTGGCTTTGGTTCAGTCTCATTTCGCCACATCTTTTCAAAACAAGTATTTTCTTGAGGAGAAGGACAGAAAAGCCCATCTCAACTTCTTCCTCCGTCACTTTTGGCTTTCTTAATAGTTGTCACAATCCAGCAGCCTGTTTCAGAAGTGTCCATCTATTATTACTTCTGCATCCATCAGCATGTTTTATTACAATCTCCCTGCCTCTATTAGCCTTAGTTTGAGCAGGTGCAATACGCATGCTCTCCTCCACCCATGTTTTAGCTGCTTTTAAAGAGATTTGTTTAAGTAGCTGCTCTATTTCTTCATCAGCCCATTAAATAGAGTGCTGACTACATGATCAAAGCCCTTCCCCCTCTTCCCATTTCTTTCTGGTAAGCAGAGGAGCACTGATGCTCCCCAGGGCAGTTCAGATGTAGTGTGCTTTTACAGGCAACACTGCTCTCTGGCCACCTTCTCCTGATTTTGCAAGTCCTTGTCTCCCTATTCCAAAGTCACTTTCAGAATCTGAGTTAGCACCTCCAATTTATTACTTTGTTTCAAGAGTTGTTTTTTGGCAATGTACTTTTTCATTAATATTCATCTTTTCACATCTGTATGGTTTTTAGCTTTTCATTTCATAAGGGTGTTATTGCCATATCCTATGGCAAATCACATGAACTCACTCCAAATGACTTTTGAGACCAAAATCATTGGGGCGTTTGGTATTATATCCTCATGACTTGATTCATTTGTGCACATGTAAGTATAGACTGGGGGATACTAAGATCAGTAACAGCACGCCTTCACAAAGCAGATGGTTCCATATTCAGGAATCAGATAGGCTCTGCTCAGTAGAACCGGGTGTGAAGCCTCACTACATATTTCTGAAAGGGGAATGCTGCAGTGCTCCATCCGAAGTGAAGCTGTAGTTCTTATCCAGGCTGCTGGGTGGTACCATAAGTGGTGTTTTGTATGTGGTGAAGCTGCTAAGAAAACTCTCCTAAGGGGTAGATTTCATCATACATAACCCCAGCTACTTAAAGTACTTGTCTCAGGTGATTATCTGTGCTCCTCTGTAGTCAACAGAGCACCTGACAATTCCAGATACCTCTTACACCTACTGTAGTATTGGATGAATTACCTTCTGAGGGGATCTGTCTTTTTTTCCACTGGCTATAGGAGGAGCCTAGATGAGGCAGTATCTGTGCTGCCAAAATCAACACGTTGTCAATACTTCTTTCATTCCCTTGATGTTGGCTGTTCTGAGTTGTGCTTTCTCTTCCTTCACTTCAGAATATTCATTCTGTCATTTGCCTGGGGCTTGCAAGGGAGGGAGGAGAGTAAAGTAGAAGGAGAAAAGGACACCTAGGATCTGACAGAGTGATGTTATACAGGAAAAAAAAAAAAAAAATCAGCTGGATTTCACAGCTGGAGAAATGCTAATAGTTTTGGAACCAGCCGAAGCAAGCCTTAGTTCAGTAGGCACTTCAAACTGGTCTTTGCAAACATCACCAAAAGCACTTACCTAAGAATGGTTTAAAACAACTGGAGTTTTAAGGATATCAAATACAGTCAAGAAGCAAAAACTAAATACAGCATTAAAAGGAAAAGAGACGAAAGTGAAATATAAACTTAGATTCACTGATCAGCAGTGCTGACACTGTAGGAATCCATCACATACTTCCTTTCATGGAAGCTCTTTCATGGAACAAACTCACCAGTTAAACAGTGGTGACTGTTCTGAGCCATGAGAACAATAAACCAGAGATAAATAGCATACCACGTGTCATAAAAGTTTATGCTTCCTGGTAAAAAATGGTGGAATTGACATAGGTCAAGACTACTACAGCTGACACTTTTAACAGCAGAAACTTTTTTTACACCATACTGTTAATGCCTTTATAAATCCTCTCTCATGTTACAGTGACTGGACTGGTTTCCCAAGACACACAAACTCCTGATCAGAAACGCATTACAATTAAATTACAAGCTTTCACGTACTGAAGTTCTACCTGCAGAGTCTGGAAGATTGTATCTGGCCAACAGGGATACTCATCTGTTTAATTTGATCTCATTCTCAACAACAGGATCAGAAACCACCTGTTCTTTCCATAGGGGACACCCCACCTCACCTTCTCCCCCAGGCACCCACCAGTACTTTATCCTGGATTCCTTAGGGAGACTTTTGATCCCCTGCTCCTGCTTGCTAGGGAGACTAATCAATTTCTTTATTATTCCACAAACACATCTCATGGGCCATAAAGTTTATTTTTGTTTTCAGCTGTGTGACAGTAATGCTTTCATTAAATAAACAGCACAAAAAAACAAACTGGCAGTTAAAAAGTGTCCTATTATGCACTTGATTCTGTGTGGTGTTTCCAAGCACAGATCTTAAAGGAACCACATTCCACTTAATAAGATGGAGGACTTAAATTGAATTGGTGGTTTCAGTCTATGACTCAAAAGAACAGTGCCAGCCTTTAAAGATTGGAGTGTCAAAAATAAGTTGTGCTGGTGCATGCATATTTTCATACATATATATATAAATTTACATATATGTACATATGTATGTATCTCTCTTCCATTTCTATAGAATTTAAGCTTCCAGAAATAAAGTGAAGCCATTCTGGCTGCCAAAAGAACTCTGCAAAGAGAAGCCAAAGTCTCTCTCCCTCCCTAAAATTTTCCCTTTGGAATAAATTTCCCATTGCTTTCTACTAATGATAACAGTGAAAACATGGTAGTTTCGTATCTGAGACTGAGCTAATGGTGTGTTGGATCACAAGCTGGGGAACCTGGGACAGGGAAGACCTGGGACTGGTACAAGAGACAGACCAGGATAGGGTTGTATGGGAGGGAAAGAACCACTGTGCCAGACTGCAGCTGGACATATTTGGTGGCATCTCTCTATGTGTGTCGGACAGATGCAGCCCTGATGATGGAACAGAAAGATTACAACAGACCTGACTGTACTTCCCATTACAGCTTTACTAGCTAAATCATCCTGGCAGCCACGTCTATAAGGAGTGCAAAAAAAAGCACCTTGCACAATACAGAGATAGTGTCAGTGGCATAGTGGCATAGACCTTTTTGTCATTATGCCAGGTATTTGTCAGCACATGTCAGCTGTAAATACATATATATATGTGAACATTTATTATATGTTATAACTTATATGGTTAAAATATTATAGTGCATATACGTATTATAATATTTACATATAAATGACTAGCTGATGAATCTGCACTGGTAAATCTAAACGCATAGACCTGTAGATAAGTGACATAAAATGCTGATCCATGAGGAACTAGGCAGAGAAGAGCTGAAACACCACACACACACACTTCCTTTGGTAATGCACACAGTCAGAGCATCTATTTTTGTCTTTGATTCCCTAACTTCAAAGTTCTCAGTACACTGTGGGGAAATTTATACTATTTTACTTCAGACATTTAACTCACTGACAGCACTTAGATGATGGTTTTCATGGCATAGTGAGTTGATATAACACTTTATTCCTAGCAAAAGGGACAAGTTCTGTTCCCTTCTCCCACAGTCTCCTCTCTACTTGCAGCTAAGCAGCCCACCAGTAACTTGTGGTATGTCTGATCTCACTTGGCCATGAACATTTTAACTCACTAATCCATTGGAAACTATTTTTGGCTGGGGAAAGGAAGAGGAGAAGGAGGAGTTGCCAAATTAGAGGAAGGAGGAAAGGAAGAAGGAGAAGAAAGGAAGATCTCTCTGTGTCAGTGGATATTTATAATAAATTGGAAAACATCCCAGATATTTTGCTTGGTCCTTCATTCATGGAATACATCATATCAATAACAGCAAAGTGTCTCTCATAATATTATACTAACTAAAATAAGGTATAACCAACTTTTCGACTGTTTGCATTTTTATTACCCATAAAATTTTCTTATTTTAATTTCACTTGCCTTCATTTTGGATGGTGCTTTCATACCCACAGACATACACCTGTCCTTGTTCTCTTCAGCTGAAATAACTGAGCCTTCAAAACATCTCCAGTTGTTTGTCCTGCTTCTACCCGTGATTTTGCTGAATATCCTCCTGCGTTACAAGGAATAGCACAGATTTCCCAGACCTACCATGGATAAGCCACATTCAAAATCCTTACCAAAAAGGACTAAAAAGGGGTCACAAAGCTGATTCCTGCCAAATAAGGCACCTCATACCAAACACTGCACCATGTTTATAGCATAAAAGGAAACTGGACAGTCTATACATAGGCTGCTCTGCTCTAAACTCATAACTAGGCAGGGTTATCATATGATTTATTTTTTTTTTAATCTCCTCTTTATTGTAGAAAAGAAATATAATTGTCACTTAACGTGGGATTCTTCATACCACATGTCTTGGTACCAGTGGGGATAGGGTCAATTTTCCCCAGGATCTAGCAGGGACACAGGTACTCCATCCCATGTGAGCAATGCCGAGGGGGCAGCCGGGAGGTGGATGGGGACAGGGGGCAGGCAGTCACCGCTGGGAAGCGGGCTGGGGCGTCCCGGGTCCAGTCGGTGAGCGGTGGTACCATAATTGTGTTTATACATTCCTCTATCAGTCCTAGTGTTGCTGTTTTCCTGTTCCCTTCGCTGTTCTATTAAACTGCCTTCGTCCCAACCCACGAGCTTTCCCTTTTTCTTCCAATTCTCCCCCACAGCTGGGGGTGGGGAGTGGGACAGTGGCCGCAGGGTTCTTTATTGTCATCTGAGGCCGAACCACAACACCAGACTTGAGCTGTGTAAAACTCCAGGTCTAGTCTAAATCAAGGCTCATTCCAGAACCTTGGAGAGATCAAGACACCTCCAAAGGGCACCTCCTTCCAGGGGTCCAAGAGCTAGGCATAAGAGAGCAGGAAGATGCCCTCAAATAATAAGCTGCTTGATACCACTTATCAGCTAATAAACTGTAATATTTTGAAAGGAATGCAGATACCCACGATCGAGCTCATACAAGTGTCAGTGTTGGCCTACACTGATTATCTTTAAGGAAATCTCCTTGTCTCTTTCTCAAATGTGCAGTTTGATAACACCACCAAATCTAGTGCACATTTATAACTGAAAAGATAGCAGCAGGTCTTTTCAGTTTTAATCATTTTAAAGGTGCTAAACAATACAATGATGATTGCTAATTTCTTCCGTTAGTATCATTTTTAATCAGAACTAATTGTTTTTCCCTGAACTATGTGAAATGTGAGCACACAAAAACTAAGCATTGAAAAAAAGAAGCGCTGTTGACTTTCTTTGAAGCCTGAGTTCAAGGGAGAAATAATACCTTGTTAATGACACCGATTGCCTTTACAGTATTTGCATTTCCCCTGCACTACAATAAGGACTTCTTCCATTTGTGTGGGAACATCATAGGTAGTCTCAGGAGATCTACAGAATAGTAATGGGTTTACCTTTTGCATAAGCAAGCAGCTTTAATTAGATTAATGTGATATGGAATTTATCAGCAATTAGGATCTTTGATCAAAATCTGCACTAAAGCCAGTTTCTTCCAGGATGTTTGATTTGCATGAAAATTTAGATGAAGCACAGTATGTTTGAACAGAGTAGATATCCGTATCAGTATCTTTTTGGGGTATACATATTAATAACCATGACCTTTTCACAAAATGTCCAGTGGGTATTTTCTGATGGATATAACCAAATTACAAGATACGATGGTTTTGAAAAGAGGTTTGGCTCTTACAGTTCTGAAAGCTGGCTCACACATGTAACTCCTTTAAAAAAAACCTTTTCTTCTGAAACAAGTGCAAATTCTCATGGCAAGAAAATAATCAGAGATAATACTGAAATACCAGCTCACATACATTTCAACACAGGGTAGGAACTGTCAGGGAAGCCTATCAACTGAAAACAGAAGAGAAAATTATTGATTTCTTTCTCCAACTTTTGCTATAGTTGCTCTTCAGCGCTTAATTTGAAATCTAATTATTGTTGGCAGAGACTGGGAAGCAAGCATATTAAGGCGCCTAAACTTAGTATCCCTTGAGAAATCTGAAGAAATAGCTTTGCCTTTTCTGTTTGTGTGCAGAGCTCCATGTTTTAACCTCCCTCATGTTTTCATATTCCGCTTTAGTCAGAAGCGGCTCCTCGCTTCAACCATTCAAATCACTACAACCATTTCTCTGAACAAGTCAAGGACCAACTTTAGCCAGCTGAGCATCAGATTTATATCTGAGTATGTCCTAGATACAACAGCAAGAAAATTAACTATGTGTTAGCATGAAGAAGAAACAAAAGCAAGACTCAGACCCGCTGCAGGCAACTGTCTTCATCATAAGGACTACCAACGTTTGTGCTAACTCACACCTCCTGAGGGCTCACTCCAGCTTCTGACCCCTCCTGTCCTCTCTGTGTCCTTTACACTCCTGTAACTTCTCCCACTCCCCTCCTGCTTTTGCTGCTCTCTGCTGTAGCTGCACCCTTGTCGGGGTGACTCCCACAACCCTAGGGAGAGCTCTTGCAGGCACCACTGTGATATTGCCAATGTTCAAAACCCAGACAGTTACTGTGGTGCCCTCGCGTCTCCCCACCACTCTTGCAGGCACCACAGTTTCAGCACGCTCATTCTCAGCCGTGTGAACAACACGGCTTGATGAGACTGCCATTGGAAAGATGTGCGAGTGGAAACCGTGAGCCAAGGCTTGGTTTATCCATTGGGTTCACTAAAACAACATGCAGGGTGTCTTTAGCGACATTGCACATTTAGAGAGTGCTTCGTTTCTGGGTGCCGGCTGATGCCACCTCCACATTTATCCGAGGAGAAGCCTTTTGCAGCACTCCCCCAGCACTGCTTACTGCTCACAGCTCAGCTCTGCTGCCATGAACGCCCTGCACCCCCGGCCTTCCCCACCTTCAGCATCCCCCCCCCCAACTTCAGCATCTCATCTTCTAATTGTAAATACTTTGTACTGTAACATGAGGAGACGGCAAGCAGGCAAACAAGCAAGGACACTTCATGTCTTACAATCAAACCCATTTGATTTGAGCAGTATCATATTTTCCACCCATCCAGCTGGACCAATTGTGACTTTGGAACAAAACAACGCACAGCTATACTCTGTTCTTCAATCCACGACCTGCTTAGCAGAGGGCAAGAAAGGCAAAAAGGGACAGCAAAACATTATTCTTCAATTTCTGCTGTTAGCCAGGGAGAAACATCTCCAATCAGTGCAAATCTTTAGTCAAAGGGCGATTTTGTTCTGCTGGTGCCAAGCTCTGCATACCAGCGCCAAGCACGATTGCTAAGAGGTGAAGTGAAATCACACCAGTCAATGAGGCAGAGCCTGCTTCTGCAAGCGGCAGTTCCTTTGAATTAAGGGCTGTACCTTGGTCAGCACAATCAACTCCTGCTGTGGGCCCTGGGATGCCAAGAACGAGGTCAAAGAGGTGCAACATTATTAATGTTGCGTTTTAAGAACAAACCATTGTCCATTCTGCCCAACCGTGCTTTCATTCTTTCTGAAACCCCACGCTCACATTTATGGAGTGCTGGATATTTGCTGGACTAGTTCTGCTAACCATTACATATTTCATATTGCACTTAGCATTTCATCAACAATGACTAAATCTGGACTTACAGAGGATGGGTCACAACGAAATAGAGCTTCAAGGCATAAAGAGAAATAGATTTATGGAGAAAAGGTCAATTTAAAATAGGTTTGTTTTTTTTTTTCCTAGAGTAATTGAATCTACATTAGTTTTCAATTAAAAAAAATCAACAAAAAAACAACATGAATTGTTGTTTTGAGTCCTTACAAGGGCCAGTCAATTGTCAGAGCTACACTGGGTTAAACTCATACTGCAGTAACAGCTCAAAGGAAGCCCAGTTAAAATAGAAGCAAAAGAGTAAACAATTTCCTTTCCTTCCCACCCTCTTTTGTCCTGCTACAATGCATAGAATTTTTCGTTACCGGAATATGACATTTCTATTATGTATCTGTGCTTGTATAAGTCTTTACATTTTATTGATGACTGCAAATTTGTTAAAGCTGCTCTAAGCCCTTTCAATCGAATATACTCAGTTACACCCCAGGGAATAATTGCCGTCCTCAGCTGTAGTATGACATAAACCCTTTCAATCTCATTTCCGTAATGTTTAAAAACAAGCAGCTCGGTCTTAGCAAAGGCTTAGCCCAATGTGGACGGTACTCAAGTCAAGAAGCATAACTAAACTTTCAAGTCATTTTATTGGTCTGTTCCCCAGAAACCCAATTTTTCAACAGCCAGATCATCATTAAGTGGTATTAGCAAAAAGCACTTTTCCTTGTTCCATGCTGGGAAATGCAAACAGGCTAATACCAAACACACTGTATGCTTATTTCTCCACAGTCCTTCTATAAATGACACAACACATTGAGTATTACATGTTTTACCTGCTGCTTACCCACCTTACGTCTTTTTCAGCCATTTTACCTTCTGCTAAGGACAGGAACAATAGAAAACTAAGAGGCAGAATAGAGGAAAACTGAAAGATAAAACAACCCTAAAATGTTAACCTGTTAGTAAAGCAGCATAAACGCTGTGGAAGATAAAGCTATTTTCACCTGCCCACTACTGAGTCTGCAACTTGGAACCTGCTGTTAGTCCTGGTCTCTGGACGAAATCAGGGGCAATAGTTCTTCAAAAACAAGTAAGCTGTTTTGTTAGTAGCAAAATTAACGAGGCCTGGCCTGCTGCAGATTTGTCTCTCCCAGGTCATGTCCCATTTGGATTCCCTAGTGTTTAATAAGAGGTGAGCTGACATTGCAGCCTTTACTGCCATGGGGGAAAGTAATTAATAATCCCCTCCTCTACCCACCTGTGAATTTTCATCAAACTTGAAGGAATTGCACACCTTTGAAGTCTCTACCTCCCTGCTGAATTTGCCTGAGATTAGTCACGGCATTCAAAAAATGGAATGGGGAACAGAGAGACACAGACAAACATCATGGCTTTATAAATTTCATTCCTTTGGGAAACCCAGCTAGAAACAAAAGTTAAAAGCAGAGGAATACTTACAAATACATAATGAAAACTTAAAGGTAATCCCAAAAGAGAGATGAGAGAAGAGTGTCTACAGATAGCGACAAAACTGTGTTTATGAAGAAGAAAACAGGGAATCACAGCAGACTACTTTTAAGTAAAGTAGTTACTTATTAATAAAAAGCAAGGTAAATCCATCATTTCCTCCTCTAAGCTTAACACCACTCTTGATTTCTACCAGTGAAGGCTCTGAGTTATGAAATTAATCACATTTCATGATGCTCAGCTATAATCAGTCTACTGTAAAGTGCACATTAGACATGCTGTTATTCAACCAAGACACTATTCTCAGCTATTTTTTGCCAAGAGTGAGGAAAGTGTAAGACTTTCCACAAATCCAGTCCTATGCACTTTCCTTTACCCAGATGCCCCAAGGACTTTCTGTGACTTCCTCATGGAAATAAAAGCAAGGGGTTTGTAAAGCCAAGCTAATCTAAAAACAAACTATACAGTGTCATCAGCTCCTGTCTGACCTAGCCACAGGGAATCTCGATAGCAAGAGCTCAGGGGTTTTTTTAATTATTTTAAAGACATCAAGTTTCATGAAAGTGTTCCTGACTTACACTTCTTATGCAGTATGAGATCACCTGTTATGGTTGAACTGATTATGTGGCATGTTGCTGCCCAAACTGTCATAACTCATGCATTTTGTCTCTCTCCCTGTCCTTTTCCCAGCTACATGGTCCTGGCCAAGCTCTGGCACTCATCTGACCTTGCCCTGGGTCGATTCAACTCACTAAACCAGCAGGAAAGTAATTCAGTAAAAAAATGCAGGCTGCTCCTGTCAGAAGTGAAACCACCCCTTGCCCTGTACAGATGGACTCGCTGGCCAATTCGTGCTTCTCTGAAACTTCTCAGAAATGGTGAAACAAATGGCAACATTTTGAGGCAGATGCAGCAGTTTTACATCAACTAGAAATCCCTGCTTTTCGAGTTTCTAAGATATGAAAAAGATGAAAACAAGAAGGGCTGTTGCTTACCATTTGTCTTCTGTTCTCTACCAGGTGGATGCCAACAATCCCGAGGAAAGATCCAAAGCCAAGCTAAGGCAAAGAACAAAACCAAGAGGAACAGATGAAGTCAGCTTATCAGGTCAACATACCAAAGCATTACAGCGTTGAGCTGACGTATCATACAGATGGGCTAACTTTGGTGGGTCAGGGGATATAAACCTTACAGTGTAATGGGGAATGACCAGAACTGCAGCTCTTTGATATTTCAGAGCAAAACTTGTCATGTTGTAAATGGAAGCCTGGATGGACATACATGTCTATAACCTAGCCATTGTTACCATAGTCATGTATACTTTTACACATTGCAAAGCAAAAATTAAGCAAAGTAGGAGAAAAGAACACTTACATTTAGCCTATACATCATTATTTTGGAAAACTGTAAAGCTTTAGGCAATTGCACATAAACAGTTTTCCTCAAACTTTGCTTGCTGCATTGTCTTGCTGCAACGCAAGTGACTCAAGTTCAAACCCTTCGGGTTGGGTTTGTTTGACTTTAATGACTACCTATGACTATCTATGACTGTGTTTGACTTTAATGACTATGAGTGACTACCACACATGCCAGAAAAAGTCCTTGCTAAAATGCCAAAAGGACCAGTACAGTTAGTTTCAACACAGGACCGCTGCAGCATCAACAGAAGAGAGAGGAGGAAGGGAGACCGGAGTAAGCTGGCTGTACTGTTCCTACAAGTGCTGCTTCAATGCCAGGCCGGCAGGAAAAGCCTCCTTCTTATGATAATGTTTGGAGAGGTAGAAACTCCTTGGATTTGTGGTTAACACGAGGTAAAGGAGCCACAGGTGAGACCAACCTTTCAGCAGACTTTCCTGGAGTCAGGATTCCCACTGGGCTCACATGGGCTTGGAGAAAAAGCATTTCCTTGGTGCCACACACCTGAGATGTAGCCAGCCACATACTCAGAAGCAGTCACAGTAGGAGTGCAGGTGTCAACAGTGTCATAGAATCATAGGACGGTTTGGGTTGGAAGCGACCTTAGAGATCATCTAGTTTCAACCCCCCTGCCATGGGCAGGGACACCTCCCACTAGAGCAGGTTGCTCAAAGCCCCATCCAGCCTGGCCTTGAGCACTTCCAGGATGGGGCATCCAAGACTTCATTGGGCAACCTGTTCCAGTGTCTCACCACCCTCACTGTAAAGAACTTCTTTCTAGTATCTAATCTAAATCTCCCTTCTTCCAATTTAAAACCATTGATCTTTCCATAGAGCTCCCTCCTTGCCTTGCCTGTCCACAAGCTGCCCTGTGGTCACCTGAGTCTCAATCCCCCACCGTTTCCACGCTCCCTGCTCCCCTCTTCGCTAGGGCTGGCACTCCACCATGCCCAGATACACCCCCAGTCAACCCCTCAGCTCCCACCCCACGGACAGGGCATGACATGTCTGCTCAGGAATCTAAGGCCTTGTCTGGAACAAGGACTCTGAATCTGGTGGAGAGCCTCTCCTCCAAGCACAAGTTAAGTTTTTAAGGACTACGTGTCCCAGCCAAGGGCTTGAGCAGTGCCCGTGAACTCCTTGCTGTTACGCACAACCGCTCACAGCAGAAAGCATATCTCCTGCAAGCACTTTTAACTCGCTCAGTGTCACAACAGGAATCTGTCACTCCCTCTCAAAAAAAGCAGATGTAGGGAAAGGAGATTTGCCACGGAGTGCTTTGAGAAGATTTATGTGAAAGGGAAGCACACACACTAAAAGCAGAGACTTTGAAAAAAGAAAGAGTGCCTAAGTGCTTCCATGCTGACAGCTGAATAGGAGAGAAACTTGGAACCGTGAGCAAGGACACTCTGTTCAGGGGACAGCAACTTTGTACATTAAGATAACTACATCAAAATGACACCTCATTCCAAGCCCCATTTTTCATCCCAACGGGAGCCATCCATAAAGCCCCGTTTATGGCTGATGCAGGGAACACAGAGAGGAGTAATATTATCCATGTGAAGAAAAAATGAGGAAACACGGAACAATAGCAATTAAATCAGAAGGAGCAGGACCATAGATAGAGATCACCACGTAAGCCACTGCATTGCTGAGATTGGTTTAGGGCCATATGCACTGCTTTTTTTTTTTGTCTGTTTAGACAATAGACTTTGGGTTGGGAACTCTGAGAGTCCAGCTCAGTATGGTGACTGGGACAACTGGACACTGTAAGACTCATGGTTGAAAGATTATAAAAATAGCAAATGAAAACAGTACAAGCAGTAGTCATAGAGAAGCAACATTAAATATTTCAGTATAAGCAATATTTATAAGGAAATGAGGTTGAAGAAGCTCCAACTCTGGCTTTGCAGCCTGTTCCGCAAAGACAGCCCTAAACTCAAACTGATAATCAAGAAGTAATCTACTAAACGCAGACATCTCTCAAAGTGGAACATTACAGTAACTCAGTTACATGCAGAAATATTTTATGTTAAATTATTTTGGATGCATAAATGGAGACAATACCTACCACTGTAAAAATGTCTTCAGTAAAAACTTTTTCCAAATAAGTGACAAGTAACCACAAAGGCAGAGAACTTAAAGCACCTATCTCATCTTGAAGCCAATATGAATTAAACAGAAGACCAAATTATATTATGGATCTAGCCCTAAAGCCCTGCTCTGCAAATACTTCTAGATGCAAGTAAATCTATGCAAGTGGATAGTCTTACTCACATTTATAGGTGTTTGCGAGATAGGGACTAATTCTGCACGGTTTTTAAGATCAAAACCCTTTACCTAAGGCCAGTGGAGATTTAGATCTCACCTACCAGCTCTGAAGTTAGTATTTTACTACTGAATTCTATCAGAACTAGAACTTATTTTTAACCGTAGTTAAAACCATCTGTCCTCATAATCTTTCTATTCTTTGATCCCAACAGTTAGAATCATAGAATGGTTCATGTTGGAAGGGGCCTTAAAGATCATCGAGTTTCAACCCAAATAGGCGACCTCGAATTCAGTCCCCTAGTTTTAGGTATCTAGAAGTTTGGGATCTGTGGGATATCGGTTTCCTAAGCTCCCTCTACTGTCAGCGGAGAAGAGAAGCACCTCTTGTCAGTTGCTCAGCTCATCCTGAAAGAGGTGGCTGACTTTGTGAGGAGAAGAGGCCACCCCATAGTCCACCTGCCAGTGCTGCACTGGAGTCAGTAACCTCTGGCAGGAACACAGGAATGCCGTCATACACCTCTGTCTACACTTTTGGCAAGATATCATGTAAGGTTTGTGTAGCACGTTTAACTCTTGCTAAATGTTTGGGATATTTGGTGCATTAATGAAGTTTACACTGACAATTACCCATCACTCACTCTGTTACTTCAATGATCCATCACATGTGCACAAAAAGAATTCTGAATTTTATGAAAATTATCTAGCTCCAATAATCTTTTGAGGGGCAAAATTATTAATGCAAAGTTTTGTTTTCCACGTATTCTGATAAATTCTAGTTATTCTATCTACTTATTAATAGTGACTCCAAGATTTAAAAAATATTTTAGTAGATTATATTTTTCAAACGAGTGAATAGAAATTGGGTTATTTCTAAAAGAAACTAAATGCTGAAATAAACTGGTTTATGCACATAGGTTTATTATTTATTACACTTATTAAAGACAATAGTTTAAAAGTTAAAATTCTTTCAAGGAAATAAATGCAGCTGATATGGTCTTCTAAAATATTTTAATTCATATTACAGAAGAAGAAAAGAACTTTATCAGTATCTATTTTAGCTTAGTGAAAGGAAAATTCATTCTTTTAAGGTTTTATTCTTGGACTTACATTTTGTTCTATTTTTAAAACACCACTCCTTATAGATCATTATCCACAAATTATCTTTCTGGAAGACCTGTTCTCAGCATGACACTAGGATGTAAGAGGACTTTCTTAGGAGGAACAGTTCTAACTCACAAATTATTAATGGCAGTGCAAAATGTATGCACAATGTTAAAAGACACATATCCCTCTTTTCTGGGCATTTCATTCCATAGAGAACAAGAATTAACAGCACCATACAACAGATTTTAGTCATGTTGGAGCCACATATCTAAGCATGTGCCTAACTCTAAGTGCATGAGTTTCTTCCTTCACCTTGCACCCTCTGTCTCCTCTTGGCTGGCTTGGGGAGACCAAATGAAGCAGAAGGGCCTTTGTCTATTTGCTGCTCATACTCCTCTATTTTAAAACTCAAGCCAGGTATCCCAAAAACATTTTTGACTCCAGGAGTTTTCCACCCTTTTGGATATATATGATCTCTTCTTCTGAGATCAGAAAGGAGGAGGATCAGAAAGGGAGTTGAATTGGCACCACAGGGCAAAGCAGATGCAACTCAAACCTTGTGCCCAGTGCAGGAATGTGGTTAAGCAGTCTGTTCCCAAGGCAAAACAAGACTAAGTATTTCAGAAGGACATCTTGTACAAGAAGACTGACAGCAAGACTGCACAAGAAGATGTTAGGCAGGCTGCAGGGAGAAGTTCCATACGCCCATCTGCAGAGCCCTCCCTGCAATGGAGCCAGCAGAATTCCTGACATGTGGACACAAGACCTAAGTGATACCTTCTACCATCAGTGTAGTAAACCTCTAAAAGGGCATTTAAATCTATCCCATGCTTACTGTCCAGTCACTTACATGCCCGCATTTAACAGAGATCAATGGGATGTCAAGCCCAGGTTCTCACGTAGTCCCCTGAGCCCAGGACGCTGCAGCCTGGGCCCCCTCGTGCTGCCTAACAGCCTCTCCTTTGGGGCACTACAGAAAAACAGAGCTTATCCCCCGACTTTATCACACCTTAGAACTCGGTCAAAACAAAGGAGCATCTCTATCCTATGAAATGCAACAGGACTGAAAATTTTCTTTTTTTTTTTTTTTTATTCAACGCCATAGGACTGAATTTTCTTCTTTTTTTTTTTTTCTTTTCATTCAATCGGAGCTTCCTGTATCCAGCTGATAATAATTAAACTGGTCGGTCCCCCATAATCTGAAATAGGTTTCTTTACTCACAACGATGCCTGGGTAGTAGCCTCCCACGGTAACATTTTCTGTTCTTGTGGTAGCTGCCAGACCTATGGTCAGTATGAAAATGGACACTACCAGCAGGGCGACTGTGAACCAAAGGGAAGTCTTCTTCCTTTTTGCAAATTGTCCTGGAGGGAGTGAGGAGACAACAACAAAAAACAAACAAAAAAAAAGAGAGTGTTTTTAATTGCAATCATGGTAGAACAAACACAAAATAACAGAAGATTTTCTTTTGATAATCTTTTCTGGTGTTAACCCATCGTTGTTCTCCCACTAAGGAAAATTGCTGGCAGACAACAGAGGGAATTAAAAACCACAGAGTTAGCTAGAGCTCAGCATAACTTAATACACACGCATTGGGTACACACATGAGATGAGTTTTTAATAAGCTGAACTGAAAGTCAGTGACAATGATAATTATTCCTTGTCTTCAGTAACATTTATAATTAAATGTTGCTCACATCCATAAGTCAGATCCTGCATGCCTTAAACAGTTACCTATGTAAATGCCAATTTGACTCTATCCGGACAGAACAGAAAAACTTCAATTAAGTTTTTCTTAACAGCAGCTTTTCTTAGCAGCTTTGCGTGCTATCATTAAAACATGTGTGCTCTTCACATTTACTGGAGTAAGCAAGCAAACCAATCTGTACCTCTGAAGCAAAGCTGTAATATAGTTGATCAGATAAAGATATACGGGGCTACCTTTTTAAACAGTGGCTGCATTTGGTCTCACTGGAATTTGGATTCAGATACCCAGAAGTGAAAAAGGGAAGGCTCACCTACTGCTTTCAGCCTGCTTCAAGCCACTTTTAACCTTGTTATTGTGGTGGCACATCTGAGTTGCAACCACAGGTTACTAACATCAGAGCCCCAGCCCCATTGCACTGCATGCTGGAGGCCACAGCCCTCACCAGGGATGGGGAGGTGAGAGGGGAAGGCTCTGTGGGTTGGGCTGGATGATGTTGCTGGAAGCAAAAGCAGGGGAAACGCAGGAAAGTCAAAAAAGCAAGTAGAAGCCATTCACTGTGAGTTACTTGAATTACGTGGTCAGTTTGAAGTCAGGTAATTCGGTTAAACGTTCACAGTTCAAAAGCCAGGCTAGAATAGTGATGTTTGCAGACCAAGTCAAATACTTTCAATTAATAAATAAATGCATTTATAATAAAAATCATTAAAATGTTTGCTGATATTTCTCCAGTAGAACAACCAGCCAAAATGAGTCCAGTCTTTTAGTATGAAATGCAAGCAACTTTACTGAAGACAATTATCATCTATTGAGCTTAGGCAAGTCTCTTTCACCTGCATGTACAAAGTCTTCCAGCTGAAGATCAAGAAATAATTCATAAGACTCTCCAGACTTCTCTCCTCCAGCCTTGCACCCCCTGCCTGCCTCTGGCAATTCCCTCTTAATCCATGGAGGGTCACTGGGTCATGGAAACAGAGAGGTTCTTCATTATCAATCAGTTCTTCACCAAGTGTATGGGGTTAAAGGCAGTTCTTTCAATGCAGCCAAGAAGGGAAAGAAGAAGTCAGACATGTAATTCCACAGATCAGTTGCCCTTCCCATAAACTGAAATGATCCATTCAATGTATCTACCAGATTTTAAATAATATCTCATGTCCTTGCTGCACTCTATCATCCTTGAAAAGCCATGGAGATTGGGGAATCCCAATCCCAAATAATTGAAGAAAGGCAAATGCTCCACCTATATTTGAAAAAGGCCAAAATGATGATTCAAGGAACTACGAGCCTCAAGGAATTACAACCACACTTTGGCTCCTGGGAAGCTGGGACCAAAATTACAAAGCAAATCCTGTTCTAAGACATTTCTGGGCACATAAAGAAAAGATGATTGGCAACAGTCAGCATGGATTTACCACAGCCAAATCATGTCTGACCAACCCAGCTGCCTGCCAGGACGAAATGACCAGACTTGTGGAGCAGTGGATGTCTTTTACCTTAAATCTAGCGAGGCTTTTAACATAGTATCCCACGACGTTCTCATAACTCAGTTGAGATGGTTAAAAAAAAATCAGCTGTATTGTTGGGTTCAAGAGTGGTTAATAGACAGTACTCTACCTAGAGGCCAGTAGCATGTGGAGTACTATGAGAGCCTGTCTTGGGACCTATCCCATTTGGTGTATTCATCAATGACCTCGAGAAAGTAGCGTACCTGCTCATCAAGCTGGCAAATGACACGAAACCGGTGGGGGGGGGGCAGTCAATACCATGGAGGGCAGGGTTGTCATTTAAGGGGATCTAGGCAGGCTAGAAAAAAGGGCCAGCAGAAACCTTACAGAACCCAACAGGGAGATGCAAAGTCCTGAGCAAAGAAAAGAACAACGCCTTGCAACAATACAGGTAAGGGACAGACAGGCTGGGGAGCAGCTCTGCTGAAAGGGACCTGAGGGTGTTGGTGTTCAATGAGCTGAACAGGAACCAGCAGTGTGCCCTGGCAACAGCACCCTGGGCTGTATTAACAGGAGCATCATTAGTAGATCAGAGGAGTAACTACCCCCCACTATTTAGAACTTTTTAGACCACATATCATATATTAAACCTAGTTTTGGGGCTCCAGTACAGGAAATAGATCAATTAACTGCATTGAATTCAAGAGAGGACCCCAAAGAAGGTCAGGGGGCTGGCGTACTCCCTGTATGAGAAGAGGCTGAGGGAACAGGGCTTGCTCAGCCTATAGATGAGATGGCTTTTGTCAGGGCTAGTAGTAGTCTTTCAGTGCTTATGAGGCGATTGTCAAGAGGACAGAGTCAGGCTTTTCATGGTGGTGCATAGCAGGAGGACAAAAGACAGTGAATATAAACTGAAACACATGAAGCGTTTCAGACTGGATAGAAGGAGAAAAAAATTTAACATTAGGACAGTCAAACATTGGAACAGGTTGCCCAAAGAGGTTGTGTTGTCTCCATCCTTGGAGATTTTCAAGATCCAACCAGAAAAAGCCCTGAACAACCTGGTCTGACCTCATAGTTGATCCTGTTTTGAGCAGGAGGTTTGACTAGCAACTTCCTGAGGTACCTCCCCAGATGAATCATTCAATGGTTTTGTGATAATCAAGACAGCTAGACTAAAGGTGGCTTGGGTATGTGTGCTCATATCCACTGTTAGGAAACTGCAGCTGCAATGTAGACATACCCTACAAGGATGTAGGAACACAAGCCTGAAAGTCAACAGAACAGACTCTCCTCAGCCAAGTGTTTCTGAAATCACTTAATGTCTGCTTTTATGAAAAGTGTCTGAGGAGACAGGCCTCCACATTTTTCTCAAAGTAACCCATACTGGGAAAAGTTAATCAGATTGCACAGAGATAAACTAACGGTCCAACCTGCCCTCAGTAATATTTGTTAAGCAGCACAGTATCTCCAGATGAGAAGCGCTACAGCTGCAAAGGGTTCCTTCTATTGGCTCCCTTCTGCTATTTCAGTCATGTTGGCTCCCAAGATTTTTCAAGTCTTTTGTTTACTGGTGTTTGTAGCAGTTGCCACGCAGGTTTTTTTGATCTGCTTTTACGGTATCTACCAGCCAAAACCCAATGCCAGGCTGTTCCCTCAGGAACCCTGTCCACAGCAGAGAGAGGGGCTGGCCCAGCCTTCCTCCCTGACATTCTCGGTGGCAGGGCTTGGACCAAAGGCTGACCATACACAAGAACTGTCGGTAAATTAAGAGCAGAGGAAATGTTGCTGTCGGTATTTCTAGGCTGCATTTTCTTCCAACACTGATGCTCCTGTAGTGCAGGAGACAGTCAATGTAGGGTATTGACTTTCCGATTTTTTAATACTGGAGTGACTCTCAGAATAATTTTGACATTTATCCCCTTTAACTTCCTTAACAATGACTCAAAATGAACATAGAAACTCTTAGTCTGAACCTTACTCCAATTTAGTTATAGCTTCAAATTTGTACCTCTAGTATACCAAAAATCAAGCGTGTAGAAAGAAATCTTCTCATCATATCCTTATTAGTGGGAGCTTGAGACCAGGGTCAATAGAGACCATGAACATGTTATTATCTTCTATCAGCAATATTCTTCAGCAGTTTTGGCCAATGACACATTAACTGAGTTTCGATACTGTAAAAGTTGGGAGATAAATTAGAGAGGTAATGCTGCTTCCACATCACTGGCTTGTGCTCTGCCTGGCACAGACTTAAATTGTGCATAAAAAGCAACAGTCCCAGAAACACCCTCTGCATTGCTGGCTAAATGTCTGTCAGCAAAGTACCTGCTTGCACCACTCAGCCCCACTACTCCAATGGAAGGAAAGAGAATGTGACCAGGACAAGGAGGAGAGACACCAGACTGCTGGCTTCTTGGAAGAGAGAAAGGCCCTTGAGGAGAGAAACTGAGATCATCCTCCAGAGAGCCAAGAGAAAAAGTGCCTCCTGAAGACTAAGCTCTGCTGGACTCAGCAAAACCTTGTGTCTGTTCATCAGTTGCAGAAAACAAAATTGTATTTATAATGCTCTGTTCATGATGGCTGGGAGATAAATTTAATTTGTAGGAAGACTATGGAAAACGAATGGTTTCGTGGGGAGGGTATAGATCAGGTTGGTGGTAGAATGCCAAGTCATGGATCTAATGATGAATGGTAGGGTCTAGATTTGAATGGAGCAAAGGGTGAGTTGAAAAGAAGAACGAACAAATTTATGATGAAACATATCCATGGTATGGCACATGTCTAATAGGCAAAGGAAAGAAAGAATAGAGTGAAACAGCACCTCTTAACTCTGGAAAATTTGCATATGAGCTGCAATTTAACTTTTAAAGAAGTCTACATTTAGACCAAAGCAACTATACTTTGCTAACTTCACGGCTCCTTTTAAAATCCAGCTCCAGATGTCACAAAGTCTATCAAAAAGTGTGGAATAATTTTTTACAAGGAAAGAATTGCTGCAGGATGTAGCAATTTGCTGGGATCACTATCACATTTGCTGAATATTAGCACCACAGAATTTCATACCTTCCTCTTTGATCTAGTTAAGGTGATCTAAATGGAATTCAATGGATTTCAAATAATGCCCCAGCCCAACACATATTAATATCCTAATATGAAAAAAGATAAGGGAAGAAAGTTTTGTGGCAGAAAAAAACAGTGTATTTTAATACCTAATGAATATTACTTAAAATTGTGACATGCTTCAGGGAGTGGCATTAACCATATATAGTAAGATAATTTAAACAGAAAATCACCACAGACAGAGGAGTTTAGTATCAAAGGTATCTGTTGCTTTGCTGCTATGAGAAAATATTTAAGGAAAAATCTTTGCAGCTAAATTAATAATTTTTAATTACTGCAGTGCTCACTTCAGTGCCATCTCTCTCAGCTACAGTCCTCATTATGTGTTTTCAAAAATTGTTTATGCCAGCGAAATGAAATTAATCCTACATTGCCTTCCAAAATTAAACGTGATGGAGTGAGGTGCTTAAAAGAGATATTCACACCTCCTGTTGGTGATTACTTTCCCTTTTCTGATTAAATGCTTGACTTGTCCAGAGGGCTGAACTAATTAAACCAGGTGCAACAGCATTCGTTTTAAGCCACAGTATAGCAGCTTTTATAAGGCACATCTCTTATCTTTATTAGGAATTTGTGGAGGAAGAATCCACAACTACGTCATACATTCATAGGAAATACTATAAACAGTATAAATACTATACTAAAAAGACCATAGGAAATACTACTGTACTCCTTTACAGTTCTACTTATAAAAAAAAAAAAGAAACAAACCCAAAACTAACAAAAAAACCTCAAACAAAAAACCAAACCCAGAAACCCCACTATACTATGTAGTATAGCTATAGTAAGTGATACCATGTAGTACCACTATGACTTCATTGCTTGGCAGCAATTGTTTCACTAATAAATAATGTAACGAGCAGCTAATTGTTAGTTTAAAACTAGGATACACATTCTTTTTCAGCTGCTTACCTGAAGACATTTTTAAAGTTACAGCCCACGTTTCGCTGCTACCTCTTCAACACTGATACCGTTTTTCTTCCAAATTTAAGACAAAAATTAACATTTTTTTTTTTTAACTGGATGTTACAAGCCTTGGCTACGTAGCGGAGTCCCTGTCTATCCTTTCAGACACCGCACACGCAGAGTAATTCCTACCGGTAAGTTCTGTAATTTCTCGGCTCGAGTGAAGTTCACTTGGAATTAGGAACTGTTTATCCTCTCTTTCGCGTACGCCTCCGATTTCTCCGGGGGCGCGCTGGCGGTGCAAAGCCGCGCATCGCCTCAGCGACGAGCCCCGAAATTCGTAGAAAGCGGAGGAAGGAAACCCGGCCGCCACCCGACCCGGCAAGCCCATCACGCCCGCCACCCCGCCAGCCCCGCACCCCCGCTCCCGCAACAGCGGCTGCCCCTTCGCGTGCAGCAGAGAAAGATGTACGTGGATTTCCCATTAGCGTCCCGCGTAAAGCTATCCTTTCCAATGCCAAAGCGCCGGCATGGAGATTCATGAAGCGCGGCGGAAAGCCCACAAAAAAATAATTGGTATTTTTAAGCACCTCGGTGAGCGAGAGTAAGACAGACGGCGTGACCCGCACAGGCTGAAATCCCCCCGTGTCCCCGCCCCGAGGGGCACAGCCCTGTTAACCCAGGCGGGGGCAACTGCGCCTTCCCGGGGGGTAGCCCCCCAGCTCCCCTCCCCGCCTCGCCCGGACCCCGCAACCGGCTGCCACCTCCCCGGAGACAGGAGAGTTGCGGCGGGGCCGGTGCCGGGGCTCACCTGTGGGGTCCAGCATGGCCAAAGGACCCGATACCGCGGGGGCGGGCGGCGGCGCCGCCATCACCTTCCACGGGCGCCTCCGCTCCGCACCTCGCCGCGCTGCGGTCGGCGCTAGCCGCGGGGTGCGGACGGCCCGGCGGGCCCGCCCCGCGGGGGAGCGCGGTGGGAGGCAGGGGCGGGGCGGGGCGAGCGGCGCTGGCCCCCCGACGAGCAGCGGTGGCGACGGCCGGTGCTCCCACCCCCGGCCTCAGCCCCGCGGCTGGAGGCGGTGGGTCCCCGCAGCCCCCGCATGCCCACAGCCCCACGGGCCGGAGGGATCGCCTTCACCGGCCGTTCGGTGGCCATGGGGCGAGCTCCCTTGTGGACGGGCCCACTGCGTGTGTCGGCCCCAGGTCCCTGAGGCACCGCACGCTGGCCCTCCCCGGGCTCTGCCCCTGCCTGCCCACCCACCCTGCCCAAAACGCGGCACAAAGTCCCCCCCGGGTCGACTCCCGGTGCAGGTCCACCTCCTCACCGTTTTCTCAGTTTCTCCTTTCCAAGGTACTGCTCTCCTTGTGTTTCAGTTGGGCACCCTTTACCTCCCACCGTAGCACAGAATGGTAGGGGTTGGAAGGGACCTTTGGAGATCATCTAGCCCAACCTCCCTGCCAAAGCAGGTCCACCTGGAGCAGGTTTCACAGCAACGCATGCAGGTGGGTTTTAAATATCTTCATAGAAGCAGACTTTACACCCTCTCTGGGCTGCCTGTTCAAGTGCTCTGTCATCCTTAAAGAAGTTTTTCCTTACATTGAGACGGAATTTCTTGTGTTCCAGTTTGTGCCCATTGCTCCTTGCCCTGTCACTGGGCATCACTGAAAAGAGTCTGGCCCCATCCTCTTGACACCTGTCCTTTAGATATTTATAAGTGTTGATGAGATCCCTTCTTAGTCTTCTCCAGGCTAAAGAGACCCAGGTCTCTCAGCCTTTCCTCATAAGAGAGGTGATCCAGTCCCTTGATCACCTTTGTAGCTTCCGCTGGACTCTCTCCAGCGGTTCCCTGCCCTTCTTGAAATGGAGAGCCCAAAACTGGACACAGTGCTCCAGATGTGGCCTCACCAGGGCAGAGTAGAGGGGGAGAATAACCTCCCTCGACCTGCTGGCCATTCTTTTTTTTGATGCACCCCAGAAGGTGATGCACCCCACAAGGGCATCATGAGCAGCTCGTCTCCAGGCTGACCTTTGAGTCTGTGTGGGAGGGAGGGGCAAGGACAAGGCCTTGATTTGTGCCGTGGTCAATAACTTAATTCATTACATGTTCCACCTGTGTCTCAGGCTTGGCTTCTCTTCTGGATTTGTTCTTGGCCCATGATAGGGCACTAGTTTGTCACATTGTGGAGATGAGGATTATCAAGCTTCCCTTTCAGCTTTCCTCTTCCCTTTTTTTAAGAAAATAAATCAATATCAATCAAAAATAATACCACAGCAATCAGAAATATAAATAAAATTAATAACAGGTATCTTGGAGACATTGGTTAATACTCAAGAGACACTGTGGAGCTATTATTTTTCTTACACGGTAGCTATCAATTTCTGAACCACACTGGCTCCCTCCTTCCATCTCAGTTTTCATTCCCACAGCAGATGCTGCCGCTTATCCTCCTGCTACACAGGAACTGCTGGCTGCTGCTCCGGGTGCTACCGACTGCAGGGATGTGTGACTCCAGAAAGAGCCTGAAAGACTCTGGGAACAACTGAGAAGAAACAGCCAACAGCCGCTGTGCTGTTTTGGTAGATATAACATTCTTGCTTTTCTTTTGCTCAAACTTCTAATGCATATACGTGTATATGTATTTAAATTCTTCAGTCTTTGGCTGATTTCCACAGAAAATGGTTACATGGAAAGAGACATTTTTCTTAGGTACCACCCCTAGTCTGTGAAGCCAAGTAAGCCAGAAGCTAAGGCCAACCACGAAGCCACCTTTTTTCTCCTTACATTCCTCTAACCTGGAGGGGTTAAAGAAAAGAGAAAAATTAGGGAGGTAGTATTTGTACTACCTATTAATTGCTAAATATTAATAGAAATGAATGAAGCAATAGATTGAGAAGACAGAAAAGGTGATGGTACAAATAAAATGTTTCTTTGAGAGCGACCATGGATAAGAGCGATGAAAAAGCCTCCAAATCTGGTCTAGACCCTCAGGTTCAGGGATGGCTGTGGACAGAGATTTCCATCAACAGTAAATAACAGGGAAGATTAGGGAAGCCTTTAGTTCCCCAAACAGTGTGGAAAACAAATATGGTATGCATTCTTAGGTGTGATGGACAATAAACCTTTTCTACCAGCAGCCACTGAACAGACACAACAGGCCAAAGGGAAGTTGCTTTAGAACTGTTTTCAGTAAACGAAAAGGATTTTATTGCAGACAATAACCTTTGATGCAAGGCTTATGTTTTTCACTGCAGATTTCAGGAGAGTCAAGAATAGGTCTGGTCCTACAATCATGGATATCGGAGGGCAAACATTAAGAAACTATGGAAAAATGACTTGTGAGACTGCTTGGACCTGAAAACTCAAGCATTTGAATGTGGAAGAATCATGGACTTGCTTTAAATCCCAAATGAAAAATCCTGTATAGCACTTTCATCTCCTAAAAGAGGTCGGAATAGGTCAACTATAGACTTAATGGATGAGTAACTACCTGAAAGAGGGTATTAAAGTAGTGAGTGAACCTACAGGAAAGGAAATAGGAAAGCTACAGTTTGCAGGGTTAGAACCTGCAGAATCAGAGAGAAAGAATGGATAAAAATCTACCTGACCCAGATGTTGCAGAGAAAAGGATAGCAGATAGCAAAGAATTCTTCAATTACATAAATGAAAATGATTCAGAGAAGAAAGGTGTATGGTTGCTAAACACCAGAGATGGGGTGAAAATTGAGACTGCTCCAAATCATGAATGAATACATTGCCTCAAGTTTTCAATCAAAAAATTATTTATATGAGGGTATTGGCAGAGAACCTAAAACAAGTGAGGATAATGTAAATTATGACATCAGCAGATGTGAAGTAGAAGTATAACTTGGGCTGTTTCTTGTGTCAGGCCCAGGAAAATTTCACCTCAAATGCTAGAATAATCGGTAGCTACCTTTTCAAGTCCTGAACAACACTTTCAATGAATCAGCCAAGTTGGAAGTGAAGTACTATTACCAGAGAATAGAAAACTTCTGTTGGTTTTTTTTTTATAAAAAAGCAGAGGAAATTGGGGGGAAGAGCAACTCCATGCCTTGTTAATTTGACTGGGTAGTCTCAGAGGTAAGAGAAAAATGGGTTCAATGTAGTTCACAACTACAGTATGGTTCATCAAAGCTAGATCATGTCAGCCTGATGAGATCTTTGATAAGGTAAGTGATTTCTGAGGCAAAAGCAATGCAGCAAAGCAAATCTGTCTGGATTATGCTGCAATTTCATAGAGTCCTTCAGAGAAAATAACAACACGGAGCAGACAGCTACAGGTAAGGGTCACCATCAGGTATGGAGATTGCTAAAGGGAAGCCAAGATACCGAAAGAGGCAGGCTGTCTGAGGTGCACCTCAGGGACCAGTCTGGAGGCAAGATCACCGGTGTTGTTGAATTTAAGGAATGTATGTGTGGTAATGAAGTGTGTGACCATCACAAGCTGGTGGACATTGCTATTACCGAGGACTATGGGAGTGGGAGCATACTAGAAATATATGCACAGCATATTAGAAATAGGTTGAGGTGGAGCTTTCACGCTTAAAAACTAACAATGAGAGCTTTTATTGTAACTTTGGAGTCTCTGCAGTTCAGTGAAATTGAGGAGGGATCTATGTATCACCGACAGTGCCTGCACGATGCCCATGCAAAGACTGCTAAACAGATGTGTTCTAGGATGTGTCATTTAAGACTTGTTAATTAGTTCAATGCATTTTAAGTGTGGTAGAACTTCATTTCATATTTATGTTGCTGATTGTCTCTAAAGCCAAAAGGAGTTTTTTCACCATTTTGATATGTAACTTGGACCTGAATTTTCTTAATTAGTATTTTTAAGGTCTTTGTTTCTCAGATGCCTGGCTCATGTACCTTGTGCATATGTCATTTGCTAGATTTGTGCCAGAAGGAATCCCCACACTCCAAGGTTAGGCTGGAAAGGTTGTTAAAAGCTCTTCTAATGTGTGTGTTGCGTGGAACATGGCCTGTTTGTCAAGACAATCTTTGCATTCTTACCTACAAAGTACCCTGTCAGCACTGAGCCTGGACACCTCCATGATGCCCTTGATCTCTCCTACTCCATTCCTGTGGCACACTGCAGCTTTGAAGATTTTTGTCTTTTGTCCCTCAGGTCATCATTATGCTGGTGAATGCTTTGGAGCCGAGGTTGGTCACACGTGAAATTTGTATCCTGTGTGTCTGTGAAGTTCTTTTCTTCTTTATTTTAGGCAAGACCAATCTGTTCGGTCTTTCCTCACAGGTCATGTTTTCTAGGTTAGTGGACATTCCCATTGCTTCCCTCTGGTCACTGTATCATCACTCTGTGTGGGCCACATCTTTCTTAAAGGGTGATGCTCAATGGCTGGGCAATATTCAAAATAATTTTGAATTCTAAGTCTGTTTACCGGCATACTTCCTCCAAAATACTCAACAGCTACCTTTTTTCATCCCTTCTGTAGTATTGTCTTTTACACTGTTCCTCTGTAGGAGGGTCTGGTCTGGTACTAAGTCCTGTTTCATTGGCTTCATTCTCTTGCAAGAGTTATTTTCTCAGTAAACCCTTTTGGAAATCCATTTTGGGCTTTTGCTGGTGGTGGCGTTGTCTTTGGGGGAAGGTTGTTTGCTTTTTTTAAATAAAGTTCAAAGCAAAACCCTGTTTCTTCCAGCCCTCCTCCATGACTCCTGCTCTCAGCAGGGCTTTGTTTCCCAGGCCCAAGTTCAGAGATCCAGTCACAGCGACTACCAGCGTGAAGCAGTTTAAATGACCCCAGTGCTGTTAACTCTTTACCATAGTCCTTGGACTGCTTTTGTATTCCTCAAAAAGTTTGGGGCCTGTCTCCTCTTCCCGTTATTTGAACTCCCAGCAGAAAGGTAAGCCAGTCGTCACTGAGGCTAAACTCAGGATTCACAATAGGCCAGCTTGCCCAGTCATACAGGGTCATGACAATGAGGTAAGTAGATTTTCTCTGTTCATAATTTATAAATAGTATTTATTGGCATGGTTACGGGTGCAATCCCTCTAGGAATACATTGCCTTAGTTCAGTACAAGGAAATCATACAGGAAGGGAAAGGAGCAAAAGAAGTAGCCGTGAGATTGAGGTTAATGACCTCTGACAGTTTGACTAAAATAGTCAATGGCTATTAAAAGACAATTGCTGGACAATTCCTTTCAAAATCTCTGCTTCCTGGTAGAAGCAGAGTTTTCTTGCCAGCCAGTTTCCAAGGTGTGGTGTGGTTTTATTAGGAGAAGATTTAAAAGACTTCCAGCTTAAAAAGGGACTTGAGAAGGTACAGCTATTCATAACATTGTTCAGAGACATCTGAGATAGATGAATGACACATGGCCACGTGTTTGTCAAAAGGAGGTTTAAAGTCTTTAATTGCCTTCGGTAGACTTTTCATCCATTCATTTGTGCAGTCAGTTTTTGAACTCTGTAAACTTTTAGCATTCACAACATGTTGTCACAAGGAGCTCCATGGATATCTGTGTGCTGTGTGAACAAGTGGGATATCCCAGTGGGAGCAAGAAGCAAACTGAAAAGAGCAAGGTAAAAGTCAAGTTAAATGTCAGGTAGATTTGGAGTCATAGGAGAATGTACCAAGGAAAGGTACATTGCCCTTACAAAAAAAGCAATTGCTACATGATACCAAAAGTCACTTTGGTCACTTAGCTCTTAATAAAGCTAGATAATAAGAAGTCATATGGATGATGTACTAGAGACTATTCTTGAGGTGTAGCTCATAACCATATCGAGGCAATATTGTGAGAAATGGACTTGACTTTGCTGAAGACTGACAACTGCCTCTTAGCTGGGCTGATGACAATGCTGCTTCCTTCAGGAAGACCTTATGCATCACTGAAAGAAGGGAATTAATCTCATAAGAAAGGAAAATAAAATGCAAGGGGTAATCAAAAGACATAGATTAAGGTCTTTTGCAGTAGTTTGGAGACAGGCATAACAACATGCAAAGCTGTCAAATATAACACATTCAGAGTCCTTATATTTATATGTCCCCATTAGCATAGACCTGACATATCAGAAGACATACAACCCATGATATGAATGTGCTACTATGAAAATGAAACATGCTAAGGATTTGCGTAAATCTATAACAAATAAATGAAGTCACTGTACCCTAATCTTACTTCATGGAACAATCAACATGGTTTTAGTAAAACAGAAGAGTATCTTTTCTTTTAGGTGCCTTCTGAACAATTGATTCAATATAGAAATAAAATCTCTGAAAATTGACCTCTTCCTTTGATAAAGTGACTTTCTTTGGGGAGTCATAGGTCAATGACTGAGAGGTACAGAAATAACATAGCAGACCTTTGTTAGGAAATTCCTATTGGAAGAAATAATCCGGTGTTATAGTGAAGACTGCACAACAGAAAGCCTTTTTATTGGGAAAAACTCTGAAAACTAAAGTAAAAAAGGTTTTTCAGAGAAGTACCTGGTTTTGAAATATTCTTATCTTGATAGAGCCTACGTTTATATAAGCTGGATGTGTAACTGCAGGATGATTAATAAAGGTATGTTTGAAATTCCCCAAAAATAGCACATCAGACCTGTGACTGAACAAAAAACCAAAACACCCTTCGTTTGTGTTGTGAACTGTTACATTAATTTGTACATAGGTAAAAATGTGTACATGGAGGCACTTATACCAGCCCAAACAGGAACAGATCATCAATTTTTGGAATGCATGAGGAAATTCCTCTGAAAAATACATCTTAAATTTCAAAAATATACCATCACCAAAAGAATAAATCAATCTGAAATACAGATGTGGTAATGATATTTTTATAACAGGTGTAATTTAAATTACACTTCCAAGCACTAAACATAAAGTTTGATTCATTATTTTGCCCATCACAAGGCACCTTAGAAAATTCCTTTAATAACACACTGAATTATACTACCCGTTCAAATTATAAATTTTTTTTAAAGCCCAGAAGTAAGCGAAGCATCCTGTACCTTTGTTCATATCAGCTGGTGCCTAATTTAGTCAGGTGCCCTTCATGTCTCCTGCAGTAGACACTGTTAAAGCCAAGGGCAATGTATAATACAACCTCAGTGTAAGAAAAGAGCTCCTTGCACCTCTCTCTCCCCGTGTAAGGTTGTTTCCTTAGTATATTCTCAACAGCTATGCTCAGTCCAGTTTTAAAGGCTCAGTTATGGGGTTCTCCTTCTTTCTCTTGACAGGATCTTTTACAGTTGAATGGAAACTGAGGAGACTCAAGAGCCACATTCCACACTGAGAACCCCCTCAAGAGTTGTAATGTACCACAACATTTGTCAGACTGACCTTCTAATTGTGTTATTGAGACCTTCTTAAACTTAAATAATTCACAGTACTCTTCAGAAATTCTGAACAATGAAATATGAAATTAGAGTAATATTGTGACACGCTCTGCAGTTTTCACTGTATCAAAAACATCTCGGTAAGGGGAATAGTGAAGTTTGGTAGTGTGGTTCAACTGGGAAGAAGACAGCAGAGGGAGAGGGGGAGCAGAGATGAGCAGGTCAGCCTTTGAAGCTCACTCTAGAAGGAAATGCACCAGCTGGGGAGAGGTATCCCAGTAATGTAGAGTAGGTCTCTTTGTCCCTCACAGAGAGTCCTTAGGAACCAGCCGGGTAATTATTTATCTTGGGATAGGGTGATGGGCACTAATAGTAGCTCAGTGTCTCTCCATTGAAAAGATCCCAACCGCAGCATTTATTTCACACAAGAGAGAAGCAGCTTGCCAATTCTTAAAAGCTTGTGTTTAGGATTAAGCAAAGATGTGCAGGTGTAGCAGAAAGAAGGCCATAAGACCTGACTTAGAGGCTGGGCCCTCCTGCAGGACGTTGTGTAGTCTGGCTGGAGAGATGAGGATTCCAGGCTACTTGGCAGATTAGGGTAGTGAAGGTGGTGAATTACATTTAGCTGGAGACAGTGTTGGGTATGCAAAAAACGAGTGGGCTCTGGATCTGCACAGTGTCTTGGAGAAGCCACTGCTTTAGCTCAGCTGTGCCTTTCAGCCCTGGAAGAGGCCTCCTTTACATCATCCCACTTGTGGCTGTACCCATGCTGGCTCAAAAGCAGCAGACGATCTTGGCCTTTTGGTTTAAAAGGAAGGATGATGCTCCATTCCCTGTTGATACCTCTGTGGGGAAGAAATTCTTCAATTAAAAGTTAAAATGTCAGCAATTTATCTTCCAAATTCCAAGCTTGGTTCATTATGGCAGCACAAAGGAAGGGCTACAGCCTGGTTTATTTCTTCTGCTTGATTTGAAAGTACCAGAATTAATGGTGCATGTGGTGACATGGGCTGCTTGTGGAGATAAAGAGGAGATGTAGGGTTGAAATAAAAAAAGGTGACAGGTTTTAAAATGCATTCTCTATCCTCAGGGCCAAGACACTTTCAGAAGCAGTTTAGAGTCTTCCAGTCACTTTGTTTTGTAAAATACTAAATTATCAATAAAGGAAAGAGAGTTAAAAGTAGTTGGTGGACCATGACTTGCTGCCGGGAAGGTTTAACCATCCAGGAGATTGACTATGGCTTGCGGCCATGGAGGTTTAGACATCCAAGTAAAGGACAAAAGATGCAGAGCCACTGCAACTCAAAGCATTTCACAAAGGAAAATGCATAGAAGAAAAATACATTTGCAGATTTTTGAAAGTGTTTTCCTATCCCCCTTGCCTCTTTTTTCAGTTTTGCAGCCCTCATATTCAGAGTGGTCAAGAGCAACACATTACGTATCTTCCTTTTTTTTGTTCTGACCTTACTGTCCAAACAAAGTGCTCTGTGAAATCATCATATTCTGATGCTAATGACATTTCTAAACTTGGCCTAGGAAGCACACACCACTTCTAGGTTTCTAGTGTCCCTAAGTTTTGTCTCTTTCAGTTGTCAGTCATAGACGTTTCTCGGGTCACTTAAGCAGCAAGTCCCTGGGACTTGACTTATTTGACTACGAGGACATTTTCCACTGTGCAGGAGACCCACAAGAACCTAAGAGAAACCTCTATTGGCTGAAAATATTTAAGCCATGAATAAATGTTGAGATGGGATTACAATGACCATGAGTCAGACTGTTATTTGCAAGGCCTGCATCCCCATTAATAAACCTCCTTCTTTCCTGTCTGTGGACCCCCACAGATGGAGCTCTTAAGATGCCAGGGGCAAGGGGCTGAAGGAGTAGGACAAAATCAGAGCCCTTCTGTCTTGCTTGCTCTCCTTCATGCAGAACTGCCTGCTTCCCCGGGAGAAAGCCCTGCCGGCGTTGGCAGTGGTACAGGGGAGTTGAAGGGTGACAGCCCAGGGAGGCCATTCAAAAGTTGACAAAATGCAGTTGCCCAGGAGGAGTTTCAAACTCTCCGAGTGCAGCCATTGAAGACAGCCACCTTTTAATTAGCTGCTCTATTCCTCTTCAGCCAACAAGCTACGGCACTGCATAGCAAAACAGCAGACATACTCTTTGCTGATGCACGGGTGAAAGCAGAACTGGAATGAGAGCAGGAAACCTTATGCACTTTTTCAGTGCCAGTACCAAAAATGGTGACCAAAATAGGAGTAGAGAAAAGAAGAGTGAGAAGTGAAATCAACCAGCTTGTGTGGGCTCGATACATTGAAACACCTGTGGAGGTAAATGTGCAAACAGTGCCCAGCATCACTCTAGATTTCCTACACTTTTAAAGGAAAAAATGGGTTATATTTGGAGATGAGATAACTGTTCATAGTAATCAGATATCTTGATAAATAAGGCCTCACAGACTATGGATGATGATTTACATCTGATGTTACATTAACTTTGTCCTCTCACGTGACTGTCATTTAAACAAATGTAAACTCAAGGTGGTAAGTAGTCATTATGGGT
Source organism: Gallinago jamesoni (assembly GCA_025769975.1). Taxonomy (NCBI): domain Eukaryota; kingdom Metazoa; phylum Chordata; class Aves; order Charadriiformes; family Scolopacidae; genus Gallinago; species Gallinago jamesoni. The sequence goes on from JAOQGH010000001.1 coordinate 143,680,737, forward strand.
TTGCCTCCAAGGTCCCTTACAGTTCCTTTCCAGATTTTGATCCAGGCACCATTTTTTTCAGGTTGTTCTCCTTTGCCGCAGCATCTGCTTGGTTCCAGCATAAATACAACAGCAACAGGTGATTCACAGGTTTCTGTCCCTTTTTCCTGAGGATCTACAAGAGTGTGATCAGTTTTCAGCATATTGAGCTTTTGTTTATGTTGATAAGATAAATGAAGCTGTAAGAAACATAATTTTTTCATAAATCACCTTCAAACATCTATTTTTTGTGTTACTCTGTAATGCAAGGAACTTTTAGAAAAAGGTGCTGGCCACTTCCAATGAGAGTACAATATTAAATATTTATTTATGTTAATATTCACATCTCTTTGCCTTTCCAAGAATAACCTTGATATTATCCAATTATTATAAATAAGTCACAAATTCCATTAAAGAGCATGTCAACAATATGTCTATATTATCACATTTTGCTGTATCTTCCCATCTTCTGTGAAACTTTGAGTTGATAAAACAGAGAACATCTCCAAGCACAAGTCTGTAACGTCTTGGTTACAGGTGTTTCCTATATTTTTTTTTCTATATATTTTTTTTCTATATATTTTTTTCAAGTTACATCTGAATGTTATTTTTTAAATGATTGACGGTGCCAGTGAAGCTGTTGAAATAGATATTGAAAACCTTGATCCAGCAACCTAGAAGGCATCTGTTTGACATCCTGCCCTACATTCATCCCTTTGCCTTCCATGGACAACCCCAGCACCTCTACTGTGGTCCTACTGTGAAGAGGGCAGATCCTGCAAACCCACAGGCAAATCCTTCTGACTTCAGCCCAGCCCATGGACTTCAGAGGGTCTCTAAAACATATAAATGCCCTTTGCACACAAATCAGTGAAAGCTTGGGTTTTCTAAGCTTATAAGTTTATAAGCTTGTATTTTTCCAATAGAGAAAGAACTAATAGAAGTGAGTAATAAAGATTTATTAGCATGACTGAACAAATGCCTGAGCAACTGATATATGGTAAAAGCCTGAAGGTTTCAGAAAGGCCATTGTTAACACATACCACCTCCAGTGAGTACGGAAAGGATACGGTTTATATACCAGACAATGGTAGAAAAATTGCTGTAGTTACTTCTTTGCAAAGAAACTTAAGAAACTATGCTACTGATAATTTTCACATGACTAAGCCATCTGCCTTAGTACAGAGGTACCAGACTCGAAAGAGAGTGAGACACTAACTGCTAAGTTTATGAATTCTCCGACAGTTACTTAAAACTGCTTTTCCATGTGCAGTAATGCCTCAGTTTTAGGAGGTGGGCCATCTGTCAGGAGATCAGCTATAAAGGTGGGAATCTCCATTTCCATTTGCACAAAACCTTCAGTCCTGGCTTTGTTCCATGTTGAGGTTTCAAGTCTTAAGCCTGATTGTTTCAGGAAAGGCTGCTACATTGCCTCGCCATCATCTGGGTCACTGGGAGGCTTGAGGAAGGGCATGATGACTGGCAGAAAAGCCCTGTGGAGATGGAGTCAGTGAAAGGTCCTTCTTTGGAAAAGGCGCATTTTTTGAGAGCTCATGGGATATCACTTCTTCATCCTCCATGGCAGCAGAAGTTTGAAAGTATCAGGGATTTATGGTGTGCAAACTGGTCCCAAAGGATACAGATTAGCAGGACAGGGTGCAGGAGGCTTTAAAAAATGCCTGGTGAATGAAACATAATTGCACACAGCTAAAGCTGTCATATTGCTGTAACTCCCTTATATAGGCATATCTATTTCTATTTAAATATGTATAAAGACAGGGTTATGCATCCCATTAAAACATGTTGTTGGGTTCATAAATTCATGAGCCATACCACAAGTCCTTAGTGGGACTCAGAGCCAGTAGGAATTTTTTTGTAGCTAAGTGTAAATCTTTTTGTTTATTTTGACTCTTTCTTCATGCATTGATCCTTCATGCATTGATTCATGGCAACAGTGGTCACTCGAGGAGTGGGAAGCCTCTATCTGAGGACAGCCTGTGTTTACTAAGCCAATGGTACTTCAGGAGGAGTACATATGATACTACTTATATTTGCTAATGAAGGTGGGCCATCATTACTGCCTCGGGAAACAAGGAGGCACTGATTATCTTTCTTACCCTGCCAGTATTTAATGAGAAATGCACAAATATGTCTTGGCATGTGGGCCACAACTGCTCTATGTCAAGCAAGTACTCTAGCTCCTAAAATACAATGACCTCTTGCAACGTACTCCATCTCTTCCACAGTCTCCCTGTGTTTGGTGAAGCCTTTATAGAAAAGTGCTAGCTGCAGTATACTTTGGAAGGAAAGATGGGGAATTTTTTCCCTATAAAGGAGTTAAAATAGATAGAGGTACCTGCCAGCAGCCTTTGGGGATGTACCTAAAACTTGGAGTATAGAATTGCTGTAAACTGCTCTTCATGGTACCTTCTCATCATACTCAACATTTGGGATGCCATGTGAGAAGGCCTGACTCCATATACTCTGCATAACAGTCCCTGCCTCTGTTTTAGAGATCTGAATCCAATCTAGACAGAACTTGTCTAGTTCAGCTTATGGGCAATTCAGATTTTACTCTGAGTTGAACTAGAGTTCAAATTTTATATATATCAGATTGCTGCCATGCCTGTGTGCATGGGTTTTGTCCATGATAAACACAAGGTCATTCTCCACCTCACTGGAAAAAAGGTCTTATATTTGAAAAATTATAATAAAGCAGCGTAAACAATGGGAATAAAACAAGAATTGAGACCAGGATTCCTGCTATAATGCAAGCAACTTTTGAAAGCTGTCAAATAAAAATGCACATTATTCTAGTTTCTGATGTATTTAGGTTGTTCTTTCTGAAAACAAACATTTAATAATTTTAATTACTGCAGAATGCTTATAAATCTAGAGGACTTCCACACAGCTGAACAAAACTGTCTTCATCAGTCTGGGAGATTATGGTCACCTGTTGACAAAAAGCTTAATCTAACCCAGCCTTCAGAGGCTTTTAATCATCAGGAAACCATTCACGTGCATGAATGGGCGTGTTCAGCTCTGCTTTGGACATAAATGCCTGCCATTTTTTTTTCCCTTTTAACTACAGTGCACCATAAATAAACATGAAGTATTTCCTTCCCAGAGCACTTTGTTCCATTTTTTACTTCTTACTTAGACATTTGGTTTTTTAACTAGAAGCTACTTATTGATTTATAAGCTGCAATTTTCTTATTGTGTTAAAAATTTCCTGCTGTACAGCATCCTACATTTCCCCTACCAAGCAAAGGATGCCAGGTCTTTAATCTTAATATTACCTTCTCATCTATTTATATATGACAGTTGTTTGTGGAAACTCCTATCCTTTTCATTTTGATGAAGAACACCTTTAGGAGAATGCGTACAGTAAGCCTGCTGTGTATGTGCTGTTTGTGCAGCACCCAGCACGTCCTGGCTTCTCCTTCAACGATAAAAGATGGATCGATGCCTACTTTAGAAACCCTAAACTTAAGGAAAAACACAAACAGAAAGAAAGGAAATGGGACATGAAATTCTTAACTGGGTTCGAGGTTGGCCATGTCCTGCTTACTCAAGAGGCTTTTGTTTTGATTTTCTCCTCTGGAAATGTGGCCGAAGCAGTCATGCTGCCTGCAAGTGGTTTTTGAGAGGTGTCTCACTAACAGCTTTTGAACCCTGGTGAAAGGGGTACCCCTGGGCTTCAGCTCAAAGCACCCAACACAAGTGGCTGAATACCCCCTGAGACATTTAGGGTGTATAAGTACATCATGAGGGACAGAGGGTCATGCCCAACCAAGAGGCGAAGGCAAGACCTCAGCAGAGGAAGGAGAATGCCAGAGGAAGGATTTAGAGAGAGTCAGGAGGGAGACAGGTAATAAATGCTGCAGCCTTTTAACTCCTCAAATAGCAACTGTGCTCTCAGCAAGACATAAAATGACCCCAAACTTATGGTGACTTTACAAATAAAAGATAACTTTTTAATTAATTCCATGGTGAACAAGAGATAAATAAACGCTTTTTTTCCATAATGATGATGTGTGTTTGGTTGTGCTCTCTTGCTGCCTAAATCAATGGCAGGCAGAGTGCCGTGGCGCTCTGGCAGTGCTTCTGGAATTGGATTATCTCCCTTCCTCCACTTTGCATCACAGAACAATCGCTCTTAATTTTGCATCCTACCTGATTATTAGCTGCTGCGTCTGATCATGTTCCATCTCTTCACTCATCTACTTTTCATCCTTTGTGTTGCCTCTCTATAATTGCAACAGACCTGCCTCAAGGTCCCAGATTATTTCCTATTGTCTTCAGGTGCAACAGATTGTTTTGGAGATTTTGATGGCTCCACTTGTCTTATGGCTGTTCATCTCTTACCTGAAGCTCTGGCTTTGTGAGTTCTGACAATTCCCAAGAACAGGAGTAATTTCTACAGGCACTGGTGATCCAAACGTAATCTCAGGGGATGAAGACTCTGAACCAGTAAACTTCATGTGGCGACAGTCTTCAAATAGCTCATCAGGCCCAGCAGTGAAGGTACTATGAGCTAGAAAATGGAAATCACAGTTTTGGTACCATGCTGCCCTGCCTGCCTTCAACAGGGCAAATATAAAACTCAGCGGTGGTTGCCAGCCTGCAGATGTTATGATTTGGCATCATAGTCCAGAGGCATTGGCATAGTATAAGCAGTGTACAGCACAGGTTGTAAAATGCACTCATGAGAAATGTTTCATATATGCAGTTATTGCCTTCTAAAAATCGTCACACCAACTCTCCACACAGCCAGACAGGAATTGCCTCAAAGTCACTGAAGTAAATACTTTCCTTTTTTAAATCCTAGGAGACAGCCAGCCCTCCTTGCCAGGAAGATGATTAGGCCATCACTTGTAGGCTGGAGCAGAAGAAAGGAATAAATGAAAGAGATAATAAATCCATCTATTCATATTACAGATCATGAAAGGGGGAAAACTGGCAAGCACCTGGTGTGTAAGGAACTGGGTTGGAAGTTGGGAAACAAGCAAGAAAGAGTTTGACCGCAGCCAGACTTGTCTGGAGGAGCAAAAATACCCAAAATGCCTAAATACTGCAAGTATCCTACACAATTAGATAGCAAATACTGAACGAAAGTAAAGTTCATATTGACTGAGTTGTTAGTTCACTAAATACCTAGCAGCAGCCAGCTCTGAGCTGCCGTGCTGAGCACAGCAGCGCCGGAAATTTCAGACAGGGAAACTGAATACCGAGTCTGTATTTCTGCTATCGATTACTTTGCTCTCATTTATAAATAATGCTGGGTTGCCTAGGTTGCCAGTTAGGAGCTCTAAGACTATCTAGGGTGATATCTCATTCCTTTAGAAAGACTTGGTTTAATACGTTAGATGCTTTAAAGGGCGTCACTGCAGAAAGAGACAACAAAGCAACAAAGCAAGAATCAGTTGCATGGGATAAAATGAGTTTTCACGCTTTATCAGGAGGAATCTGAGATCTTCTGCCATTTTTCCTGGGTGAAAAGAGAGATAACTACCTCCCAAATGGTCAATCAACAAGATGTTGAGCTCAGCTACAGAAATGCTCCGGCATTGTGTACCCTGGTTCTAGAGTCACATGCACTGAATTGAGAAAGCAAATCCACACATCCTGAGGAGGCCTGTGATACAAGAGCTGGCACTTGGCAGAAGTATGTCTCTGATGTAGGAATATGCAGTACACCTACACCTACATGAGCACACCTGCCCATATGCACAGTGTTCAAGGACCAGTGAGCTTGGTTTAGACGAGGTAAATTAAGTACAGGGGTTTGCGTGTGCAGCTACAAATGAAAATCCTCTTATGCAGCTGTTTTCCTGTTCAAATCTGGAATAGCTTTGGCCCCTCTGAAATTGAGACCCCTTTAAGTGAGATAGATATCTACTGTTCTTTCGCACTTCAAAATGGACACCAGAGGCAGCAAACTGATGGTTTTCGCAGTCTCTACATTATGAATAACTGTAAGGCCCTTTTCTTTTGCAGGTTTTTGTTAAGTGATATGCAGATAACATATCTGTCCATACAACAGCCTTGTGTGATAACTGTGCCTGCAATGCAGGGACGTTCTTCCAGTTGTTTATGAGGAAGAGAATTGCCTGGGAAAGCCCTGCTCAACCCATGTTTTAGCCAATGAAATGTTTGGATGTTTCTTAAATTGTGTTATTTATCCTCCTTTTTACTTCCCTCAGGAGGATTTTTATCCTTGTTTCCCCTGGAACTGAGACTTGTGCAATTGTGTTGCCTGTCAATCCCCTGTAATAACATTTGGACGCACCAGCCAAACGTCATCTCACTTGGCAGACAGTTGGACCTCTCAAGAATAGCACAGCTGGGCAAAGAGGCAACCACATAATGAAGGGAGAGGGAGTAAGTCAGTGTATTCACTGCAGAAGGGTTTCAAGGAGAGATCAACCACACTGAGAGGCACCAGAGAAGTTACACAGCAGGTAGAAACACGGGGAACAGCCTCTGCTGAGGCTGCTCATCACAGAGCAGCTTGTCTGAGGAGCTCCAGATTCCCGGATGGACTGTTCACACTGACAAAATCAAGTACCTGCCTGCATGTAAATTCACAAAAAGATGAGGTGTGCTGGACTAGTTCATTCCAGCTCAGTTTTATTTTATCTTCAAAATCAGATTTGTTCTTCTGCAAATGATTTTAATTGACGGTGTCCAGGAGGCAAGCCTGGAACTGTGTCCTTCAGGAATCAATTACTGAGTGCTTATAGCCAGCCACTTATAGGAAAGGGATATCTAGTAAAAAGTAAGCTAGCTTCTTCCTCTCTTGTCATGAGTTGTGCTTCTCAAACAGTCTATATCATTATACAGAAGAGGACAGCATTTCTTCTCCACCCAGTCCATATCACAGAATCACAGAGTAATATGGGAAGGGACCTCTGGAGATTATCTAGTCCAACCCCCCTGCCAAAGCAGGTCCACCTAGAGCAGGTTAGACAGGAACATGTCCAGGTGGGTCTTGAATGTCACCAGAGAGCATATAGAGTAGTCATACCTAACACAACTGGTGCTCTACTGCGTGGTTTTCTAAATGCAAAGCAAATATGCTGATTTGTGTCACAAATATTGTGTCACAGTATCTCATCAATGTCCTGGAAATTGTGAAGCCCCCTGATGGAAATTATGGTGGGCTGCAGGTATAAAAAGGGAGAAGCAAAGTTTTCCATCAGAACCTAGCAAAGTGACACGCAGCATCCAGTAATACCCTCCCAGCAGCAGGTTAGTGATGATTGCAGGGGGACCTTCTCCCAGCAGGAAACAAAGCTTTACACTTCTTGATTATGAAAGGACATCTGATAGCCCAGATTGGTCTACCAGGCAATCTATCATTTATTTATTGGGCTGTAATGGGATTGAATAGCTGTCAGCCCCTTCTGGCTACATCCTGCTTTCTGCTCTGCAAGTGACTGATAGGCACCATTAATATTGTGGTGGACAGATACATTGATTTTTAGGGGGAGGAGATGTTTCTGGAGTTGAATACTATGTGCTTCTCCCCACATCCGGAAAGCTATGGCAAAACTGGAAAAAGTGTGGAGATGCATCAGGATGCATCTGTGCATCAGCAGTGGGGATGATCAAAGGCACCAAGTGGCATCTGCACCGGAAACCCCTAAATCGAGGAGGGCTCTTCTGATTGAAGAGGAGATGAGTGAGGATGTCATGATGGATAGGCCATGAATAGCAGAAAGAAACCAGCAAGGGACAGTTGCTGGCTTTCTCCTCTAATCCAAGAATCACAGGACAGCAAGCGAGCCTGTCAGGCAGCAGTTTTAAAGGACAAAAAATACCGGTGTACCTAAAATGCAGCTAATATGTGGACTGCCTTGCCAGAGACCTTTTGTACATTAAAATGTCACCCAGGCTCAGAAAGCCCCCATACCTGCTGAGGCACCATCCCTGTAGGTATTTAAAAGACAGGTAGACGTAGTGCTTAGAGACATTGTTAATGATAGTTTTTATCAGAGTTAGGTGGATGGCTGGACTAGATGATCTTAAAGGTCCCTTCTGACCTAGACAGTTCTATGATTCTATGATTCTATCATCACTGGTTCAGGTGTTAGAAGTGTCCTTCTGTCCCCTTATCCCTCAGGGGCATTTGGATCTTCGTCTTACACCCAGACATGATGGCAGGCAGCTGGATGAAGGTTGTCAGGAGCCTCACAGCTGCCTCCCACCCCCAGTCCAGTCCATGGTGGCCACTTGAGCACAGGGATGCTCTGGGGCTTTCTGCCACATGGCACATGGCAGGGCTGGATGAGACCAACAGGGAGTCCTCATGTGTCTCACTGGGAGAGTGGTCTCAGGATGCCAAGCAGTTCTCCATTCGTGGGTGTTGAACTGAGAGCCCCCACAGGGCTCAGCCACTTGAGCAGGGGAAAAACCCACACTGTATCCACTCTGTCATGTCCTGCAAGCCATTTGTACAAAAAAAAAACCCAAAATAATAATTTGAATGCAAAGCATATGTGCTGGAGAGACCATCCCCTCATCCCAGCTTCTGAGCTCTCTCCTGGAGCCTCAAGCACACAGGATCATGTTCAGCGATTTTGGCACCTAGTATGTGCTCTGGTGACACCTTATATGTTCTCCTCAGGTTACTTCTCAAATATTCAGATGTATGTTATTTAATGAATCCATCAGTTTGGTGGCAACTGAAAAGCCTGTAGGAAACCAGCCCTGAGAGCCAAAAGGGAAGGACACTGCAAAAGCAACACTGAACAGCATCCTGCTGGAGTCAACTGCAACCATGACCTGGAGTTTCTGGATTTCTGTTGTAAGAGCCAACATCTGTACTACTGTTCCTGGAGGAAAATAAGAATAATGTATTGTAGGAAAGCAAATTATAATTTCCTGAATCTAATGTATTAGCTAAGGTCACTTTTCTTCCTTGTGTAAGACTTTTCTCAGAGTTAACGGAGGTGGTGTATGTAGGGCCATCCCAACAGAGTTAAAGAAATTGGGTTGTCTTTAGCCATCTGAACTTAGAAAACACATTAAACCAATGAGAGAACAAGACAAGAGGGAAAATTTCTTCATTTCTAGTATTTAAAAATGCATCTAAAATAATTAAAACATAAAAGCATTTTACTTTCACATATTCTCTGCATGACTTCTATTTCTTAGAACCCAAGAAGTAACAGACAATAGAGACCTTAGATGTCCAGTCCGTATCCTTGCTGATGAAAGTGTTTGGCAGTGCTTGCCCTGTTGGCTGGGAGGCTGTGCTTTTAGTACTGTCCTTGAAAGACTCTTCCTTACCCTCTCCACTCTGCTCCATACTGCTGCTGGAGGCCAGAACAAGCCCTCCTGGTTGCTCCTGCTCCTCACTATACAACACACTCCGTGAAATTCTACCCAGTCTTTGCTACAGTGAGCTTACAGTTTCAGAAGCTGTTTACAATTGATCTGAAAGCCTGTGGATGAAGTTCCCAAGAAGAACATGAGCACATAAAATGTTGATACTCAGTACTTCATGCCTAGGTCCAGAGAGTTTTAATATCCCTAGCTTTCAGCCAGTAAAGTCCTTTAAGTGTCAGTAAAAACAGCTTCAATGGAAAATGAACCTTACTTTAGAATATAGAAGGTTCTTTTAATAGTCATGCCCTTTCTGCAAGGTGACCAATAATGAATGGTCAAATACAGCAGTACCAAAATCTCTGCCTTTCTGCTTCCTGTCTTGTGCTAAGGACATCGATACAGGTGTGTCCTCACCCTCAGAAGCAGGCCTGATTTTGCTGGAGGGTCTTTCCATGGCAGCTATTACTCCCAAGTTCAATCAATGTCCTGACAGGCTTCTTCATCTGCCGCTCTTCACGCTGAATCTGTGGGCTCATGATGCTGTCCTGGAAATACAGTACCAGATCACCATCTGCCATCTCATCTATTCTCACTGTCTAGGAGGAAAGCTTATATTGACCAAATTAGCCCTTAATCCTTCAGATCAGTGCAATGGCACATGCACATCCTTAAAATGTGTAGCTTGAAAGGCAACTGCTAACAGCTACCTCACACACTCAGCTTTTACTCCATATTGTGCAGGTAGGAGAGGGGGATCAATGCTGTATGGTATACTGAGCGCTACTGACTATTGATCCCCTTGGCCATCTGACTGAAATGACATCGATTTATAAATATATTTGCAGAAATGCTTAGGAGGGAGCACACACATGTGCATGCATTCCTCATGGACATGAATACAGCAAGGAGAAGTGCCATCAGTCTATACCCACAGTACCCTTTCCATACCCCCAGCAACATAGGACCCAAACAACTAGACTTAGTGTTTTGATGGAATGAGACCACATATGAGTCAGTGATGGCAGTGTATTTATACTAGTGATGGCAGTCTATTCTGCCCAGTATGTCTAGGGGCGTGGGAGCTCCGGGTGAGTATTGGTATCCATGAGCGAGTCCTGCAATGAACTGTTGGAGATGTAAACAGGAATTCAACTAGGAACACTCTGGACCTTGACAAAAATTATTTTAGATTACTTCCTAAATAAAGCAGAGTTTTAGCAAGCCCACTTTTTTCAGACACTTAATAGACAGTAAAGACTTTTCAGCATATGCATTTCCAGCAAGCATGTGCTCGCTTGCTGAGCACAAGCACCCCCTTTTTTATGGGGGTTTTGGCTGGCAGCTTACAGGGAATGCTGCCATCTGAGCACAGGCAATGCACTTTGCTTTGTGCTCTGGGCCATGGCAGCCCCTCAAGCCATTGATGTGACTGAGATGGAAACCTCCAAAACCAGCAACTTTAGCACAGCCTGTGAGGTAAGACAGCTGTCACATCTAGGAAAAAGGCCAGATGTCCCCCTGCAAGAAGCACCTCTTAGGCAGCAGCCCAAGACAGATGAAGTTGGTGGGAGGCAAACAGCAGCAGGATATGTGGTGGGAGAGGAAACTGGGTGGACCTCAGAGCAGGACCTCAGAACAGTAGGAAAAGCAAAGGAGAAGACAAGGGAGTAGAAAGTGAAACACCAGAGAGAAACAGAGCAGCAGACAGAGGAGGAGGGAGAAAGCACGTGTAACCTCAACAGGAAGCAAAACTGTGTTCTTTGCTATCCTCAAGGTGCATCAAAAGCTTTCCTTTCTCACCCAAAGTTCATCAACTTCATCCAGTTCTCAGTGCCAAGCTCTGGGCTCCTGAGGATATGTGTATTCTGGTGATGGGATGTGATGGAACTGGAAATTACCCACATTTCCCCAATTTATTGGCCATGAAGGTGCAGTTGTTCATTGTAACCAGGGCGACTCTTGCTGTGAGAGGCCCTGGCAAAATGCTCCTGTGGCTCTGCAGCGCCTGAAGGGTGAGGCTGGGAGAGATGAGGGGATGTGAGAAAATGCTAGCAAAGCTAAATCCCAATGCCACAGGGCAGCTGCAGCCCCCACCATAGCCCCTAAAGCTGTGGCCAGGGCTGCAGGCCAGGTTGCTGTCCCAAAGATTGAAGGCAAAGATGTTTAACAACACCAATCCTGGTACCGACCCCTGAGGAAGGCCACTCCTCACTGCTTGCCACTTGGACATCAAGCCCTTGACTGCAACTCTTTGAGTGTGGCCATTCGGCCAGTTCTTTATCTACTGAGTGGTCCATCAGTCAAATCCACATCTCTCCCATGTTTTGACAAGGATGTCGTGTAGGACAGTGTCAAATGCTTTGTGTAAGTCCAGGTAGATGATGTCAGTTGCTCTTTCCTTATCTACCAACTCTGTAATGCTGCTGTAGAAGGTCACCACATTTGTCAGGCACAATTTGTCCTTAGTGAAGCCATGTTGGCTGTCACGGATCACCTCCTTATTTTCCGCATGCCATAGCATGATTTACAGGAGGATCTGCTCTATGATCTTTCTGGCTACAGAGGTGAGGACTGACTGACCTGCAGTTGCCCAGGTCTCCCATTTTTCCTTTTTTAAAAATGGGGTTATGTTTCCTCTTTTCCAGTCAGTGGGAACTTCACCAGACTGCCATGACTTCTCAAACATGATGGATAGTGGCTCGGTTCCTCCAGGACCTGTGGATGGATTTCATCAGGTTCCATGAATTTGTGCAGCTTCAGGTTCCTCAGATGGTCTTGAACCTGATCTTCACCTACAGTGGGCAGTTCCTTGTTCTACCAGTCACTGCCTTTACCTTCTGCAACTTGGGCAGTAGGGGTAGAACACTTGCCGATGAAGACTAAAGGCAGAAAAGTAAGTAATTGAGTAGCTCAGCCTTCTCCCTACCCTAGGTAACCAGGTCTCCTACTTCCTTCCAGAGAGGGCCTACATGTTCCCTACTCTTCATTTTGTCACTGACATACTTATAGAAGCCCTTGATGTCTCTGGCTAGATTTAGTTCTATTGGGGTTTCAGCTTTCTTAACCTGATCTCTGGCTGCTCCTACTATTTCTCTGTATTCATCTCAGGCTACCTTTCACCCTCTGTAGGCTTTCTTTTTCTGTTTTTTTGTCCAGGAGCTTGGAAACCAGGGTTTGGGAACCCCCTCACATGCAGTTGTGCTGGCTGACTGGTGGGGGGCAGCAAAACATTGGGGAACTCTAGACCCCAGCTCAGCACAGCCCGTGTCTGGCGTCAGTCATCCTTTCCAAAGGTAGTCGACAGCCTTCCTACCCACCTAGTTGCCCCTCTTGTTCACCTTCAGAGCCCAGCATGTGTCCACACAGGCCAAAAATTGTTAAGTATCCCCAAGAGTGCCCTGACTCAGCTCAGGTCTCATGACCTCTTGCTGAAAGTCTCTGTGTCCTGTTACCCGTCCTCAGAGCCACTCATTCATTTATCGATAATGACATTTTGCTATATTGGCATTTAAAGTGACTTTACTGAGTCAAGAAAAAGCAGCTGCTTACAGGGGCACAGTCACTAAGGAGGCAGAAGTCAAAGATGATCAACGAGCCTCCCTTAAAGAGGGGTGCTCTTCTGGGGCCATCAGAAGAAACAGCCTGCTCAGGTCTGTTGCCTTTGTGTACTGAATGATGCTGTTGTTATTGCAGCTGAAGAAGGGAGGCTGGGCTTGGATTTTAGGACATTTTAGTGCTCCCAATATAACTGAGGTCATGACTGCCCATATGACAAACCAGAACAGCCACTAATGCAGGGGTTATTCAGGGATTTGTCAGTTCTACCTCTGCCACTGATTACCCGTGTGACCTTGGGCACATCTCTGAGCATGTTTTTGCCTCCATTCCCAACCTGAAAACACTGATGACAACCTTCCCCCCCACCAATCCTCACTGGAGTATTACAAGGTGGTAAGATGCCACAGTGGTGGGACCCATGTATGTAGCTGCAGTACAGAGCTCTGGCAATGGGAAATGGGATTTCCTGTGGATCTACAAATCTTGGGAGTTCAGCAGTAGGGCAGTAGTTCAGACCAAAGTCATGATGGGGCTTCCCTAAGAACAGGCATGAGCTTTAAGGGATTTTCATCTAAGTCTGAATTTAGCTTGAAGACATATGTCAGCTTCCCAGATCTGAATTTTGCAGATCACTTTTGCTTAGCTAAAAGCATGCACTGCTGGGTACCCCAGGGATCTGGCCTCTCCAGGATCCAGCTGCAGCCTACTGCTTCCCTCCTCTAGTCTCTGCACTGCTCTTTTCATGGCCTGTCAAACAGGGATACAAAAGTAAGACTCTCCTGGATCCCACCTTGATTCGATCTGGGTTGAGACTAGGCTTGCTTCTCAGCAAAGAGAAAACTTCCAAATCTGACTAAGGCATCTGACATGGCTCCCCAGACACCACAATAACATCGGTATTCATTCTGGGACCACTCTGTGTGCACACACACAGCTCCTCTCCTGCCCTGGCAAACCCTGCGTGAGCAGAGTGACAGGATCAGGGTCTACCCTTACACCTAGCCTTGGGAATTCAGAAATAATTCCAAATAAGTAATTCTTACTCAGCATCAGAGAAGCTAAATTATGTGTTGTTCTTCCACTGGCTCTGCAGGGAGCCCTGAATGGTCACGTAGATGCCCTGTCTCCATGCCAGCGGGCAGCCAGCATGAACACATCCATGTTCTATCCACTTTCAGCAAGGCACAGGCACCTATATGCCTAAGGTACAGAGCCCCTGAGTTACCGAAACACTTAAGTTTCTCTGAAACACTGCAAAGTATATTCACAGCTGAGAGCAAGAGCAGGATACAAAAAAAAAAAAAAAACCACAACAAAAATAACAGCAGAGACAGCGAGACCTTTTGGAGGTCTGTTTGTCCACTGCATGAGCAGGAAGAGCCAAGGATATAACACAGGTAACTGAGAAGAGAAAGGACTACCACTGCTCACCAGCCTAACTTCCCCGTGAGCCGTCCTTGAGATGTCTCTCTTCTCTCTTCTCCATCATTCTGCAGTGGAGCACTTGGAGAATTTTTGTAATCCTCTCTGCTGTCATTAAGATATTTCTGCACTTTAGTGATTGAAGTGAAGAGAATTTTTATTGGATTTCTGTGTATCCATGGTTACACTTAGGACAAGCCTTAATGTTTTTCTAAACTGAAAAAAACCTCTTTGGCTAATTCCCTGACTTTCTAACTGGAAAGTATCTTGTTGCCTGTCATAAATAGTAGTCATGATGTCCTCTCTTATTGCGCCTTTTTTCCCCTGGTTCTGCTGTGCATCATTCCACTCACTCTGTTTTTAGCTGAGCGCTATTACATGAGGCACTTTCCAAATGATCTATTATTACCAAGCTGCATTTCGAGCTGCGAGGTCAGACTTCGCTTGTAACAAAATGAATTGTTAAACAGAAGTGGGTAAAACAACAAAAAAGGGCACCACCTGCAGACATGTCAGTGATTTGGGGCAATCAGACAAAAAACCCTGAGTGATCACTCCTCTGGACAGCAACTTACGCCACTGTTGAAATCAGTTATTTAGAAGATATTACCTACTCACTTTTCTTCATTTGGAAATAGTATTCAGTACAGTCCATGATAGGTTATCATACCGTCTTTAACATCTGATTCCCTGCCACATTGCAGCCTGAAGTCTTCATCACGGCTTTGTAGCTACAAGATAATTTGTTCATCCTGGGTGTATCCTGGAATATAACATACAGCTGTGTATGTCAACAGAATGTTGTCAAAATATCCTGACTACCTGCTCGGTTTCACTCACTGAGCAAAAAAATGTAATCGAAAGCCCTGAAACTGTAACTCTAAACTTGGAAGATGAATTTATGGTTCATTTTCATGCCTAGCTGAGAACCTGGCGAGGGAGGAAAATAAAAATAGTAGAAAAAACCTACTTCTGGACATATGTGTTTCAGGACTGGGAAAAAAAAGAAACCTGTCAAGAATTATCAAACATGGTTGTGTGAAAATATCATTTTGGCAAGTCTCTTGATTACTCCATGCCTCTGTGTCCCTCTCTGTAAGCACGCCACAGGGGTGTTGGCCCTTGTTTGGAGAATGCTTTAGGGTCTTGGATAAATGTTGCTGTGTATGAAGCAGGGCTGTCACCCTTTAAGAGAACTGGACCCCCAGGCTGCCCTCCTCAGGCCACCAAAATGCCAGATTTGCAGGGCACCCAGGTGCGGGTTCCTCACTGCCAGGTGCAGCCAGCTAAATTAGATCTCAAACACATCTTTGCATCAGTCTCATAGTTTAGGAACAGAACGAGTTCTTTATAGCAACCGCGATACATTTTGAGAGCCAGGGCTGGTATTCACAGGTATCTCCACAGTAGCTAATTCCAAATTCCAGGACTTCATAATGGTGCCTTGGGATCACAAGCTCCATTATCCATTATGGGTGCTGATCCCAGGCACTCGGATCAATATGAAGCAGCACTGATACTTAAATTCTGATGCATAGCCATATTCTGAAATGTTCCCATCTCAGCAGGAAGACAACTAAATGTAAATGTGCCATAAATGCTCCTAACCCATCTGAGTGAAACACCCAGTTTCAAAATTGTTTTTCTCAATGTGGTCTGCCCTTGAAATGTTGATTGAGCCAGCATTTGTATTAATGGCATCTCCATTAAAACTGTTCACCCTGTCTCTCTGAAAACGCAATTTTCTAAGACTTGTAGCCAAATAGCCAAAAGTGCAACTGTTTGATCCATAGCCATGTACCTTTTTAATAACAGGTCCCTAAATATAAAATTGCATCAGAAGACAGTGTAGCTTAGACCAGTGGCTTAATAGCTCCACAAGTAGGCACAAAGAGACTGTTTGATATTCAAACCTACTTGTGCTCAGCCTTTGTCCTCAAACTTCCCTTGCCTCTTCTTTTCTGGAGGATCCCTCCATAGCACTTAGAGTCCCACTATCAGGAAAAATCTAATCATTTTTTCCCAGTTACAGACATTTACTGGAACAAGAGAAATATGTTTGCTTCTGGGTAAAGACTGAATGCATCATTTTTTTCCTTTTGCTCAATCATTTAGGCATCGTTTTAAAATGCCTCTCAGCACGCATGGTTCAGGAGATGTGCAGAGGGAAGTTTCTAGTGGTTTCCAGAGATGTGTGATAATGTGCAGCTCACCAAGGACCACCTTGGAAGCTGTTCCCTCTACGCTGCACCCTCTTGGGCATCCCTGGAAGGATGTTGTGGTGGCTGTCTGTGCCACCACCCTGCTACTGCTGTGTGTATGGGTGCAGGACAGAAGCAACACAGTGCCATTTTCACCCCTCCTGCCACAAGGGGAGGTGAGAGGTGACTCTTCAAGAAACAACCTGAGCTGATTTTGGGGTCCCTTATAGCATAGTACCATTACATCATGCTTTTCGATAGCTCAGAATACTTTATTCAACACAAACAAGTATCTCTTCATGCAGCGACAGGAGCCATGTCACTTAAAAGAGCATCTGTCTGTTGTTATAACAAGGCCAGGAGGACAGCTGAGCAGCTCCAGAGGGACAGGGAGTGCAAGAGGATGTCTGCATGCTGAAGTGAGCTCATTAACAGCTAAACAGCCACTGTGGTTATACTGGAAGATTGCTCTACGCTTTCTAGCTGGCTTCATTTTCTTGTATCAGCCTGCAAAAAATGCCTTTATATAGATACTAAAAAAAAATAATAATAATTTTTATACATATATATATATATATATGTATTTCATTGACACCAGTAGCAGAAATGAGGCCTATAGGGATTTAGCTCTTAAGAAATATGGTATTACTCAGATTGACAACAAAAGGAGGAATCAGCTCTGCATACTTGAGGAAATTTTTCAATGAGTATGAGGGGCATCTGTAAAAGCAGATTTTCCCAATGGTATTTTAACACCCACAGCTTGAGACACTGCTTTCCACTCAGTATTGATTTCTCACATGGTTAAAGCTGACCTTTCCCTGCTCAGTCTGATGCAGGGTTAATATCCAAAACAGCACACCCAAAGGCTTTGTAAACCCACCGCATGCAGACAAACCCTGTTGCCCCCAGGTGATCGCAGCTGGCTGGTCCTCACCTCTCTTGGGCTCTCTGTGGGCAGGGCAGGAGTTTTCAGTGCCTGCAGAGGACCAGGCTCTGAAGCTGTGATAAGAAAGACAATCGTCTTGTCACCTTGGTCTGGCAGGGTCCCACCATGGCCAGGGGGTGTCCAGCTTTGGCTGTGTCATGGCTTAACCCCAGCTGGCAGCCAAGCCCCACTCCCCCCACGGCAGGGCAGGGGAGAGAATCAGAAACCCACGTCACCACCACCTTAGAGAAAGGAAGGACCCATGGAAGTAAGTCAGTCCCACTCCAATGCAGATGAAGGGGCTAGAAACGGGATTACACCATCAGTTTATAAATACCTACAAGTCCATAGGGTGATCTAAGTCATGCTGAAAATGCTGGACCAAGCTCATTTCTCGCTTTGCTTAGGAGGACAGCTGGTAAACTTGGTATATCTTGGCTTGGCGAGGTTTTAAGTTGTTTCACATAGCATTTCTCCAAGCAAACTTTGATAATGTGATCTGGGTGAAATAACCATTAAGTGAACTCACAAGCACTTGCAGACCTGTTCCCAAAGAGGAGTTTCAACAGTTATTTGCACTTATTCATGCTTTTCTGTAAAGTGGGAGGGGACTCTTGAATGAAGGGATCTTTCTCCGTAAAAATGTGCTATAGGTTTAGTGAGGAACTGGTACTCCATTGCCTCCTTACCATTACATCACTGTTAATGCACTACCTGGGCTAGTGGTGGATTTATTGAATAGCGTCATTAATTATCTAGCAGAGGCTGGGTGAAGAGTGCAGTCATCAATCAAAAGGATGGCATTTGGAACACAGAGACCTGCTGCACCAGAACAACGGAATGATGCCTCAGCATGATGGCAGGTGTTGCTTGAGTTCTGTTACATGCAGTTTTCCCAATTTCTTGTAATGTAAGCAAACGTTGAAGTGGCCTGCCTTTGCTCTGCTGGGTGCAGGGTTCCTTTATGAAAACCAGGCACAAGGACTGAGCTGGGCATCCTTTAAAAATGAGGTTCCTTGGACATGTTTGGACAAGGACTAAGTAAGATACGTTAAAATTAAGTGAGAATCAGCACACACCTGCTACCCATGCAAGAGAGATGGACAGCCTATCCACAGGGGACTTCAGCAACAAAAACAGTGCAAGAGCAGAGGGAGGTCTGGCAGGATTAGAAACTTGGGAAAAAAAAAAAAAACCATGATGTCAGTGTGGCCAAGCACAAGATACTAAGCCAAACGACAAGTATGTGAATGGCTAAAATTCAATGGGAGTAAGGACTGTGAGAAGAAGCAGCGCTCAGAGCAATTTGGAGAATTAGCTGAAGAGTAAGTACACACAAATCTGCAATTTGGTAGGGCTGTGTGGAAAAAAAACCCCGAAGTCATTTTGAGTGGCTCATGCTGAGACATCATGTTGCCAAGCTGAAAAGCAGTATTCTTCTTTTTGGGCCAGATCCCAAAGTAAATTTAAGGCAATGGGCACATTGCCATTTATTTTAGTGGGTTTGTGGTTGGTGAGGCCACATCTTGAACACCATTCAATTTTGGGCACCTTATTACTCCCAAGACACTGACAAACTGGGAGAAGTTCAAAGGAAAATGGCAGTAACAGAGTGTTGGAGAACTGGCTTAGGAAGTAAGATTATTAAGAAGAGTTATTAAAATATTCATAGCATGGCTAAGCAATATCTCAACATTCATTGAAGCAGGGAGGCATAAAGGAAGGAGGGAAAGGGGAGGGGAAGCAATAGCTTGTGAGTCGGTGATGCCACTACAGCCATGGTGAGGCCACAGCTGCGGAGAAGCCCAGCCTGGAGCACCTGGAGACATCTGAAGGCTTAGCTCACCATAACTTAAATGTGATGCAATCTCCCTCCAGCTAAAGGGACCCCACCACCTACAACGCCCCCCCTCCAGCCATGTGCTGTGGTCCCAAAGGGTGCCTGACCTGCACACCTGGGATGGTGTGCCCCGGGTGCAGGGCTGCTGTCACCATTGGCCAGCCATGGGCTTGGCAATGAGTATGAGAAGTGAATTCCTTTGGGTGTGCTGAGTCTGAGCTTCTCTTGACCTGCTGGCAGCTCTGGGTTACTTGATTTAGTTGTAGCAGTAGCATTTCTAGTGGACCAGATGTCCTTGGCATGTTTACTTTACTTGTGTTTTATCTTTATATTACATAGCTGTAGTTTCCTACATAGAGACCCCCACTGCTGTCAACAGCTTATGGAAGAGCAGATGAGGTCATGCAGCCTGGAGCTGAGCAGAAAGGGCTTTGGGGCTTGGGGTGAAAGCAGAGAAACCAGACCTAACAGGCGTAATAACTGGTAACAGCATAGATAGTACCCACCACACGTAGCGAATTCAGATGCAGCATGAAGCTGCAGAGCAGTGAAGAGAGAACAAGGTGAAAAAGCACGTTTGCAAACATAAAAATTACCCCGTGTGCTCTCTCGAGTGAAACTGAAGAATCCAAGAACACAGACATCACTTTGTTCCTGGCACAGGGCTTCAGATGCTCATGACTCATCGTAGGTTCCACCAGACCCACCAGCAACCTCAGGACCCCAAGGAGCAGGAAAAGGGGGAACATAACATCAGGAAAAGGGGCATAGACTAAAAAAAGTGTGTAGAGTTTTAACTGTATCATTATTCTTTCCTGCAGCAGCTAGATTTAGAACAATAATTATTAGACACCTAAGATTTCAACTATACTAACAGTAAACTCTTGGCTTTACTTGATGAGCATCCTTTTTGTCCATGAACAAGCTTTTGAGTTTAACAAGACCCAGGGTGTAGCTTTTCCAGATGGGTGTTTGGCTGAGTGTGTGGCTTATTTCCTTGCAACACTGCATAAAACTCTATGGCCTGTGATAGTGCGTACAGATGGAGAAATCCCTTCGGTGAAAGCTGATGAAGCCAGAACTGCTCAAGAAGTTTCACGGCATGTTTAATGTTCCCAAGGACCCTGTTACTCTCCATCATCTGAAAGAGACTGAGCAGTAGTCTGTTGCCTCCAGAACAGTAGGCTTTGGCACTCAACCATGTCTGAAAGGAACAGCACTGGGGTTTGCTAAGTTTATTTTTATGTTCAGTTTAGCAGGTTTTCATAGCAATAATTTCCTTTAGTTCCTCAGGAGGCAGAGGGGGTGTGAAGGGATCTGGCTGGGCTCATGGTGGGGTCAGGACCCCTTGGATAAACAGGAGCAGAACAGAAAAGCAGGGACCAGACAAGCTCCTTCTGGAAAACCGGGGTGAGTGGTAGGTCAGCCCTGAAGAGGGGCTGCTTTCCCTTTTCCACAGCCCTGATCATGCTGTGCAATCATAAGCCCAGCATTGTGTGTTTGCCAACCACCACCACCACCCCTTGCTTTTACCACTTGCCCTGAGGCTGGAAACAGTAGGAACACCAGTTCAGTTCGACTCCAAGATGTTTTCACTGTTTTCCTCCCCGGAATTGCTCAGGCTGCAGATCTGGTGTCTCTGCCCTCAAACACAGAATAGCTGTGTTCCCCAAGTCGGAAAAATGCCAACAGGTTTTCTCTTGTCAACCTGTCAAACACAGGAGGGAAGCAAATGAGAGGGATTGCTAGTGAAACACACAAGCCAGATTTAACAACAACAAACCAAAACAAAAATCAAAAAACCCAACCAAAGTCCAAAACAAAATACAACCCTGGACGTGAAAAGTGTCCCTTCTCCATGTTTCACTGTCTGAGGCACTGGCGGTGATTTTTGGTGCATTCTCTTACATTCTAAATATTAGATTTCAGAAAGTGTTCTTTGCCATGCCATCCCCATGACAAAGGCAGAGCAAGCCTTTTCGTATAGAAGACGGCCACAAGCCAAAGAGAAGGACAAAATCCTCATTTCTCCCACAGGAGATGCACTTCAAATGGTGGCTCTAATGGGCAACCCCATTAGTGACCCCCAGGCACAGCGGGGAGAGAGTCCATGGGAGCCTCCCCCCCCCATCCCACTACAACAGGGTGGGTTTTCCTCCTGGTCAATGTGGTCCACACTACACTCCAAGTAGGCACCAAGGCAGCATGCCAGGCATATCTGTTGTGGTTTAACCCCAGCCAGCAGCTAGGACCACACAGCCACTTGCTCACTCCCTCTTTTTCCCCCAAGAAAGGTAGGGAGAAGAGGGAGAAAAGGAGGGGAAAGAGAAAACAACCCCAAAACTCGTGGGTTGAGATAAAGGCAGTTTAATAGAACAATAACAGAAAAGGAAAATAATAATGACAATGACAATAACAAGAACAACAACAACAATAATAATAAGGTAAAAGAATATACAAGACACAAGTAACTCTCACTGCCCAGTGAATTGGTTGTCTATCCTGACCCAAGCAGTGATCACAGATTCCTGCCCTTGGCCAACCCCCATTTACATACCGAGCATGATGTCTACAGTACAGAATATTTCATTGGCCATTCCATCATTCTGTCTATGTTATTTCTCAGCTTCTCTGGGAAGCTGAAAAAATTCCTTGAATGGTATAAACATCACCTAGCAACAACTAAAGCAATATGCATTATTGACTCTCCTTTCATACCAAATCTGAAGCACAGCAATCACTGCAAAAAAAAAAAAAATTAATTTTATCCCAGCTAAAATCAGGACAATATCTCTTTTGGGGAGCTGGGCTGAAGTCATGACACTTGGAGAGGCTGTGGCATGGAGCCTCCAAGACTTGCAGGCTGGCCCCCAGCATGGCAGTGGTGGTGCTCCAGTAAGGCAGCAGGCCTGTCCCTCCTAGTATTCCCCACCACCACCTTCTCCACAGGAGGAAGGAATTGGCACCATTATCACTACCGAATGAAGTTAATGTTTTATTGACACCGAGCTCCCATGTGGTGCTGGGCAAGCCTAAAGCAGCTCAAGTAGGTATGGCTTGTGTGGAGCCCTGCACAGAGCAGGCTTAGCCTCTGCTGGCCAGGGTGTGCCAGCATCCAGGTTGGCTCAATGTCTCCCAGAGATAATGTCTTAGGCTGGATCTAACTTTTAAGGCATGGTGCTCCAGAAGAGTCCTTCAAGCTTATTACTCAAGCTTGCTTGAGTAATAGGAGGGGAAGGGGCTTCACCTCCCTCTGTATATGTACAAATCCAGCTACCTGCCATTACGGCAGCATGGCTCTCCCAAACACATTCTCCATTACTTTCTTGGAGGTTTTGGGCATCCTTGAGCCCAGACTTTGCCATACTGGTGCCATACTGGTCAGCAAAAGAGGGAAAATGCAATGGAACCTGCCTACCCCTGCCTGCCACCATGACTGGGCTGGGCAGGAGACCATGCCCCAAGCTCCTCTCAAAACTGGTGCCGGTGCTGCTCCCCAACCCAGGAGGGGAAATTAGGTCGTGGTCTCACCTGCAGCCTTGTGCTACCTACTGCACAACCTTCTCCCTTGACCGTCCTTCCCTTCAGTGGCCAGCCCAAGGTCAGCGATGCAGGCATTAAATACCAGCCGGGGAAAGCAAACAGCAGTCCCCATTCAAGCAGCTCCAGGTACATTAAACACAACAAAAGGCTGAGGGGCTGGCACAGCAAAGGGATCAGGGCTGGTTCCAAAGGCCGCAAGGCCAGGACATTGGGGCAGTGACGGACATTGACGAGCAGCCCTGCATGGTCGGATGAGGAAAGCAGGCACTGACTGAATCCTGAGGGACTACAGCAAGAGGGTGTTTAGACCAGCAAACCTTCCTGTGGGGACATGAAGAGTTGTCCACTGCTCACTAACAAGTGTCCTGACAAACCAACGCAGTGGCCAGGAGCCCTTCAGCAGAGTCCATGGAGCAGGCCTTGCTCCATCCTACCTTGATAAACCTCTTCAGACAGGCAGTGCTCATTTTCATTCATGTGCACAAACTTTCCACGAGAATACCCTATTTGTTCCAGCTGCCCATGGCTCAGCTGTCCCACGCAGCTGGCGTGTCACAGGAACTTTCCTTGCTGCAAGGGTGCA
This sequence comes from Gallinago jamesoni, assembly GCA_025769975.1. Classification (NCBI taxonomy): domain Eukaryota; kingdom Metazoa; phylum Chordata; class Aves; order Charadriiformes; family Scolopacidae; genus Gallinago; species Gallinago jamesoni. The sequence goes on from JAOQGH010000001.1 coordinate 143,704,166, forward strand.
CTACTGGTTTACGTTCAACTTGTTGTTCAGCAGAGCCTGGGCAAGTCCTCTCCTGCACCACTGTCCCTCAGCTAGTGGTCCTGTCCCACTTTTCCTGTGCCATGGGGCTGTCCTGCTGCCCTTGCTGAGCTCAGGAGGATCTGGGGGGGAGGCCCTCTGCAGCTGATTGATGTCTCTCTGAGTGGCAGCCCTGCCCTCCAGCATATTGACCACCACACCGTGGTGTCCATGGTTAATGAGGACATTAACCATGCCCCTGAGGGGCACCACTCCATACAGGTTGCAGCTGGATGTCCACCTGCTAACCACTGAGCTGTAGTCCTGGCTGCCTAGTTGCTGTCCATCCTTCCATCCCACCCTGGTCGTCCTCAAGCCAACGCACAGCTCCCCACCTGCCTGTCACATTGTAAGCTCTGCAGACGTCAGATTGGATGATGTCAAATTGGAAAGTCCTCACCTTTGCCCACTCATCTCCCAAGAGAAAACAGCCAGGCTGGTGGGCACGGAGCACCCTTGGTAAATCCCAACCACCTTCTTGTCTTCTGTATGCTTGCAAATGGCTTCTAGGAGGAGTTGTGTACTTGATGAAGAATTACTTATTTTCTAACTAATCCCATTTCTTTAATTATATTTAGAAATCATGTAAGTGAAATGCAGTTTTTAATGAAAATTGTTTCTTCAGTTATCCATCTAGTGTTAGATACGAACATCCTATTCACAAGCACTGGGCAACTGCCACAAGCAGTTGGCTGGTGGCACACAGGGCACCACATCCATAAGCAAGTCTTGTCTTAGTTTGATGCTGGCTCAAAACTCCTGGTGATTTCTTCAATATAAGCAAGTTTCTCAACTCAGATTCATCTGCTGTTGAATCACTCTCCAAATATTGACATCTTTCATTTTCACTGAGAAATATCTGACATTTTCAATAGCAGTTCCTAATACTGGAGGAGAAATCTAAGACAGAATAATCTTAATATAATTGCCTGCTGTTCTATGACTTTGTTTTTCTCAGTTCTGTTTTTTATGTAAGTGCATTTCTGTAATTTATTGGTTCTAATATATTTATGTACTTAATTTCTGCATCAGTTGAAATTATGTACATAAATTATACAATAAGGATACAGTAATTCTATTTACATGTTTATATTAACGTGCTTAATGCATTTATCTAATTTGTATTTTTGGAGCTTCTAGTCAGAGCAAATTTCCATCCATAATGTTGTTCTGCATTATTCCTACCTTTTATTGTAGATACTGCTGTTAACTCGGTGCATTTGCATTTTCAGTTTTCACTGAAGTGTACTCACCCCAGCTTAGAAATAAGGAAATCTAATTTAAATCATCCACTTTAAATCATTTAGCTTCCTTACTCTTGCCTAATATAGCTGGCACTGCTGAATCTAGGTTAGCAGATTATGTCCAGGTTACAGTCAGCATTAAAAGCAGCCTCTCCATTTGCAATCTGGCTTTCCTCCTTTCCTTTTCCAACTATTGTTTTTTCCTACCTGTTCTGTAACATGCAAATCCTGACAAATTTCTCTGACCCCGTCGGGATGAAAGCAGCCGACGCTGCTCCTCTCCCATTGCCCGCACACTCCCGCTGTATTTGCCCTCCTGCATGTGGCTCTGACTCTCTTGGTTTTACGGTCCCCTTCACACTACACAGCCACAGCTGGGCGAGCTTGGCAGAGGTTTAGGTGCCTCAGCCAACGATAGATGGGGAGAGATGGGATATAATATAAAAGAGTAGATTAAATCCTTGGCCTCCCTTTCATGAGAGTACAACTCCGAAGTTTTGAGAGGCTCCACCCCGCCTGCTGAACCCTACTTGCATCCTGCTGATTTCTACATCACCTTCATATTGTGAAAACAGAAGTAACAACATTTTCCTTTTGGACATAATTTGGGATTTAATTTAATTATTAATACTTAATTTATTGTTTAGACGTAGTTGCCTGCTGAAGGCTGTGTACTGCTAAATTATCACCTGTCTGTAAGCGGTGCAGAAAGTGCTCTTTCCTCAGAAAGCCCCTAATTCCATATCTCACCACGTCCAGTTGTTCCCCTCTATCGGATCCACCCAAAGGGCTCCTGTGCAACACAGAAGAAGTTAAATCCCATTGAAGACCTGCTACTTCCCTCCCTCTTCCTCCCCCTAACCTCTTCACGTCTCTGGTCCCATTTCTGAAACCACTGCATGGGAACTGCCACAAGCCTTTTATCTTCTGGGCACCTGTTTAGTTTTCATCATTTTCAGGCCACTGACCAGCCTTCTTGTCTTACTGTAACTTTAAAAAACCCTTAAAAAAACACCCACAAATATCAGCCAGCTCGTGTTGTAATGACTGAAAGCTCCTTTTTGTTCACCCTCCACTCCTTTCTACGGGAAATACAAATCAGTCAAATGTCCGTAAATCTTGTTTTAGTTTAACTGGTCCTGACACCTACGTTATCATCTAAAAACAAGTTAAATCACCCCGAATTGGTGGCCATTACACTAAATTATCTCACTCCTTGATCTAGGGGAGAAAAGCACAATAGATATTCTCTGTGTTCAGAAACTCAGCATCATTTAGCTGACAGAGTAACCCTGCCATAATACTCCAGCTGACAGGCTCAGTTACAGCTGTTGCAACATCCAAATAATCCCAAGTCTCTCAGCTAACCTTGTATATGTGCCCATTTAAAACATTTTGACCTCAACGCATGCTGTGAAGTGAGTGAAAGGCAGGACGTGGCACTACACCTAGTTAAAAGGGATGAAACCCTGGTCCTGCTGAATTCACTGGGCAATTTGGGGGTTTGACATCACTGGGGTCCAGTAAGAGAGAACGAGCATTAGCAAACAATTTTGTCATGTAGCAAGGACACCAGCATGCCTGGAAGGACCTTCTAAATCCTTTTTTAAAACACTTTTTAATACAAGTGTTTAGAGAGTCTGTTGGTTTTGCTGTTTTCCACGTGCCTTTTGCTTTTCCTTCTGCGCTGAGCTGTTGGGGACACTTTTCTCTCCTGCTCCTCATGCACAGACCGAGTGCAAGGTTGGGTGTCTGCCTCTGAACACAGCACAGCATTTGGAAAAGGTGGTTAAATGACACCCATATGTTCTCTGCTCTGCCCCATCTTATACCTATATTGTGAGACATTTATTACACAATATTTTTTCTTTTGCTCTCCCATGTCTCTCTTCTGGCTTTTCCAGTGGTGTGCTACAAGGCAGGCAGAGACAGGCAGCAAGCAAGGTGGGGATACCCTCTGAAGCCGAGTTAGCATTGTCAGAGACCACCTAAAAACATTCCCCACAGAAAACAGAAAAAACATAGGTCTTAATTTCCCCAGCTGCGCAAACACAGCAAACACTCCGGGAAACGGCGCTTTCCCCCACTCACTCCCACTGCCATCCCATATATCCCAGCAGATGGCTACAGGTTGCAGTGGGCGAATTATATCCATCATTTGTAGGTTAATTGGAAAAAAGAGAGAAGAGAAGAGAAGAGAAGAGAAGAGAGAGAAGAGAAGAGAAGAGAAGAGAAGAGAAGAAAAGAAAAGAAAAGAAAAGAAAAGAAAAGAAAAGAAAAGAAAAGAAAAGAAAAGAAAAGAAAAGAAAA